>CM061152.1:15316781-15631781 GCA_030710495.1 Labroides dimidiatus | reverse complement strand
TTACAGCCCACACACGAGCATGTGAACGCTCTGCACATGCACACGTATGACACACAAGCATGCAGTGATGTAGAGCTGCAGTGTGGTATGTGGTTAGCAGGTCAACAGACACTTGACACACAAATGCATCTCTCAATCAGCCTCACTGAGATGACGAGTGGTTAATCACGGCCCAGTAAACACACCTGCTGTCTGATTTCTGGCTGATTTGCGATGACTGACGTGAGGCAACTCAAGGTTTTCTGTTTTAAAGCTAATGGTTCCATGTCGCAGCTGATTCTTTGGCATGTTTACATCCTAAAGTGAAATCCTCCCTTCTCAAGGCTTTGACATGGACCCACAGTGTGATTTGGGGTTTCTTTGGTTTCCAGGTGGATTCACTAAGAGCCACATGTGATTGATTGAGCGACTCTCTTCAAGCTACTGAATCTTTGGTTTACAGAGTCACAACTTGAAATGCATTTTAACCCCTTAGAGTTACATTCAGATTAAAAGAAACTGCATGGAGCATTGAGAGTATCTGATTTATCTGCACACATTATCAGCACGTTGAGCAGATGAATCAGATAAGTGGTTTGAAGCTACACACCCTGTAGCTCAGCAGGACTGGAATTAAAGCCTCCTGCTTTATGACAAACACCCCCACCCCTCCATCCTCCATGCATGTGTTCAACAGTCTTTCTTGTCTCCATCAGGCCTTGGAGAAAGTGGTAGCAGAGGAGGTACCAGGTTGGATGGGTGAGGCATTATTGTTGCTGCTGTTCCCATGAGGAGTGTGCCCGTGGCCGTGCAGTCCGTGACCATGCTCATCTGTGTCCCAGCGGTCCGTGCAGCGGCGCCGTGAGTTCATAAAGAAGTTGGAGACGGTGGAGAGCTCTAGGCCCAGCTGCTGCGAGATGGTGATCTGCATCTCCTTGGAGGGCCGGCGGTTCTCTCTGAAGATTGCTACCAAGGTACGACGCTGCAGGTCTGTGAAGACCAGTCGCTGCTTCTTTGGCACCTGGTTACGCTCTCGTCCTCTGTCCTCTTCCTTCCGCTTACATGCTGGAGAGAAGAATGGGAGGCACGCAGGGGGAGGAGGGGAGAAAAATAAAGCAAAAATAAAGTTTTATTGCAATTAAAATACTCTGCGGTCATGTATATGAACACAAGAGTTGGACACTGGAAACAAATAATGGAATGATGGAAATATGGCGACAAGAAATGTTTAATTTGAGTGTGTTGAGCTCATTATATTTTCATCGTGACTGCATGATGCAGGTAGGAAGGAACATTTATGCATTATACATGCAGACTACAGGAGGGAAAATTGAAAAGTGGGCAGGCATAAAGAAAAGTTGGTGAAGAGTTTACGCTGGTGAGTGAAAAGCAGTGTTGGTAATCAGATTTAGATACACTTTTTGTTATAATTGTTAAAGATAAGATAAGATAAGATAAGATAAGATAGGTATCTTGATCTTTATGTCCTGATGTCAATCAATGCATGATTAAAATAGAGTAAAAAAATATCCAGTCTACAGCAAGAGTAAACCTGGGAAAACACCAACCAATCCTAACATTTAGGATCCAATTTATTCAACCAATCAAATCCCATCCTGCTGTTCTGCCCGCCTCCTGCTCGTACATTTCACTGGCGTGCACTCGCCCTGATTCAATGCACATATAGCCAAGCTTAGAGGGATCCAAGTACGCTGGAGAATGACAGAAAAACTACCTAAATCCCGATTACTGGTTTTGAATCAGTCACGATCATATGGTCGTGAAACAGTGGCGCTTGTACTTGTGAGCATTTTGGAGGCGCTCCAAGTGTGGAGGGGTTGGTGCTAAACGGAGTCCTGAGGAGATGCTACATTCAAATTTGTGCTATTTCTCTGTGACAACCAACCCTGCATTCAAAAGCATCAAGCTCGATGTCCCTGAAAGTGATATTTCTGAGCAAAACAACTTGGTTAGTTAATTATTATCAAAGGAATAATGGAAGGATTTGAGTGTTATTGTTGTTGTTGTTTGTCTGTTTGTTTTGTTTTGTTTTGTTTTGTTGATCTAAGCTGGGCAAAAAAGGCTTCCTTTGTGTCGTATGTGGTGTCAGATTAAACCCATCCGTAGTGCAGAAGCACAAATGTTAACAACCTTTTGCTTCATTTTCCACAGTATTCTTTCCTGTGATCAGGAGGCTGTGGTGCCCCATGCTGTGCAAACTGTTGTTAGTGGCATGACAAATGTGACACACAGAAAGAAATAACTTTCGTTAACTTTCCGTCTCCCCTAAACATGTCCACTATTGTTTAAACCACCAAAGTATCATGCTAACGCTAAATACCTTCTCATGTATTGTTAGCCTCACAGCATATTTGCCTTTATAAATTATTACTTTGGCGGCCTCATAGCACAAATGCATAAGTCAAAGAAATTTAAAAAAATAAGTTAACAATGATAATCTATATAAACATAGTATTATAAATAGTATTAAAAGTAACAAACATAAATTAAAAAAAAAAAAAGTGTTTCCTTCCTTACTGAAAACTTTGAAATATGACTTAGGCAATTGTGTTATTAGGCTAACGACATTTTAGCTAACGACATTTTAGCATGTGGCAACCTGCAGGTCTCTTTAGCTTTATATTTGAAGAGGGCATATTATTCTCATGTAAAACTTTATATTGTCCTTCTGGAAGCTTTGTAGTAGCTTTTCATCAGCTTTACAGCTTGAAATGTTCTTTTCTTGTCTCATTTCTTTTAAAACTGATTTCAATCTCAGCCTGTAATGGTTCATTTCAGTCAATGACTCATAAATGCTTCCCCTGCACTTCAAGCATTGTATCGTCATTAGTCTGTGTGAATAACTAGAATCCTTCTCTGCTGTTGCCGTGCTGTAAAGTCATGTTACTCTATTTTAAATAATAAATATTTTGTATATCCACATGTCTTGGACCCCAGGTCTAACCTGGAAAATTTGGAGAAGGACAAAAACATCCCCGGCATCAAGAACAGAACAGGATCTTTATATTGAGTAAGTTTTGCATTTATTATGATCATTAAAGGAGATTAACTAATCAGTGATTCTCAAGATTTGAGCCTGTTTCATGGGACTTTTTGAAAAAGCTTTGCAGTTTCATCTTAGAATTACTTTAAAAATCACAGTTTGAGTTTCTCTTTAAACAAAAACTGCTAGAAAACTCTCACACACTGTCAAATTTCCTTTTGTTTTAAAGACGTTTTGGAGATTCAACACCTTTATTCTGAAAGGATAGGAGAGTGGACATGGCAGGAGAACAAGTGGAGAGTAACATGCACACCCTCATGTTTGTTTGCTTCTTTTTCTTGTTTTATTTCTGCCTGGTTTTTACTCGGACAGTTGGTTAGATGTGTTAAATGAAGTGAACACAGGTGTGTGTGGCGCCATGGCCCAAGGCAAATATCTCTTTTAATCAATAAATAGAATATATTTCAACTAATCTTGTATTTAAAACGAGGTTTGAAAATGAAAACTAACACTCAGCGTGTTGTCTGTGCGACAAATTTATCCTTTCATCGGTTCTTGTCAGACTAATGTCTTCAGTGTTGAGGTGGTTTTGGTGGATAAATAGTTTTCACTGTTTCTAAGGTTGAAACTGGAGGAGTGTGATGTGAAATGCTGACAAAGAAGCGCTCTCTCGTGCCTGGGTGCACCGTCAGTAGGCTCTCGGCTCGCGCCGTGGAGACTGGAGGGAGTCTGTTCTGTTCTGCTGCCCTAAAAAGCTGCAATGATCGATTTTCCGCGGTTTTCTCCCGAACACGTGGTCCAGTAATCAGGGCTCCCTTCCCCACCCGATCGATCCCCATCGATCCGCGAGGCCGAGGTGTGTGTGTGTGTGTGTGTGTGTGTGTGTGTGTGTGTGTGTGTGTGTGTGTGTGTGTGTGTGTGTGTGTGTGTGTGTGTGTGAGTAATGAGCGCGTGCACCGCCTCGCATCGGGGAGTTGCAGCTCGCGAGCGCGCTTTTGTGACAGACAGATGGAGAAGAAATTGTTTATCTTTAGAAGAACAAAGGAGATGTGGCTGAAAAAAAGTGGCAGTCATCCAGTTTGAGAGCTCAGAGGAGGACACGGGGATGTTTCCTAATATGTCCGATTAAAAAAAAAAGTATGGCATGCTTGAATAAAAAAGGGACAACTGGAAAAGGATGAAAGGAGAGGGAGGTGGAAAAGAAGGAATAAAGGTGACTGCAGTGTGGAGGTGGTGTATGCAAATGATTGATGATTGTACAGCAGGTTTAGACAATCGCAGTAAACAGATTTGACTGTGAGCGGGGATCGATATGAATGTGCACATGTGTATGCATGCCTGTGTGTGAGTGTGCATGTGTCTGCACTGCCATTGTTCATGCTTTGTTCCTGCAAGCAAAGCATAATTAATAAACCAGATATTTTTCATCAGAAGCAGAAACTTGGGTATATATTACCCTGTACATCACAGATGCACACCTGCATGCCTTCTCTACTTCTTCAACTGTTTTCCTCTTGTTGTTTTTCTCAATTGTTTTAATTTGCCTTCAGATTGATAGCCCCTTTATTGATTGATCCACACTTCAGAACCATTTCATGGAACGTTTATTCAATTGGTTCAGGGCCCAGCCATGCCAGAATCTCCTCGCGGCTCTCTAAGTGCTGTCTCGAACCAAACTCAATACTCCCTAATGTAATGACTGAATGCTAGTGCTAATATAGTGATAATTTAATATGTAATGCCTGTTTTCCAACAACTCACGCTACCGGCCATTTTACAATGCCAACACCACTCTGGTTCTCCTCCAATCAGCTCCAAAGCAGCTCTGAGGCCTTTAGAGCTTAGCAGCTGCACATCCTGACCAGTGAAGGGGTTGGTGTACAGGGCCTGGGCCAGGTCAATACATATTTCAGATAATCAATAGATACATTTCAAATGAGACTCCTCCAACCCCCCCACCCCACCTCCCCAGAAATGAATAGGACCACAGGGAGGGTAAAGAAGGAGCTGCTCATTAAAGCAACGTCTCCTGAGATGAGAAACGCGCCGTTGTAGGCTATCTTTAGTTGCCTCATTACCAAGTGGGTTCTTCTGAAGAGACAAGCGGTCACTCAACAGTCTAGAGTGGCAATTCTTCATGTCATCTCCTTCAAATGTTCCCTAAAGGTGTCAAGAAAGCGCCACTTTGATAGTCTTAACCCTCTTTCTGATCCGGAGATTAACTCACTGGCTGTGTTAAGTTGTGCTTGTGTCGCCTTTAAAAGCTTCTCTGCCTTATCACTTAAGTGGTTCTGTCTTGTCTATAAGAGTGTGCACTTATGAACAAGATGAGAAGAGAAGAAGGTGGATGGTGCATGACTTTTGTTTGAGCCAGTTGCAGGTAGAAATCCACTGATACTGTTTGGAATTGACATGAATCGGCAGTTTCCTTGAGGACCCCCCTAGCCATGTTTTAAACAAATGTTACGCTGTGTGAGGATTTTGGAAGTTCAATTTTTTTCATTAATATATAAGTCTTTCCTGTCGGATGTTGATTCCAGTGCAGAAACTTGAGTATTGGCTAAATACCATAACATAATTATAACAGGAAGCAGCTAAAACTAAGATAACAAGAGGTTTGACATAAAATGCATGTTTATTAATAAATCCACATTTTATTGCTTGGAAATACAACTATTTATCTAAAACCCCTTGATATTTGAAGGGGCGATGTGATATGGATCATATCTTAGCTGGCTGTGGACACAATGTGTGGCACTTTTGGCAAAATAACTGCAATTAGTAAAAAAAAAAAATAAAAGAAAATAAAAGAAAATAGTCTTCTATTTTAAGCCAATTTGACCGACTACTTTTAAATTGAAGTGGTATTTGAATGCACTTTATCAACTACAAGCTATATTAGCAGGATTCAATCACTTTAAATCTTTTTAAATATAAATGTAAGGCTTAGTTTACAACAATCCCTAAATAGCAAGACTTGAACAGAAAAGCATACTCAAGGACTTGGAGGTGATTTCATGGTGGCGAGGCACCCCTGGCCAACCATCTTGACACACCCCTGCTGAGCAGGAGGGTGTTTGAATGCAAGAAGTAGCAATAAGCAAATTTATTTTTCCTTTCTTCATTTTTTTTTATTTTTTGTTTTTATTTATTTTTTATTTTTTTGCAAAGCTGGGGTTTTAATTCCTTCATTGAACATAAGGAAGAAGGTTAATCCATTATGTGAATTGCAGGCTTCATAACACAAACTTAGGATTCTGTTTTTTTTTACTTGAGGTATCACAGAGATAACAGCCAGTATGGGAAGGGATAGTGTGGGAAAACATAATGTTGACAAAAAAAGAGAGAGGATATGGATATGTGTATATATATTTCTTCAAAGACATCTTGTAATTATTTTACGTGTGTGTATGGGTGTGAGTGTGTGTGGAGGGGATTGGGATGGATGGGGGCAGACGGTGAACTAACCGCACCGTGCTGCTGCTAGTCGACGGCTGGACGGACGGATGAGACCGGGCTTTGTGTCCGGTGAGACGGGCCCTCTCCCGCCCTGGACGGACGACTGCGGGCGAGAAACAGTTTTGCGTCAATCACTCTCTGTCACACCTCTCAGATGTATGCGCTTATTGATTATATTGATTAGATGATAGGGCTATTCATTGCTGAGGAGTAAAGAAAACGTCCGAGCAGCCCATTAGTATTAACACAGCCGCAGCAATGAAACAAAACCGACCTGTTCGTCCTAAAAATACTCTCTATCGATCTTTATTGGTTTATTTGAAAACGTTCGTTTATTTGTCGATATAAAGCCAGTGTTGTCTTGTTGAGACGAGTGATCGGCAGCTTTAAAGTCTGTCACATATCGGCTTCTAGTCTATAAACTGTCTGAAAGGCTGCTTTTAAATGTTTTTTAATGCCTCTCCTTTTTCCTCTCTAAAAATCTTGTGTAGCTCTGTTCACTCAGAAACAAGTTAGCCCAGACACATTCATTCGACACCAGGGAGCGAAGGCTTGAATTATCAACTTATTTAGAAATATTGTGAAAGAACAGCAAATGATACGCGGTGTAACGAGCTGCTGAAGGAACCTGAACCGTTTTGTCTTGTACGCTTTAAAAATATTTATTAAAAAAAATACTAGTCTGAGTAAAACAGCAAATATTAAAGGCTTAACGTCCATTTATTTATTTATTTATTTATTTATTTATTTATTTATGTATTGATCTTTTTTTATTTGGTCAAAGAGAATACTTTAATGTACGCTTTAAAGAAGTGTCTTCATTTATCAATATTTCCATCTATATTTTGTTCAGCTTTTAATTTGGTATGAAGCGTAAGCGTTATGATTTAATAACTTGTAAGGTGCAGCCTTGAAGAAAACTGAAGTAATGAAAAAGTTTAAATATTCTATTCAGAATATACTCCATAAAAAACTCTAACCATGAACACATTGGGAAAAACAATATTTCATGTTTATAAATGTTTTTAAAAGATCTGGTGTAGAGCTGCTCAGAATTGATCTTAACCAAATCTGAAGTGTGTCCTGCAGGGTATTTTCGAGGGGGCCATATAAGAAATTGTGATGAGATCCCTTTTAACAAGGCTCTGCTTTCATCCATCTCTAAGCAATTCTACACATACACAAACAGTTTTTCTCATATATGCACATTCCCGCTCAAAATGAGCTGAATAGTTGAAGTATGCCTAATTGTTTCTCTAATAAAAAGGCATTAAAGTGAATTGTCTCACACCAGGCTCACTTTTAAGGGTTTTTTGCACCTTAAATCCACTGCTGCGTGAGATTAGAGTGAAGTCTCCCCTCAGCACCAAGAGGCCTCAACTAACTGACTCCAGGCCTTTAATGGGACTTTTTCAAAGCAAAGTCCGGCTCTCATCGAAGCAAAAATTACTGTTAGAGCTCAGATAAGATCAACAACATGCATTTTCTGCCTGTAAAATATGTGATTGTTAAATTTATCATGAGTCTTCCTTGCCCTTTAAATTTTTTGGATTTCTTTTGTTTTTTGGGGGTTTTTTTTGTACATGTATACCCTTTACACTTTACTGTACATCCTGTTTACACAGTTCTGTTTTTGTGGGGTTTAAAGTGTAAAGTAATAAAACATGATAAGTTTAAGTGGTGACTTAGTGGTCATAAATTCCTCAGATTACTTACACACCCCTTGAAAGTAGTTTGAGATATACTTTTGAAGTTACATAACCCTGTTTCTTTATTTTTATTCTCTTTGGTTTTATTTAGGGAAACACTTCTGCTCCCATCAGTCCTGAGTGTCAAAATATTGCCCCCCCAGTGTGCTAGCGTCATACACAAATACAAGCTTTGTCTGAAACATGGAGAGATGACCAAGAAGAAGAAATGAAATCAGGATGGAAAGGCAAAGGATCTGCTTTGTTGGTATGGAGCCAGGAGAGAGAAAGAAGTGGGAGAAGGAGGGAGAGAGCCGAGGAGAGCAGAGGAGAGGAAATCAATACCGATTCAGAGTGAGTCAGATAAGCCTGAACAATGTATAGTGCAGACACACTCTATAACCCAGTCACACACGCGCACACACACACACACACATGCATGTGCATGTGCATGCTGAAGCACTTGCCCACGTATGCACACCCGCACATACTGGGTGAAATGCGCTTGCATGCCTCTAAAAGGCGCATTACAAACCCCATAAAGCATTGCAACCTCTAAAATCAAATGACATCACAACCTTGGATTGCTTTGAAGATTCGCTGACATGAGCAGAAAGCACTCATTACTACGACTCAATAGAGGCTCTGATGCTCTTTGTCTGACTGTGATGCTCTTAAGCTCTCATCTTTTATGTTTGTGTGCAAACATCAGCAGCTCTGCCCTCATTTCACTCACAAATGTTGTATTTCTCCTGTTATAAGCCCCAAGACTGGCCTCTGTTCTTGCCTCATAAATGTGCTTCTGATGTGAGTTTTCACTCCTGGAAGTCTTCACCATCTCTGCTTGTGCTGTTTTCATTTCACAGGATGTTTTTGGATGTAAACAGTATTCTTGAAAACCCACTTGCACCCTCTCTGCTGTTGCCTTACAGCAGTGTGTTTGCGTGCGTATGTGTGTGTGTGTGTGTGGTCCTCGGCTGTTAACCACAGATTTGACTTTGCTTACCTACAGAAGATGCTGTTACAAGCGCTTACACCACCACCACTCTGCCTCTCTCTCAGTCTCTCCCTCTGTCTCCCTTATACTTATCAATTATTAAGGTGCGTATTGATCCTTTCACTACCCTGCCTCTATCTGGCTGTTCACACAAAGCCCAAACCTGCCTGCCCCTTGCTCGATCAATGGCATCTCCCAGCTCCTCCAGCTCTTTTTCCACATGCCTGTTTTGCTTTTCTCGCTATTGCACTTAAGCTGAATGTTTGGGTTTGTTTGTTTTTTTTTTTGTACGTTCCAATTTGTTCCATTTGGATTCTTTTGAAAATATGAGAAGCAGCAGACTGGTATTAATCTTTCATGGCATGAAGCAAGTTTTGATGGGCATTAAAAGATAGATCTGGTAGGATAGCAGTGAGAGTGGAAAATGTCTGGGTGCATTGTTCACATCTATTCATCTCCTCGTCCTCCTCTCAATGATTTTTTGTTTTGTTTTCTTCTGAGGCGCCGATCTCCTGAAGCCAAACATCCTGCCTGCCTGCCTGCCTGTTGCCACGTTAACCAGTAAAAGATTAGTGATGTTATTGCCATATGCTTTAGAGATGGAGAGAATGAAAGAAAAATAGAGAGAGAGAAAGCACCAGGGAGTGGTAGAGAAGGGGGTTGGGAAGGGGAAACAGCCTTATTGATCTCCTATGTGCAAATCCAGGCAAACACTGAGAGGACAGAGCTACACTATTAATGACACTCAGCCTCAGACACTAATCCTCATCTATCTATCTATCTATCTATCTATGTATCTATCTATCTATCTATCTATCTATCTATCTATCTATCTATCTATCTATCTATCTATCTATCTATCTATCTGTCTGTCTGTCTGTCTGTCTGTCTGTTTATGAAATTCAAATATTAATGTTCACGTTTAGTGTAAAAAAAACAATTTTTGATGCATTTCTAAATAACCATTTCAAACAATGTCATCAAACTTCAGAGGGGAGCAGATGCCTTAAATAAACACTCAGTTTAAATATATCTTCAGGTTTGGCTGCCTGGAGTTCCTTTTGAGTTTTACAAACACCTAATATTTGCTGTCTTCATGTCAAGTATGGAAGCTTTTTCTGTGTTTTTCATCCCTTGTGATTTTCAGCATCAATCAAAATGCTCTAGACCATATTGTTTCTCTGGTATACTAGTCCCTGTCAATCCCCATCCCAGTTCCAATCAATATTTCATCAGAACAGTACATGCAGCTTATAGGGTGCCTTGAAATTGATCGTGGCCTCTATATATATATATATATATATATATATATATATATATATATATATATATATATATATATATATATATATATATATATATATATACATCTAGGCCAGCTCTAGAGGTAGAGTTTCAAAGGTATGAAGCATGTTTGTAAAGTTTTTAAAGATGATATCAGAGAGGGGAATAATTATTTTTTATGGAATTAAATTCTTATTACATTCTTGTTCACCTGAGTCCTCTGAGTGTTACATCCGTGATAACTTCCATTCATCACACCTGTCCTCGTTTCTGAATATAGTTCGACTACAGAGTATTAAATGAAAAGCCAGAGAGAGACCATGCGGTTATTGCGTCTTTCAGCTCCAATACGAGTATCGATCCCTGTGCCACATTTAAAAGGGAGAGTGGGAACTGGAGTATTGATCAGGCAGCCTGGGGTCACCCCGCTTCTCTCGCGCAACTAGTTGGCCCAGTGGCCCCACCACCACCTCCTCCGCCACTGCTGTGTGTTTATAGTTGAAGGAGAGGGTGAAAAATAAAAGAGCGTCAAGGGAGGGAAACTATTCCCAAGTTTTATTGTGAATCGATGGCGATTTGCTGTGTGCCTATCAAAAATACAGACCTTAATTAAACAATTAACCTAAATATAGACCCTATATGCACATGTAGCCCATGCGCCCAAAGCAACCGTTACCATTTTTGTTTCCTAGTGCTCTTAATTAAGTGTAATTTGGATGTACTCCTTCTATGAACAGTCGGTAGCTTATTACCCTCATCTTTCAGGAAATAAGGACACGGTTGATTTCGGTGCCGCTCGCCCTATGTTTAAGCCGGTCGAACTGTCCGTGGTGCTGAACCTTTAAGCCCGCGCGGGTTGGTGTTTCTCCTAAATAACAACGGTGACCGGGCTCGTACTTTCTTTTATCAGTTTTAATGTGAATTGATTATTCTAAATGGACAGTTTCTTACCGGCTAACCGCAAAGCGGACATCCGCTGAAACTCGGGCTCCTGCAGCCACTTCCACATCCTCCTGAAGGTCTCGCGGCCTGACTTGAGTTTACTCCAGGGTTTGGGGTTCCGGAGCAGGTCCGAGAGGGTTCCCTGAGACCGGCTCAAGATCCTCTGTGCGAATATGGCCTGCGGGATGGAGTACCGCTTTAACTCTGCCGTTATCCGCTGAGCCACCTCTTTTGTGTTGATTTCCTCTGCCTGGATACCTGACCCTGTTACTCCCTGCCCGGCTCCGTGGCCGTGCCTCTCCCGGTCCCCCAGCATCACCGCGCCGTTTGCCTGTGAGTGGAGGTGACTGTGTGGGTGATGGTGCATGCCGTTAAGGTTGGAGATCATACCATGGCCATGCCCTCCTAAACTTCTTGCTAAATGCTCTTGGTCACTTCGGGACAACATGGAGGCGTGGGACTCGAATCCGGACACTGGAGAGAGCATCTTGGTGTCAGTGGAGAGGTGCGCGCTGGGGCCGTAGGCTGAGAGCGGCTGCTGGGAGTTGTGCAAAGAGCCCAGCCCGCCTGAAAGAGGTGAAAGCGAGCCATGACCCATGCCGGACACAGACATCTCTTTGGGGTAGTGGCTGTATAGGTTACCCATAGAGGCGAGTCCCCGGTGGTCGTCTCGCATCAGCGTGAAGCTGCCACTGACGTTCCCGGCGGAGAGTCGCTGATGGGCGGCAGCGTGGTGGTGTGAGTGCGGGTGGTGGAACTTATCCGAGACGGTTGATATGGGAGGTAGATGCTGCAGAGGGGTCAGCGTGGTGTACGTGTTGCTAAGGCTCATCCCGGTCTCGCACATGCTGATGGAGGGGTGTAGGTGTCCAGACAACGCTGACGGGTCAGTCCGGTAGTCTCCACCGGAGCCCTCCAGGAGCGAGGCCATGCCGGACACCATAGCTGACCGCGAGCCGGGAGCATGCGAGACCAAATTCCGGGGAGTGGAGCTCGGGGAAGGCGATGGTCGCGCGTGCGGAGAGCTCATGAGGTCTCCCGCCTGGGAGTGCGAGACACTGTGCAGATTCTCCATAGTGAGCTCCATAGCAGAAAAGATATATGTTCCCCTGTCCCACCCTCCCCACCCTCACCCCCTGTCTCTCCCCCTTGCTCCTGTCTCTCACACGCGCTCTCTCTTACCCTTTAGCCCTCCTGGAGCGGTAAAATAACCAAACCGTTGGAATGCCAATCCATTGAGTAGAGATTCTCCGTTCAGGCACAGATAAATTTTGTTTTTTGAGGAAGCTTCAGAATCGAGAGTCTCCGCGACGCCGTTGTGCTCTATGCGTTCATGTGGACGGCAGCTCTCCAGGGTGATATCTCATCTCTGGTCCAACAGCGCTCACTCTAAGTGCAGGCTGAGTCGCGTGCTGGGAGAGGGGCGCGCGCCTGTGTGTATTTAAAATGTGGGGCGGGCTCGAGCAGGCAATTCTTAATAGTCTTCCTCACTGTGAGGGAAGACTGAAACGACTCTCACGCCGGATATGTCATTGTTTGAAATACCCCTGCGTGTATTTAGTTTAGAAAGATGAGACTACCAGAAACCGTGCCTCAGATGGGTTTTTTTTTATGTTTATGCTCGCGTGATGTCCGCGTGAGCCTGCACACAGGTGACAATGAGACAGGTTGTCCTAACAGCCTGACGTGAATTATGTGTGGAATACAGTCAGTATCAGTTTCCGGACACAGCAGTGTCTTACAGATAAACTTTGTTTTCCCACGGACTGTATGGTTTTGCATTTATGCGCTTAGTGATAAACCTGATCGAAGTATTGACTGACAGAGATTAATGACGTGTCGCAGGCCAGTGAAAGGCCGGTGTGGGGGATGGTGGGGGCAGGTCACAAAGTAAGTTAGGATCCCAGCGCTGGCCAATTAGAGAACAGCACGCGGGTTTGAGCTCAGGGAGTTCAACCTCCAAGTCAGAAGATAAAGTTCACTTTTGCTTTTGTAAAATTTAAAAGGCTAAAGTTATTTTGTTTCATTTAGCCATTTTTTTTCTGTGAAACAGTGTCTTACTCGCCATGCTGGGAAAAAAATAATAAGGCCTGTCTTTGCCGTCACAGCCGTGACTGTTGATTTTAACGTGGTAGCGCATGTGTTTACTCCCACAAAATCATGTAGGCTATGTTCTAATTTTGGGCCACTTGTTTTTATATTCCGTTGTTTTAATAACGAAAAACTTACAGAAACATAAGTTATGACCCGCATAGTCCACTCCCTTAGTATTACAAGCCTGTTTTAATATCAGTAACACTAATGAAATATTTGCTTTTTTATGTTGTTTGACTTTTTTTGACAAAACGTTTTAGTGTTCAACATTGGTCTTTACTCTTCTCACTGTGTAATAGAAATAAATGCACACAGAGCAAGGCTCGGTTTCCAGTGATTGATGTGAGGACCATTAGCTCTTTCAAAGGGCCGATATTTAGGTGCTGTCCGTTTCATCTGACCGTGTGTGTGTGTGTGTGTGTGTGTGTGTGTGTGTGTGTGTGTGTGTGTGTGTGTGTGTGTGTGTGTGTGTGTGTGTGTGTGCGTGCGTGTGTGCGTGTGTGTGTGTGTGTTTAATGTCCTGTGTAGCTAAATGAACTGTAGCCGAGTTAACTGAAAACCTTTGAAACTGTTTTTCCTGTTATGTATGTTTTTTTTTCAAAGAGACGTCGGTAAGATCAAATATTACGGTTTTATTCGCCTGTCTCAACTTCGTTATTAAGTTCCGTAATTTAACTTTTGTTTGTTTGTTTGTTTGTTTAAGCTATTCTACTGAAGGTCAGTTACGATAAACGTGCCTTTAGAAAAATAAGTTATTTTGAAAATGACCTATCAAAGGTATTTGTAACAGAAAAGGTTATATAAACCATTGGGATTAGAATGTGTTCTTAACAGAAACCTAAATTTTTAATGTATTTTTCAGTTTGGCCTGTAAGTTTTCTTTGAGTTTAAAACGCTGCTTAGTTTTTACGAAAAGCCTCTCTAGACGCACACTCAGATCACTCACACACACACACACACACACACACACACACACACACACACACACACACACACACACACACACACACACACACACACACACACGCACTCTTCTGAGTAAAAGAATTCACAGACCTTATCTGCTTCAACACAAGACAAACCTGACCTGGATACATACGCTGAAGCTCACATATGCAGACTCTTTTCTTTTAATTTTATTTACCTGAGTTTAATTTTAAGTGGTGCTATTTTTTAGTTAGTTGGTTAATTTAATTTTTTAAGATAATCCATGTAGGCTAAGGGTCAGCAATAATTCAAAATGGCCCATAAACTAACCGGAAATGTCCGTGCACGCTGACTGTTCTGGTTATCATAAAGCGCCGTGGTTAAGCTGTTCCACCCCAAAGTTCAGAAATTGATCGTTGGTGCTCAATACATTGATCACCGATCACTTCAATCTCAATCTGCTCTGTTTGCTAAACACGGAGACGTTTGTGTGAGATCGTTTCAGCGGTTAGGTTTGACCTGTAGCATATGGATGACTGGAAATCTAAAACATGCTGGAAAAAATAAATGTCAGCCTGTTGTTTTATTATCCACTGAGAAGAGACTATTAAAAACTTAACTGACCGGTCCTAATAAAGCTTCTCACACTGATGTCATCGGGAAGGAAATTTATATCGATGATGGCGAAGAAAAAAAGCTCGACTGATCAATTTATTTATCGACTACTGTAAAAATAGGAAAAACGAGTGTCTTCTTTTAATTCACTTAAATCGAAAGATAAAGGCTATGGTATGTATGTGTTGTTTTGGATAATTTTTTTTGCGAATGTTGACATTTTTTCACTGCGGTTCGCAGGACTCAATACTGCAGAGTTATTGTGTTATTTTATCTACTTACTTGGAGAATGACGAGGCCGGTTCTGTGCTTCTCTTTAATATTCACCAATTTAGATTGTTAGGTGTGTAGCGGTTTCGTTGTGTATTTTCTCAGACGAAAAGATGACTTTGAGACTAAAAAGGTTAAACACTTTAGAATTATTGTAGATGTAGGGGTAGTAAACTCAAAAGCCAAGGAGGTAATCCCAAACATTTATTACACACTCCAGTTGAAAGAGTGTGCTGAAGTGCCGTGAATGCATCATTAGAGCACACTGCAGCGTGCCAACAGCAGACTATTGGAAGTCAAGATGTGGTCTTACTACTGCACAGCCAACAAAATATGTAGAATTGATTTCATTAAAAACGACAGAATTAAGTCAGTTACTGTCAAATAAATAAATACTGCGCAGGGTCTTGAATTACATTGGAAAACGGAGTTAACATTTTGGGGGAAAAAAACGAAGAAGAAGGAAAAAACGGTGAAAATAAATGTTATTTAATTTCTATTTATATATAAATGTTGATTTATTTATTTTTACATTTAAATTAATATAAACCGTACCATTTTCACATTCTTTACATTATTTGACATATCTTTGAATGTTTTTCTTTGTTTTTCAACTATTTTTGAAACACTTGATTTGCTCTTAGTCTATTCAAGATTTCTTGAATGTAAACAGCAAATAATGTGAAGCTTGAGAGAAGTGTTTTCATTTTCAGGGTCATAACAACACATTAACAGTTTGTAGTATTATTATTATTATTATTATTATTATTATTATTATTATTATTATTATTATTATATTAATAATAATATTATTATTATTATTATTAATAATAATTATATTAATAATAATATTATTAATAATAATAATATCAGGAGTGTTAATGCAGATAAAATGTATTAGAAATTATAAAGGTGCACATGAGTGTTGTTACCAGCCATTTAAATAGTGTCTGGATGTTTTCTCCTCCCATCTTCTACTCCAGGAGTCTGACCTTGTATTTAGGGTTTTTTTTTTTTTTTAATTATTATTATTATTTTGGGTTTTTTTTAATTTATTTTTTGTTTGCTTTTGGAGGTGTTGCTACAGTGAGTGTTTGATCTGCTGTGTTAAAGACCTGGGACTGCTGTTAGCATTTATTAAAATCTTATAATTAGAGGGTGGAAACACTCTCAACCATATAACAAGGAATCACAAAAAAAGCTCTCAAGTTTCAGTGTTTATGTAGCCATGATTATGAAAATAAGCATCAGGCTTTAAGAATGGAAGTATGTCCATTTGTATTTATTTTTCAGATTTTCATGGTACGAGAGAAATATTTTTTGCAACATACTGAACAAATAACACAACTTTAATCATTTAAAATCAATCTCTTAATCTACCTGCACAGCTGAAACAATGTTGAAAAAAAAATATCTCCACATCATTCATTAAAATGCGCCATCAGCTGAGGAGCTTCTTTAGGTCAAGAAGTAACACTGACTGTTTAAAGTATAAAATGAAGGATATTCAAGTTTTCTCACCCTCTTCTGAGTCACATTTAAAAGTTTTAAGTGTCATATCCAAGCAGTGGCACCATCATTCATCATATCTTTTTATTAACTGAAAATGCACAGGAGTACAACTTCTCCAGCATCTGTATCCTCTCAGGCACCGGTTGCTAAGTAACAGAAGAAGAGATGTATTGAGACAGAATAGTCAATCAATTCCCCCTTGAAGTGTGTGCATGTGTGTGCTGGTGTTTGCCAATCGTACAGCCACATTGTTAAGTCTGTAAGTTTAGGCTGGGAACAACGTCACAACAAAAATTACTAAATGATATGAAATATATCCTTTGTTCAGCTGGTATCTCATCTTGAGAGGTAGCTTTTGATTTAAATAGAACAAATATTGCTGGCTATTTTCCCACACTTGTCATTTTAGTGGTTTAAGAATAACATCCTCCTCATTGCATTGAAAGTTTAAAGATCGTACGTCACTTCATCCCCCCTGCAGGGATTATCTGCTTTTCATCTCGTCCCTCAGTGCAGTTTGAGGGTTTTTAAGGGAGACTCTTATCTTCACCATACAGAGAGCAGAGCCACAGATTATTAACTAAATGGACCACCAGAGGACCTTCTGCTGCTGGTACCCAGGAGGGACACATTGGACATCATTCACTGAGCCCAGATTGAAATTAGCTCCAAAAATAAACAAGCCCAACCTCTTCAGATTCAAACATATCATCAAACTGTTGAAACTGGCACATCAAAAGATAAAATTAAATAAGTATTTTTTAAAAATCTGAGCTGTATTTGGTGATCAACTAAATAGACAAAAGTGGGTTTTTTTTGGAGATGATGAAGGATTAAGAGGAATGCAGGGGAAATGGACCACAAAGAATCTGCAAAGCGTGCAAAGACAAATGATTTTTTCTAACTTCACGTATAGCGAGTGTGCATAAGCCTGGAAAGGCCACAATTGATCATGATGTAAAAACGGAAATACTAAAACATCCAACCCAACTGCTTTTTCTTATTTCTATATAACAACATTTGAGCTGTTATGTTCTAGCTCTACCTTTAAAAAACTGTCAAAATTCAAAAAAACAAGTAGAAATGCGCAGATTTACTTGAAACCATTTTTTCTATGTCTGTTCCCCCCCAGGTCAACTACAGCAGGAGGCTGAGAAATATGCTGGTTTCATACACTGCATCGATTTTGCCCTCGAACAAAGACAGACAGAGAGGGATGGAGGCAGGGAGCAGGAAGAAGAAAAGGAGGAGGAGTGAGAGAAATGAGGGAAAGATGAAGAGCGCTTGCAACAATGGTAAAATTTCCTTTATTTATCTGACTTAAAGCCAGATATATTCTGTTTAGTTATTACTGAGGGAGAGAGAGAGAGAGAGAGAGAGCACAAAGGAAAGAATTTTACATTAGAATAATTTAAGGTTTTGTGTGTTTCTTTAAAAGTGAAAAACACTCATTGAGCCGTCTTCAAATACATACAGAAATGCATCTCTTTATTCTACAGTGATCATGACTCAGAGCAACAGAGTGAGAGACACAAACGGGGAGCAACAGGGAAGAAGAAGAGAGAGAAAGAAAGAGGGAGAGTTGGGCTGGTGTTAAGGTGATTAGTCTGGTGGGTTGGCGATAGAGAGAGTTGATCAATAACCTATCGATCTCCCATTGCAAGTGTCAGGGGGGTAGTGGGAAAGAGAGGGAGGGTGAGAGAAAGGATAGGGAGGGAGTCGGTCCTGGCTTGACTTTTAAAAATCCTTTACTCTGCAGATGACAAATAACCCATTAGATTAGAGGGAGAGCTGGAAAATGTGGAAATCCTGTGCGCACACACACACACCGATACACACCACTGCACATTCCAAATGTTGCAAATATTTCTCACTTTCAAATAAGTATGGTTCGGGTGATTTTTTCAAACCAAAAATCATTTCTGCAAGTAGTGTGGAGGAACTATTGAGCTCATTGCGGTGAAGTTACTTAGCAGACCATTACTTCAAAGAATTCTTCCAGGCTGAAATATTCACTGGAGCAGGTCACACTCAATACTCAGCCTGGAGCCTTTTAAAATGTTCTGCAATAAGTCTATTAGAAACAGGTGACACATTTGCATTACAATGACAAAAGCAGAAAAGAAACAAAGGTGTCCATCTCTGCTGACTTTTTTTCTCGCTTTTTGGGCAGCAAAAAGATGTGTTGCCTCTGAAACAGTGTATCAGTCATCAAACGAACCCTCTGTTTACTAATATGGTAAAAGATCTTAAGAATAAAAAGGCTTTGACAACCATCTAGTCCCACAGGCATCAGTTATCAAAGCCTGGATGAAACAGACATTTTGAACATTTTTCAAAGGTCAGCTGCTGTTATTCAGGATGTTGGCCACTTTCATTAACCTATGCTCTTAAAAAAATCTTTAAATTTTCAGGGCATCTGCCACTAAAATGATCTCAGTTTGTTTGTTAACATGTTCTTAACAGCGCTAGGTTTTTCCCATTGGAGGAGGTAAGTGGTGAGAGGCAGGACATGACATGCAAAGCACATTTCAAAAGCCACAACCTGATGGCAGACAATGCAGCAGAGATCCTCACAGTGATGACAGTTTCTGCATTTAATGCCCCATGCAAAACAAAAAATGTGCCAACATCTTTGCCGTTCTCATCTTGAAACAATCCTCCTTACCCCCTGCTGTTTTTATTTGTACTTTTACGTGGCACTTTTCCAGGTTTGCACCATTGCTAATAGTGTGTTTTCACTTGACGTCATCAACTCAAGATCGGCCATGTTGGAGGTACTCTCACAACAGAAGGGAATCGAGTTAACAGGTATATAGGATTATTGTCGCACAAAACGGTAAATGATTGCAGCGTTTTTTCTATATTAATCGGACGAATCAAGAAAAACATCTCAAATACTTTAAACTACCAAAACTATTGCAAATCGGGGCAAGGAGTGCAAACAGTTGTCGGTAGAACGGAGGAGATTGTGGCTAGCTAAGCTCCATCAGGATTTCTCGGGGAATAATCTGTACAATGTTTGAGTCTGTTCACAACATTTCTTGTCAGGTAGGTCGTATTCTCTGTCCATAGCATCACTTTAGTAAGAGTAAATATGTTATGATAAAATATTCCTTTGATTGAGAGGTAAGTCATGCCAATAAATAGAACTCAAAAGATGATGATGACGATGCTAAGTCTTTGTATGGGTCTTTCCCGCCTATAAGGTGTAATTTTTCAAAACATCCCTCTTTTTTCTTACTGGACGAGTCCTTCACGATGTACTCTGTGCGTTTTTCCAAATTAGTTGGAGGATAAGACATCCTAAGACATAAGATAAGACAGATATTCTACTGAGCACCTCTATCTTCATCCATTCAATGTTTACATTCACAGACCTCCTATATGGCCATGCATCTAGGTAACTACCCAAATCGTAACATCAGTGCAAACACTATACTGCAAAACAGAAGCAATATTAATGACGAACCCTAACAATTACAGCAACCTTAGAATCCTAAAGAAACAGGGCTCATGATGTAAATGACATCACCCTGCCCACTTGCTGAAGCCAAATATTCTCTCGTCGGAGTCCATGAGGGACTCTGAGAGGGGTGACATAAAACAGTTTTTTTGTTTTTTGTTTTTTTTTTTAAAGTCTAATTTCTTCTTGACTGTCCTTCCTGAGGTATTTTACTATTCCCTAAAAAACTGCACAAGAGTAGCAGCGGTCAATCATTGTGAAACATGTCATAAAACCCAGTTTTTAATCTCTAATAACTAATGGAAATGAAACTTTTCAGAAAAAAGAGAACAGGAACACAATACATCCCAGTAATATCTTCATATCACCACAGCATACAGATGTGAGAAACATCTCTACGAGGTGTTTTTGTTTGTTTTTTTTGTTTTTTGTTTTTTTTAAAGTTGATCACAGCCCATCTGGAATGACTGGGGAGCCAGATGCTGTGTCCCAAATTGTGTATTTCTGCACTTACATTTACTTTTTTGAGTGCATAAGTGTGTTCACACTGACAATATGGAAAAATATATGCACCTTGATTTCTCAGTTGATGCACTCAAAATGAAAAAAACAGTTAAAAAAAAGGGGGAGTGTTGAAAGCTGAACACTTCACACACTCAGTGGTTGACATGTTGGCTACGTAGAGGAAGGGGTGGGAACAGATCAAAGAATGAATGGCAGATGAACACCTGTGAACAGTTGTGAAATGCGATCATAGTTTCTGATAAGTGCGAAGCTACAGTGTTTGATTTGGGACAGCACGACCCTGTTAGAGTAAGTGTGATTTGGGACATAGCAAGAGATCTTGACCTATATTGCAGCTGGTCACCAGGGGGGGGAGCAGTTTTTGTGGTGACCTCACTTCGAGTCGAGAAAGACAACGTCCATTTTTTTTACAGTCTATGATCTTCACATGGCTCACCCTGACCACTCACTAGGTATGAAGTTTTCCAGAATTTCCAGAAATGTTCAGGAATTCTGCACAAATGAGAGTACAGCTTTTGCAAGCACATTTTTGTTTGCAGGTGTCTTTGAAAACATGTAACCAGTGGGAAAGAGGTCATGGTGTTACAAGGTTTGTTGCTCCCTGGTGTAATCTAAGTCATGCATGGTTTAGAGGGGGTCAGAGTTTAGGGGTTAAAGGTCACCTCAAAATACCAACGAGAGCAAAGGATGGATGTGATTGTAACAGAGGGGAGGGTGGTTATTGAACAGGCCATCATTTTTATTGTCAGCACGCGTATGTACCGGAAGTCTTTCACTACAGCAGTCGGGGTTAAAGCATCACAGGCAGAGTCAGGATTTGGCACAGCTGCATGATATGTCAGCACCAGAGAAACTCACTGCTGTGTTCGGCTTCTTCTTTCCAGAGGCTGGAGGTTTGAATGTAGAGGATGATGGATTCTGTATGCATTGGGGTTCAGCTCTTAAACAGTCATTATCATTACAGATCCTGCTGACTTCGTACCTCGTTTCAACAAAAAAGACGGCTTTTGAAATGTGATTGAAGCCATGAATGAGAATGGTTAATGGACAAAACACAACCTCTTTGTCTCTCCAGTCTTTCTCACCCACATGCTCAGCTCTCTCATCCTTCATCCTGCTTCCATTTCCTTATTTTCCTCCTGTTCTCCTCCTCCTCCTCCTCCTCCTGGTTCTCTCCTTCCTCTGTCCTTGTCTCCTGTGTGTACCACAATTCCCCCCTCCATGCCTTGCTTGCTCCACCTGCTCAGAGAGCCCCTGCCCCCACCCACACTGTCCCCGCTGCCAAGCAGTCTCTCATATAAATATAGAGATATTGACAAGTGATGGGCCTTGAGGCATAGATCATCAGGGGGAGAAAAGAGGAGTTGGCTAGGATGAGGGCAGGCTGAATGGGTGGAGGGGTTCCCCTATCGCCTACCCAGCAGTGCTTTCTCTGGTATAAAACTACCAACCAAAACTGTTGACGGTATACGCACTCTATCATTTAAATCACTTCTTCTACAGCATACGACTTTGGAGGACATGGGGACATTTTCCTCAAACACAGTCACACACAAACAGCCCTTACACCAGCCTCTGCTCCCCACTTTATCCTCTGTAAACTGGATAAGGTGCTGCTAACAATGTGCAAAGGGCCAGTTGGTCAATACGCCAATTACATAGATGAGGGGATGGAAAGGGCAAATGATAGCCAATCAGTGAAGTGCTCTTACTGTCTTCCAGCAGGAGCTGGCCCCATGACCCCTGTTTGAAGACCCTGCGGCCAAAGGTCAGCTCTCCTGGGGTCAGAGGGCATTGTCATGCGGGCTGACCAGAGAGGTGTTGCCATAGTAACAGCACTGACCAAAAACCAGTAAGGTGTGGTGATCAGGATAGAGGTCACTGAGAATGATCTGAGCAGGGATTCAATGTCACTAAACTTGTTTAAGTTGTGTTCAAAGGCAACAAGTGTAAGAACGTGGAGGTGAAGAATTCATAGATTCATCTGTTGAGAATTCAAACACATGCAGAACGATAAGACAATTTATCAAAATCCCAACTGTGATAACAAACTAAATGCTGGTTTATATGAACACATGCACAAACTGAGCTACACAAAGACAATTCAGATGTTTTCTAAATTTTAAACATTTGACTTCATATTAATTCTCATCTTTAAGGCTCTTTTCATATAAAAATTATTGGTTAAACTGTTTGTGCATGAGTCAAGCAATTCAAATTTTTGTTCAGAAGGTGTCACCAAAAAAATAAAAAAATAAACAAATAAATAAAATAGAAATGAATGGAGGATGAATTGGACCTTTTGATGTATTAGTTCAGCTTCAGTTCTTCAAATGTTGAAAGGTCAGTCTCTATCGTTTTAATGTGCAACATTTCATTTGTTGTAAAAAAAAAAAAAAAAAGGAATTCTAAAGTTATAGTTCTGTCATAAGTAGATTTCTTCGAGCTTTGTGCTTCTAAACAAAAGCAACAATGGGAACATGCTGAAAATGAAAATGCATTCTTTAAAAACACCAGAACAACATTATTAACAGTAAGTACATTGAAAATATGAAAATAATCCATATCTCACAAAGGTAGAAGACGCATGCAAAAGAAAAATGTTGTTACTTGAGACATAATAGCAAAGGTGTTCTAGGCCTTCTGGGGCAATCAGTCAGCACACATACACGCCTTTATCACATTCAGTCCTCTCTATGGCACTACCACAAAAGTAAATCAACTGCAGCACTTTCAAAAGTCTGCTACCTGCCTCCTTACCAGAACCCCCTCCAGAGACCACATATCACCTGTCCTCTGTGAACTTCACCAGATTCCTGTCAAATACTGGATCCAATTCAAAGTTCTGCTCACCACCTCCAAAACCTCTCGTAACCAAGCTCCACCCTACTTCTGTGATGTCCCTCAGCACCACACACCTTCCAGATTGCTCCAGTCCAGCAATAACTACCTTCTGAAAATCCCTAAGACAGCACTGAGCCTGCTGTGACTGGGCTTTTTCTGTTGCTGCCCCTGCACTCTGCAACCCTGCTCCAACCTTCTTCTTTTAAATCTGCCCTCAGAACCTGTTCAGACTCATCTTGCCTGTTCTTTTTCTCTCTAATTACCTGGTGTTTGTCCTACTATACAGTGTCTTTGAATATTTAGAAAAGTGCTTTAAGAAATGTGGTGTGTTTTTTTTGTTATTATTATTATCAGTAGAAACGTTTGCGGATTATTAGTGATGCAGACGGTTTCAGTTTTTTCACCTGTACAGACTTAATTGAGTTGTTTGGACTGTGGCCTCACAGAAGGTGCCTGGTTTAGTTTGGATGTTCTCCCTGTGCACCCTCCAGATAGTCCAGCTTCCTCCCTCAATCCAAAAACAGGCACATCAGGTCAACTGATGACATTAAATTGCCTTTAGGTGTTAGCTGGATCTTTCACGGTTGCTTGTGCTTTTCTCTACACGTTTGCTCTGTGATAGACTCAGGTGTACCCTGCCACTTGCCAAATGACAGCAAGGATATATGCTCCAAACCTCCTGCAACCTGATAGGGTATGAACATAGAATCTGATTTAAAGTTGTAGTATCTCAAGCAGAGTTATCTGATAATATAGCTAGCTTTGAAGCTAGCTGTTGCAAACTGAAGCCACATTTAGAAGCAGTGATTAAGCACAGCGAGCTGTCCATCAGAAGCGGTTCCTCAATATGAATTTAGAGTTTTTATTTATGCTCTTCTTGTGCATGTTGGTAAGTGTGGCCTGGCTGTTGGAGACACTTTATCTCAGCAGTGTTTTCTGTTCTGTTATCTAATAAGTTCAAGGCCTTGTCTCTTTCATGAACTGTTGTGTTTCAGTTTGTAGCATTTTTTTGTCTTTTCCATTTGTCTTCTGTTTGTGCATTTCTGGATTTGCATTGTGGATGTCTTTGTTAATTTTTTATTTGAAGCACATTCCTGACTTTGAATTTATTCTCACTTTTGTTTTTAGATTTTGCATTGTTTGTGAATTTCCAGCACTTTTTTTCAAATAATGGACATTTTGGCTGTTTCAGATCTGTTGGACTTGTCACCTGCCTTTGAAGCAGTTTGTCACACTAAGTCAATCATATTTTGGGTTTTATTCACAAGGTTGAATACAATTAAATGCTGCTTTAATTTAAGTATTGTATAGGGGCACTTTTTCTATGCATCTTTAAGTTTTATCTGATACTTCATAGATAAGGATTGAAATTTAAAAAGTTGGGGACCACTGAAAAAAGGCGACCTAATTCTCTTTCTAAACATTAAGTCAAATAGTTAGCTTCATTTCATGCATATGAATAATATTTACATGTTGTTGTGTCAACACTAGAAGTTTTATGATCAGAGCCAGAATTTTTACTACTGACACCTTTAACAGATTTTGAACCTTTAAATTCAGCACTTTGACGAAGAAAAACATTCAAGATGTTGCAGGTTTTTACCTCAGGACAATCCCGCATGCCAGCTGTAATATAATACACACCCAACCTCATTCCTGTGGGGACACACTGTACTGTACTGTTTATGTTTCCAGAAAGTCGTTGTGCTGTGTTGCACCATCTTGTGGTAGTTGTACACAACCCTTGTAGTGGCATCTTTTTTAACTGTCTGTCATACTGAGGTAAACCCCCAAAATAGCTCCCTATTCTATAACCCCCCATTGTGTAAAACATAAAAAAACAGAATACAATGATTTGCTGTTTACCTATATTCAATTAAACAACAACAAACAAAGAAAATGTTTGGGGGGGGGGGGGGGGGGTTGTGTGTTTTGCTTCAACATGTTCCAAAAAAAGCTGTCCAAACTTCATTGGATGAGGGTTATACAAGGAAATTAGGGACTTCATCGTGTACAGTCCATGATATCAAAAGATTCATTTAAACAGGAAGGAAAAAACATTAGTATAAGTGGAAGAAATGCTTCAATCCCCCCCCCCTATTTTTGGGTTAGAAGCTGAGAAACAATCATGCTTTAATGATCAACCCAATTATCATGCATTCTTTTGTTTGCAACATCACATGGGCATTCACATGAAATTAAGAGCTATTTATTGCTGCCTTTTTGAACACCGATAGCTTAGCAATGAAATTGAACTGGGAAAAAAAAGCAATAGAAATGAACAAAAAACTGTACTCCTGTTGATTTTGCTTTTCATTTTCTTAATTCAACTATAGCTACCCTTTTAGGCATGAATATTTTTAATATGTTTTTTTTTTGGCACATTTATGTTTAATTTTCTACCAACTTGATTCTTCATTAAGTCATTTTCCCCTAACATAAAATCACTGTTATGTTTCACGTTTGCTTGGGCATATGAACCTGCAGATGCTTCCTCAAGTCTGATGTGTTTTACCTTTACGGTAGAACTTTTTATTTATTTTTTTTTTTTTTCTTTTTTTTTTTTTTGCAGTAGCAGCAGCAGATAGGTGATCACTCATAACTCCCTGGACATTTTTGGTGAACCTGAAATGCTCCCACACTGCTGAATATATTTGTTTATTTGGAAAAGAGGAAAATAAGTTGGTCTATAGGTTTTATTCTTTTTAACTGGGCCATGTGACTGCATTTTGTCTCTGCATTTATTTATTAATGGTCCCTGAAAGTTAAATCAAGAACACTCACAGACATCATGTACATATTTCCTAAACCTTTATACCCAAGTCAACTTTTTTTCTCTTTGATGACAGGGACCTGGTTTTATGACAGAATGATGTAGCTGACATATAACCATTACTTTGCTCATAACTTTGTGGACATAACGTACTTTCTCTCAGGGACCAAACGACACCTGATTAACTTTCCTTTGGGCTGCTTGAAGGTATTGGTAAGTTATTACGTCACCGATCCAACATCAGCTCGTGTTTTTTTTTTTTTTTTTTTAATCGCTTCCAGTCTGCCAGTTCTGAAGTTGAGGGCTTTTATGGCAACCAAGTTCAGGAAGTTGTTCGTGGCCTCATTTGATCTCCTCCCGGGTGGTTGCAAAACTCCCAAAGAAGCAGGTCTAGTTTTTTCTGTTGAAGGTCTCGCCAAACCCTCAAGGGGTTATGTTTGGAACCGGTTAAGCAATGTTTAATTTCGTAGTGATCTTTATTTGACTGCGGGATCGTCACGCTCACTCTGACATTGCAGGTTATCTCTCTGACATTAGAGGAGTAATGTCGAAGGTGAAAATCAGGGACTTCGATGAAAGCACAGCTTTCTTGGGGGACTACGGCCTTTTCCAAATTTTGATTATAGTACTGCTTAGTTTAAGCGCCATTCCGTGTGGCTACATGGGAATTATCGTGGTTTTTGTCTCGGATACTCCCGAACACCACTGCAAGTTATCGATCAACTCCACGCGTAATGGCACAGATGGGGAGCGCATCACCAGCTGGAGTGCACCCGACAGTTGTTCCCGGCACAAAGTGACCGGAAACGGGTCGGAGACGGCGACCAGCAATGACACAGAGCGATGTGTGGATGGATGGGTGTTCAGCACGGAGAAATACACATCTACTGTGGTGTCTGAGGTATTATCACGTGATCGTTGTGAAGCATAAACTCAGCTAGCTTACATGTTGTCATATATTGTTGTGACAAGTTTTGTACAACGCATCTGTCTGCTTCCTTTTTACGTCACATTTGTTTGGATTAGATGTTTTCTTCTTCGATGTGCTTTATCCAACATGGCTAATCGTTGTCTTGTGTCTTGCATATTGCAGTGGGACCTGGTGTGTGAAAATGCGTGGAAGGTCCCTTTTTCCACCTCTTTATTCTTTGTAGGAGTCCTGGTTGGATCCTTCATAAGTGGTCACTTCTCAGACAAGTAAAATCTGCAATATGGAAACAATAATATCAAATGTTGCCCTCAAAGATAAATCTGCAAAGAAATCACAAGTGAAGACGAGCAGAAAATCTGTAATAAATGTAAGAAAACTGAGCTCAGAACTGGACTCCTGACAGACAGCACTATCAAAGTTTCATGCTCATGTGTTACATATAAAGTCTAAAGATCAGTAAGAAATGAGCATGTGGCCCACAAAATGAAGGTGGGAAAGTACAGAATGACTTTATTGCTGTCTTCTGCATGAAATGAAAGAGTGTTATTTTTCCAAAACAAAACATTTTATGCTGTTTTTACATTTAACACCCAATGAATAATACTCAGATATTTTAAATAACTTCTCGCTGTTGGATTATTAAATTTTGGCTGAAAGTATTTAAATAATATTCTTGTTTGACTTATTGTTGCAACTCAGGTAGTGAAATCAAAGATTAAAACACAGGCAGCCTAACTGGGATTTCTTGCTTTGCTGCAGGGTCTTCTTCAGAGTTGCTTGCCACAGGCAAAATATTCAGTTTAACCTGAGTTTGAGGATAAGAATAGAGAATAGAATAGAATGTACTTCATTACTCCCCAAAGGGAAATTCAGCACACATAGCGAGGATTTGTGGTTGGGTAGATGTGTTACACAAGACTTTTGAGAAAAAAAACAAAACATGATTGCACAGTACGAGAAGACAAAAGTATAATGATTGTATTACACAATCCCTTTTGGTTTGATTTAATTTTGGTATGAACGTTTGTTTTTTTCCTTGGCTTATTTCTGCAGATGTTATATCGGGGTTTTTTTTAGATCAGAATCAGACAAATAATGCATTTAATTTAGGTTTATACCATAAGATTTGAGCTTTTTATGCAAATACAATTCATAATTAAATTTAACTGAGGTTTTTTTTTATATCATGCCCTGTTCTGACTGTAATTTTCTAGTTACATAATGAGTTATGCAAGTTATTACATGTTGATGCAGAGATGTAATTCACAACAAACCTAAAATCAAAGACACATGTATTCTAACACTTATGAAAAGACAGTCAACAGACAGTCTATAGAGTTAGACAGTTGTGAAGAAGAGTTTGTAGTCAGTGGGTATAATTGCACTGTTTAATGTTTCTGTGCATTATTTAACAGATTCGGCAGAAAGCCTGTGTTTTTTGTCACCGTGCTTTTACAAGCAGTCACTACGCTGATCCAGGCCACCTCCATCAGCTGGGTCATGTTCTGTGTTCTCAACGCTATGAGAGGACTCAGCCAGATATCCAACTACATCTCAGCAATCGTTCTGGGTGAGAGATCCCACATCAACTATTTGTTTTTCAGTGTCTGTCTTTGCTTTGAAATTTTTCCTGTGGCAAAGTGTAGCTCACAGTCTGCATTATGGCACACAGTTGCTCTCCCCCAGTTGAAGTCTGTAAATCTTGCTCGAGCTGTTTAAGAAAGCGACATTTTGGAAGCGGGTGTCTATGATGTGTGTTGTCAAAGTCTTGCTTATCTTCCTGATCAGGCTCTGAGATGCTTAGCCAGTCTGCCCGGGTCAGTTTCACTCTGCTGGGTCACAGCCTGGGGTTTGGCCTCGGGTATGCCTTGTTGCCGGTCCTTGCCTACTTCATACGAGGCTGGAGGATGCTGCTGGTTGCTTGTGCAATCCCTAGCCTCCTATTGATTCCATCATGGTGGTAAGTCATTGGCTGCTGAGTCCTATTATTGATTACTGATCCATCCCATGTCACATGCTCATGATTTTATATCTTTCTCTTTTAAATTCAGATTGTCCTGTTGTAATCCTGTTTTTTTCTCTGTACATTTAACTGGGTGGTCCCCATATATACAGACCCAGAACAAGTTTCCCTGTTTTCCTGTTGAAAACAAATTATTAAAGCCATTTTTCTGTCAGTTTTAGATTATGGGGGCGTGATCCGCAGGCATGCCACAGCTAGCTCGCTTAAACCGCTAAACTCAGTACACCATTCTGCCCTAAGATTCATTACTGGTGACAGCTTCTCAAATCATCACCACATCCTGTATGATAAAGTGGGCTGGCCCTCATTATCAGTTAGACGAGACAGGCACCGGTTACTTTTCATCTACAAAGCTCTGTCTGGACATCTGCCATCGTATCTCACCTCTTTGTTGAATGTATCCACGAGCAACTATCAGACTCGTTCAAGTGAGTGGATAATGCTTGAAGTTTCAAGAGTAAACATTAAAATTGGAGAAACATCTTTTAGCAACATCCCACAGCTGGAATACTGTACAGCAAACACTAGAACTAAGTTCAATTACTAACATAGGAAATTTCAAAACATGATAATGAACCACTATGTACATGTGTGCAACTGTTTTTGAACTGTGCTCCACTTATTCTCTCATATCAGCATGCATTTTTTTTCTCTTGCTTGTTTATTGTCTTGCAGTTACTGTTTTAATGTGCTCTCGATGTCATTGTAAATGGATACATGCTCTCAATGGCATCTCCAGATTAAGTAAAGGTTGAATGAATAAATGACAATCAGTCACTGTATCTGGTATGTATCTTCATTTGATTATATTCGAAAAACTATGCATTATTTTTTTCTGCCCTAAAAATATTAATGTTTTTTTGTTTTGTTTTTTAAAAAGCTCATAGTGCTCAAACATCATACATAAACCATAATTAAATAATTCTATACAGCTGAATACTGTACAGCTTTATATAACTCAGCAATAACGTGCGATTCTGTCAGCTGCTAGCAGGAAGGGACACTAAAGACAAGAATGGGTTCCAACTCTGTGTGCATCAAGACATCTAGACTGAGATGGTCTAGTGTCAGTCAGGCATTCTTTTTATAGAGTGGCAACTTTGTTTTTCTCTTTCCTGCTTCTGTCTTCCTCTTTTGCATTTTTAAAGTTCACCTACAAACCAGACACTGAAATATTTAATTCATGTTCTTTCTAAGGATTTTCTTTAGATTCATTGATGGTTTTATGCAAAAACAAACCCTTGGAGATGTTTTATTTTATGAAACTTCTATCTCTCCATCCATCTCTCTGTTAAGGTTGATTCCTGAGTCTCCCCGCTGGCTTCTGCAGAAAGGTCGGGTGGAGGAGGCTGAGCGTGTCATACGTAATGCTGCCAAACAGAACAGAGTCCCCGCCCCTGAGATCATCTTCAGTGCTGAAGAGGGCTTAGCACTAACGGCATTTATTTCAAATTCCTTTCTCATGATGTTAAATGTTTTTTCTTTCAGTTTTAAATAAGACTTCGGCAGACATGGTATTGTGTATAATCTGACAGTTTCTCTTCTCTTATGTCTGAACAGCCAAACAAAGATGTAAAGAAGACATACACTTATCTGGACCTGATGCGAACTCGTAACATGAGGAACATTACGATTGTAGGAATTTTCTTATGGTAAAATGACTGTTTTCTCTTTTTTATCATTCCTACAATTTGGCTGCACATTATTCAACACACTGGAGTAATTCCTCAGTCTCATTTTAAAAATGTGTAATAATTTAAAATCTGTCATTTTCTAATTTTTTGATTATTTGTGGTATTTAAAAGCATGCTTGGGAAAATGTATTTTTTTATCTCATTAAATAAGGCATTATCCCTTTAAAATATGGGTTTGACGTGACAAAATTGGTCTTAACTCATAAAAAGGATTAAGGCCTATGTTACATGTGTGATTAAATACTTTGTTATTGCATATAAAACATAAATAAATGACTCAAAAGATTTTTAAAAGATTCAAATTGAGTCTAAAGAACAAAGTCAATTGTAGGATATTGAGAAGTTCTACTCATTTGTTTGTTGTTTTATTCTATGTTGTAGAATGACAAATCAGACCATTACCACTTAAATAATAGTTCAAAGTGTAGTATTGTGTAAGCAGTTTGATTAGATTTTTCAGTTTTTCGAGAACTATTTATCACCATCTTTTATCTCTGCAGGTTCTCAGCTGCAATGGTCTTCTACGGTCTCTCTCTCAATACAAGTAACCTGTATGGAAACATCTACTTCAACTGCTTCATCTCAGCACTCATTGACATTGGATCGTACTTTGCCACGTGGCTGCTGGTGAAGCGTGTACCTCGCCCCACCCTCCTCTTTTCTGCTCTGATGTTCTGTGGCATCCTGCTTCTGATCATCCAGCTGGTTCCTGAAGGTCTGTGTAGTCTGAGATTTAGAGTGCGTCATGAATAGAGTGATCACACTTTTATAACACTGAGCATAGCTCGTCTATTAAACTTGTTTCTTTTCACAGACATGCCTGTCATGTTACAGGTGTTGGCCTTGGTGGGGAAGATGGGTGTGTCTGGTGCTTACAGCTTCATATATGTAATTCACACTGAGCTGGTCCCCACTGTGGTCAGGAACATGGGCTTTGGCATCGCCTCCACTGCTGCACGCCTGGGCACAATCATTTGTCCCTATGTGGTCTACAGCGGCAAGTATTTCTGTCAATTCATTTCTTCTGTTCTGTTTTTGTTCTTTATATTTCATATGCATTTCTATGCAAACACTTTAAACAAACATACTTGTCAACGGAGAGGGAGCTATGTCAAAGCTATCTAATAATTAACTTATGTCTATACACTTGAGGTAATAGTTTGCAGATGTACTTTCCAGGATTGTATAAAGCATTTAATCTTCCCACAATATAAGGCAATACATGATTCCTCTGTAAACAAATCTTCTTTCAAGAAAAAAGCCAAATTGTACATTTCTGTGTGTTTAATACTTTAGTATTAAAGAGAAGTGTAGCCTCTCATTTATAAGATTCACTTTACACCCACTTGTGTCTCTTCCAACAACAATTTGTGTAAAACATCTGCTTCCAGTTTCCTCCTCTCCTGCAGTGTTCAGAGGAAGCTCAGAGTTTATGTTCCTCCATCATAGATTATCTACATGTTTTCTTGTTGTGCAGTTTCCCACAAGTTTTCTGCAAGAAAGGATATCTCACCCAAATATATCACATTTATACTCCTGTTTTCATGCTGGCTTTACCAACAAAGGCAAACACAGGGGTCACATGTAAGTGTGCCAGTATGCTGTGACAGCAGGCAGACATACACCATACAAAGACCATTACACCGAAGCAGCAACAGAAAACCATTATGACCGTCCCACTCTACTCCTATTCTAACATGCTAAAATGTTAGTTGTTAAAGTGCCCTGTGATTTTAACCAATGGAAATAAGCATGTAACCAACACTTTGAATCCAAGTGCCTTCAATTCTGTTTTCAGGTGTGTTCAGTAAAATCCTACCATACATCATTTTTGGCACAATTAGCATCATGGCTGCAGCTGTAAGCATCCTGCTACCAGACACCAGAAACGACACACTTCCAGACCTCATCAGCCAAGCTAAACCCCTCAGAAGGTATGTCACCCTGTTTAAATGTGTAAATGATAATTAACAGACACAAAGATTGTGAAGTGTTGCATTGCAGTTATATGAAACTACCACCACATTTCCCCTTAAAGATAGAGGAATGCATGTATCTGTTTATTTATTGTATAAGAAAGTTGTAAACACTCCAAAAAGTGGCAGCTGAATAATATCTTGTGGATTATAATAGTTTTCTCTCTCTCTCTTTTTCTCTTTGTATCAAAGCTTCAGCTGTCAAAAGAAAACTGTTTCCCCCAAGGCTGAAACAACCGAAGGCTGTAAAGAGTTGAACAATAGTGCCCTCTGCTGAAAGAACATCAAAAAAGAAGGCAGGAGCTATCAAACAGGATTTTTTTCAGTCACCTAAGAATACAAATAGAGCACTTTTTGTTCTTGTTCATTTTTATCATAAAAATTTTTGCAATGGTTCAAAGTTTGAGAAAAAACTTTACAGGATTTTTTCATTTGTAAAACAGCTTGACTAAACTTGAGATTAAACTTGACTAAAAGAGACTTGAAATTGTTTTATAGTTTTTCTGGTCCTGTATTTTGCTGGTATTTACTTTCTGTTGTAGTAGGATGTATAACACACAAAATGATTTGGCTCATGTTGCTGGCAAGGATCAAGCCTATTTAAAGGCAGTGTTGGTCATCAGATTTAGAAATATTTTTTGGTATACCAGTTAAAATGATCTTTATGTCCTGATGCCAATCAATACATGATGTGTTCTTAAAATAGAGCGAAAAATATCCGCTGTCTACAGCAGGAGTAAACCTTGGAAAACACCAGCCAATCCTAGCGATTGTGATCCATTTTGTTAAACCAATCAAATCCTGTCCTGCTGTTCTAACCGCCTCCTGCACATACATTTCGCTGGCGTGCTTTAGCCCTGATTCAGTGCACTTAACCAAGATGGATCCAAGTACGCTGGAGAATGGCAGAAAAACTACCTTTACCCTGATTACTGGTAATGTAGTGCAAACAAAAACGGTGTGCTGAGGACCGGTTTGAGTCTGTGGTTTTGAATCAGTCACGATCATATGATCACGAATCAGTGGTGCTTGTGCATGTGAGGGGGGGCGTTGTTTGGAGGAACTCTGTGTGTGGGAAGGCGGGGGCCAAACGGAGTCCTGAGGAGATTCTACAAATTCATGCTAGTTTTCTGACTACCAAGCCTGCCTTTAAACTGTGCTGAATTTCATTTTATTTTTTGCACTGTGATGAATAAAATTGGACACACACTAATCGACTGTCTCCACCCATGAATACAGGTTAAAGACTGTTTATTTCCATTTAATACACATTGATAACTGTATTACAATGTCTAGAATTATGTTTGACAAAAAAATAAAGTACACTGTGACATTTTATAAGCCAAGAAGTGAAAGTTTTCTTTTGTTCTTTTGTAGTACAGAATTACCTGAATTTGTATCAGGTGCAGCAGGACTCAAACTGAATAAAATCTCAGCAAAATTTTCCTGGACATCTGCACATAGGGGTGTTTTTGTTAGGAACAACCAGTTATTTTACATTCTGCATTATAACTTTTGGGCCTTGTATTGTAGAGTGGCCAAGTGTCTGGTTAAGGTTATCACAGAATATTGCCGCCAGATTTAAAAATTTAGGTCATCTTTGAAATAAACCACAGTCAGACCCAGCACAGTTGTAGTCTTGTTTTACACAGCTGAGAAAAACATCTTGAAGCAGTCGTATATGCTTTTATCTCCTCTCCTTTGGGCTATTGTAACTCTACAGGTTTAAACAAAAACAGTTTGCAGAGGTTACAGATAGTCCAAAACGCAACAGCATGACACCCCACAAGAACCAAGAGAGACCGTATTACTCCCGTTTTCACTTCCCTTCACTGGCTCCCAATAAATTTTGTAACTGATTTTAAGGTTCTACTGGTGACTTTTAAAGCACCCTCCAGACGTTAACTGAAGTACATTTGTAATCTTTTCAGTCCATGTGTGCCCGGTCATAGCCTGAGGTTCTCAGCAAAGGTTCTGCTTACTCTCCCAAAATCAAGGCTGAGGACTAAAGGTGGGTCTTTGCTGTCAGATGGGCAGAGTCTTTTTCCTCTTCTAAATCTGTTTAAAACACAATTTTACCAATGTGCTTTTACAGGAGATGTTATCTGAGTGTGTTTTAATCCTTTACATCCAGCTTTTATTCTCTATCATGAATTATTACAAAAAGGATTTTTAATCTTTTAACTTTTTTGTTTGATTTTTTTTTTTTTCGATCTCTTGTATTTTGTTTTTATTTTTCTGAAACTATTTTATTTTCTTTTATCTGATGGTGCTTTTTAGCCTTTTTATATTGTCTGATTATCCTCTGTCATTTTGTGGTTCTTGTCGTCCTCAAATTCCTTTTTTATTTCTCTTTTGTTGTTCATTTTTTATTTTACAAAGCATTTTGTAACCCTTTTTTGAAAAGTGCTAAAAATTTTATTTTCAACGTAACGTTGTCAAAATAATATTTTTTTCTTATAATGTTTACTGATCATAACGCTAACAAAAAAAGTACGTTGAAATATTAAAAGAATCACAGTTTTATAACGGAGTAAGAGTGACTATAATAAACTCAGACCATAGACTGTATAATTAAAAAACTCAGACACGTTGACGCAACCAAACGGCTGTCAACGTCTGAACTATCGCGAGACTGGCTCCGAGGTCTCAGCGTACTGCGCCGAACCCCCTGTACTGCTTCTGCTTTTGGGACCTGGTTTGTACCTGAAGTGACACTGCACCTGATAGCGGAGGCACAAGAAGAACCGGGGTGTCACTCTAGCATATATTACTTGTGCTCTGCAGAATAAGATGCTGGATTGAAGACAATAAGGAAAGCGTTTGTAGAGTAAAACAGGGGTTCGCTGTCATTTAGCGTTAAATGTACTATCATGCAACAGTGGGGCTGTCACTAAACAGCTAGCAAATGAAGTTAGCCAGCTTGCTAACGTGAAAGGCTGACAGGGATGGCTCTAGTTTTGAAGATATTCAGTCTACCGCTACGTTGTAGCTAGTAAATTGTATAGGAATTTGAAATCCACCAAAGTGCCGTGACCATGATGCTATTTATCGCGATATTGTGTCGTCCACTCCCGTAAAATAATCTATTAAACCTAGTAGCCTACTTGCTAACGTTAGCACAGAATTACCATCCAAATTTACGTATTTTTGATAACTTCCTGGGTTATCAGTCATAACAGGATCATCTAGACCGTGTTGGGGTAAGCCTGTGAGTGATAGGCTACTGTTGACCCCTGTTAGTTGTCCTGCCTTCACTAACGGGTATTAAACAGGAAATTTACCGTGTTTTAGTGGTCCAAGTACAGATTGCGTCTACCAGATTAAACCTGTTCGCGAGTAAATCTGCGAACGTTCACACAACATTTCAGTTATTTCCATACCAAGAAGTTCAACCGGAAAAGGACCACCACAGATTTTTTTTTTATTTGCAGACACCAATACAAGATTCAAAGTTAATCATCAAGTGAGCATGGCTCCCAAAAAGAGACCAGTGCCCTTAAACATCGCTCCTACTACTGATGGGTTATCCACTTCTATCAACACTGAAGTTGCATCAGAGTAAGATATCCTACTATCTAATAACCTTCTACTTCTATGCAGTCAGTATTTCCGTCATCTGAAAAATGCCAAATTCCTACTCTTCTCCCACTTTTCCAGGGCCAATCTAGAAGCACTTAAAAAGATATTGGAAGAGCTGGACCTAGATGAACAACAAAAGAAAAGGCTAGAAGCTTTCCTTACCCAGAAGGCAAAGGTAGGCGAGTTAAGAGATGATGACTTCCAGCGAATCTGTGAGCTTGGTGCGGGCAATGGAGGAGTTGTCAATAAGGAATGCCACAAACCTTCAGGAATAATCATGGCCAGAAAGGTACACTATTAAACCATTGAATTCATCACTTATTTAAAATTGTATGTCGATTCTGTTCTTATGGGAATTCTAGAGAATATGATTATAAGATTAATCCTGTACCAAATGGTTACACCATGGACTTAACTATTTTTTGCTCTTGTAAAGCTCATTCATCTCGAAATCAAACCTGCTATCAGAAACCAGATCATCCGAGAGCTTCAGGTGCTGCATGAGTGCAACTCTCCTTACATCGTGGGTTTCTATGGAGCCTTCTACAATGATGGAGAGATCAGTATCTGCATGGAGCACATGGTGAGGGAACTGAAGCACGCACAATAAATATTTCTTCACTGATAAGATTTTTTTCCCCACATTAATTTTATGTCATTTAGCATGCAAATACTCCCCTCCAAGAATTACATGTGCTCCACCTTGGATCAAATGATTAAAAATGAATAAAACAATCTTTAGTGCTATTTTAAATTAAAAAAAATGTACATCAGAATCATTGTTGTAATTATAATGTAGAAATATGCATCACTTTAACTTGCATTCACTCTAAAATGTGCTTAATGCAGAGAATATTGTAAAATATTTGATCCTTTGGAAATCACTCACTGTGCAGGACGGTGGATCTCTGGACCAAGTGCTAAAAGAAGCGAGGAGGATCCCTGAAGAGATTTTGGGGAAAGTCAGCATTGCTGTGAGTGTGTGGTTGTCTTCTTTATATTTCTATTTACTGGAGTGTATCTTATTAGGTGTTGACAAAATAGTAGGAGATTAAATCATTCTGCTTTATTAAAGATTAAAATAAAGACCGAAAAACCAAACCACTGAACTTTTCCAGTTAAGCATTTATGGATAAGACGAAAATATCCCTTGAACTTAATACTTTAACACATACTTTTTCAGTCTGAGCATGTTTTATGTGATGAGTTAGACTTTTTTTGGTTGATATCTCATGTTTTGAAACAGGTTCTAAGAGGCCTTGCCTACCTGAGAGAAAAACACCAAATCATGCATAGAGGTAAATTTAATCATTCTGAATGATTACGACATAGTGTAAAGATTTTTTCTGTTAAAAAAGTGCTGTGTGTCAGGGAAATATACAAAGTCACAATGTTTCATTTAAAATGGTCCTGTATGTCGTAACATGATGTGGAAGATTTAAAAAAAATATCTCTTCCTCAGATGTGAAGCCTTCCAATATTCTGGTGAACTCGCGTGGGGAGATTAAGCTCTGTGATTTTGGTGTAAGCGGGCAGCTCATAGACTCTATGGCCAATTCCTTTGTTGGGACAAGATCCTACATGTCGGTATGTTGATACTCTGGATTATGCCTTGTAAATAAAACCTCAACATTCCTCAACTCTCTTGTCTTTTTGTTAAAAGAATGTTCAAGCTTCAATAAGAGTCCTTTTGAAGGTATGTCATTAAATTTGCCTTCTCTTGTTTATGTTTCCTGTGTAGCCTGAGAGATTGCAGGGAACCCACTACTCTGTGCAGTCAGATGTCTGGAGTATGGGGCTGTCCCTTGTAGAGCTTTCAATCGGACGCTTCCCCATCCCTCCTCCGGATGCTAAGGAACTGGAGGCCATATTTGGGCGAGCCATTTTGGATGGTAGCGGCGGGGAGACGCACAGTACCTCACCCAGACCCAGAGCACCTGGTCGACCTGTGAGCGGTGAGACAGCTGTTTTACACAGAAATAAGTTATTTTAGACAGTTTTAGGTTTAAGCTTAAGTAAATTTCATACTGCCGTTCAGCATATATTATCTATGTTAACTGTGTGGCACAGGAAGGAAGAATTAGTATGGTTTTGTGTAAGTCTCAGTTGAAATCTTAAACATATATGTATATATTTTGATCTTGGCTTCTTTTCTAGGCCATGGTCCTGTAATGGCCATCTTTGAGCTTCTAGACTACATAGTAAATGAGGTAAGAATCTGTGAGTGGCAAATAAAAGCTGGCCTCTGATTCTAAGCACTTACTGAAAACCCTGCAACATTTGAAAATTTTCATTCAACATTTCTCTTTCTTGCAGCCCCCTCCAAAACTCCCACATGGAGTCTTCACCTCAGATTTTCAGGACTTTGTGACCAAGTGGTGAGCCAGTTATTTTGACCTGAAAACTATTTTTGTTGTACCTCTTTCATACCAATCTTTTTTTTTTTTCTTGAATATGTTTTCAGTGATTTGAAGTTAGAATTTTACTTTAAATCAGAGGAGTTAAAGAAAAATGGATGAAAGGTTTTCCTCCCTTCTGGTTTCAGTCTCATCAAAAATCCAGCGGACAGGGCAGACTTGAAGATGTTGATGGTAAGTATCATTACTTAGACCCCTGCCTTGATTCAAATTTAGTGTGGCACGTTTCTTTCATTTCCCACACTGTTAAGAGTCCTAAAAAGTAAACAAAAAATGAGTGCTTAACGGACAAAGTTCTAATGTCTGGGATCCCATTTGGATGTGGTTTTGTTTGTCATTGTGCAGAATCACACGTTCATCAAGCGGTCTGAGGTGGAAGAAGTGGACTTTGCTGGCTGGCTTTGTAAAACTGTGGGGCTGAACCAACCGAGAACTCCCACACGCACTGCAGAATAAACACGCTTTTGACATGCTCCCAATGTGTGTTTACATCATGGAGTAGCTGCTGCTCAAAACCTTACACCCACATTCACACCCTATTTGTCACACACCTCGCTCAGATGAGCCTTTAGAGTTCTATTCTAATGAACTCTAATCACGTTTGGGAAGGTACTGCACAGTTTGCATCCGTTTTCACTGATCAATAAGAAACTGTGCAAAGTTAATTACAGGTTCATATTCTGACAGTAAATATTTTATCTGAAATGGAAAAGCTGTTGGATTGGACTCCTGTACAAAGCATCTGTTAGCATCTGCAGTCTGTTTTGATCTTTTATTATGGCTCTGCCATGTGTTCTATTTTCTGTCCTTTTGGCTGATTGATGTCGTTACAACCTTCCTTACTTTATGGCTGGCTGTCCATCCTGTGTCAAAACTGAAAAATTATCCCCAAAAGAGAATGAAAACATACAGCTTTGTATTTTCTCGGTTGTATTTTTCAGTGTGAACGTGTATTTCTCACGTGTTGAGTCTTACAGTAAGTGTGTCAATCCCAGCTGTCATTATCATGAATCAGCATCTGTAAATGTGTACAGGCAGATACAGATATGAACTGCTTTTTATACGGTTATGCAAACACATTAAAAATAAACTGTTAACACATGTTTGCTTAAATGAGTAGGTTGGGTTATGTGTGTTGTTGGAATGAACATTTCCTTTTTTTCTTGCCATTGTTACATTTCAAGATATCTTGAGGGGAAGCACAACATAATAAAAATTTTTAGCATGATCCTCATTTCAAAGCCAAAATAAAAGATAACCTTTAAGTACCATGTTCCCTCTTTTTATGTGGAAATGGTGACAAATGTGCTAGAATTCATAATGCACTGCAAAACTAAGATCCAACTGTTTGTTTCATTTTTAGTAGAACATTGTCTTACTAGACTTGATATGAGCCACATTCACTTGACAAGTCTATAATGAATGTCTTATTTCAAGATATGAAAACAAACATGCCTGGGTTGCTTGCAACATAAAAATTTGCTTGTTGAGTCTCATGAAAAAGAATCATATCTTAGTACAAGAAACCTAACAAGTCACTTTTTTGTATCTCTTTGGCAGATTGTTTTACTCAATTGTTTACAGGCTGGTTAAACTTTTTTTTTTAATTTCTTGAAATAAGACATTTTCTGAAATTGTCAGGTGGCTCATGAAGTCTGATAGACCATTTCTACAAAAAATAAGATGTTAACACTGGTTTGGATTTCAGTTTTTGCAGTGTGCCTTCTTTGACTGGACTTTCAGCTTCCAGCTGTGCAGTCTCTTCTAAAACGACTGCACTGAAAACCAAAGAATATGGCTTTGCCATTTGACTACCATCTGTGTATTGCAAGATTACGACAGTTGGGTCCTTTAGTTGGGTTTCTAAAACAGCTAAAAAATATGTATGGTCTCATTGTAAGTCTTACACATCAATGAAACTATACATGTTTTTTAATCACTTAAACTGCAAGTGATTAAAAGTGTTGTCTTTGAAAGAAATCCAAATTATCACTAAATGGTCTGCATCAGAACAGAAACATGCTGTTGCTTTTAGAGGAATCTGCCTTCACTGCCTTACACGTAGTTCACCAGGAGAGGGGGTATTTCAGTCACAAACAAGAAGACCTTAAGTTAAATTGCTTGTTCAGGTATGCTACCATATATCAAAACACAGGTCTGATTTTGTATACATTGTTTACAGAAAGTTTGCTTATAATAGTAATAATAGACAGCTGATGACAAACATGAGCTCTCGTTTCTAGTTATAAAACCTGGGATTTGTATAATTTTCTCATGTGATAAGTGACAGTGAAATGTCTTCTACTACAACTGTCTATAATCTTCGGGCTCAAAGTGTAAGGCCTAATGAGCATATGAAGACATTGCAGCATGTGTGGAGTCTGAGCAGCATTGATAGGAGGGGGACTACTGCAGCAGAAAAACAGCAAAGTCTGCAGTCATTAATATGCAAACATGCAAATGAGAGGGTAATTAAGATTGGGCGTTTGGCAGTGGCTCTTTGATTGCTAATGAATTCAAAACTGCAAGAAAGGGGGAGGGGATGATGAGCTAAAAATGAGGAGAAAGAACAGTATGGTATTGTGCTGTTTTGTCACAAAAGTACTGGAGGGGTCTATAGAATTTAAAAACCCTCTTGTTCAGACAAAAACTCTGAACAGTGCCAATATAAAGTTTCATTTATTGAGAAACAGAGCCAACTATCATTCAAAAGTGGAACAAAGAGTACACACTCAAAGAACTATAAAACAGACTAAAGAGGTGAAAACCTTGCTGCGAGTTTGTGCTGCGACAATCGTGCACACCGCAACTAGGCTTTCAGCATGACAGGTGAACAGTCACCACAGAGAAGTGGAGAGATTTCTGCTCATTGAGCAATATGGCTGACCCCTGTAGGGAGGGGTGCTCAGGTATCTCAGCATGGTGAATGTGTGTGTGCAGCAGCAGCATGCTGTGTGTCACAAACAGTGTTTTGTTTTTGTTTTTTTCATGTTTTTGTCAAACACGGGGGGCCTACAGTTCACACACGAGCACACACCAGTGTTATTGCTGTTTCAGTGGTCCCTTGACACTTTTACGTCTTCCTCACTGACATGTTAAATGGGGATACATATAAAGGGATAAAACAAATGAAATGTTGCAGAGAACTGGGAACAACAGCTGCTCATCACTTTAACAGTATAATAGCTTTCTCACAATGCTGCAGCTTAGCATACGAGGCCCAGAAATGCTGACCACACAAGTGATTTCTACGCCATTATTACCTAAATGTTACACTTGGTCTGGTTTGGAGTGATCTGAGGAAAAAAGAAAGTACGCCTTAGTTATATTAATGGAATCCAGGAGGCAGTCTAACATTGGTATTACATGCTTCCAAGCACCAACACTCAAGCCGATCTTTTTAGAATTGTGTGTGGAAAAGCTGCTCCCAGGCCTATACTCTGTTGTGTGACAGACTGTTGAGTATGTGAGCATGCAAATGTTTGTGTTTCTGAGAGGGGGCTGTATTTTCACAGGAAACAGGAAACCAGAAGTCATAACAGGATGCCCCAGGTTGTCATACTGTACCTGATGCGTGGGTGGCTGCATTGGGGTAACCCATTTACAAAACTATGGTGCTTGACTTGATGACTTGAAGTAGGAGCAGAAGAAAGTGTGGGCGGAGAAGAGGGTAGGAAAATGGAGTTTCACTCTAAATATAGCTGTTTGGGTTTAACCAAAAAACCTTGGTTTTCTCCTGCTTACATGCTGTTTGTCCTACTTTTTAAAAGGCAGCAGACTGAACATTGTTGTTTAGAGCTGTGATATAATCACTTCCATGACAAGCACATAACCATCTTTCCTCAGGTGCATGCAGTGAATTCATAATTTGAACCAGTTTTGTCACGTTGAGATCTGGCTTCGTAAACTGAATTCTTCCCTGATGAAAATAAGCTGATGACATATTTGACTGCTTCTCTGTACAAAAGAACACTTTGAATCATGTTTAGTCTGATTCTGTGGTAAGTGACATATGGTACTTTTTATCATTTTGGTTTTTAAAGATATGATAACCAGCCTGCTGTTGGTGAAAGGCATACAAAAATGAGCTTGGGTGACATGTGTGCAATGCATGCTGAACATGTGTGTGTGTGTGTGTGTGTGTGTGTGTGTGTGTGTGTGTGTGTGTGTGTGTGTGTGTGTGTGTGTGTGTGTGTGTGTGTGTGTGTGTGTAAACCACTAAGTGGATGGCTGAGTTTTCTCGTAAAGGCCAGCACAGATGTTATTTAGGTTTTTCCCCCCTCAAACCAGTTGAGGTTTTCTTTAGAAAGTCTCAAAACAAAACATTCATGTTAACTGCATTCTTGTTTACATAACCACCAAGGTAAAACACATGATACCAGACAGGCTCTTACTGTGACAAAATGCTGGCTCACTCTCTGGCTGCATTTTTTTCCAGTATAGTTAAAAAAATAAGTAGCTTTCATATGTTATAGTTTTATGTGTTGTTATTATTCCCTAAAGAAAAAGTACTCATGCATTCCCACATTGCATGTAGCCTGCCAGGGATGTAATGTAAGTGCATTTATGTCCTCTTATATTCGAAACGTGAAATATTTCTGACAACATCATGTATGCAGGTCACAGTGATGGGTTCAAATTATTGTTCACTCTAAACTGTTATTGAAGATGAAATGCACATGTTTCTTATCCTCAAACAAATTTGGTTTTATTTACACAATTTGATTGTAAAACTGAAACAACTTTGTAATAAGCCTCTTACAATAATTTCTAAGTTGTGATTTTGACATGAGTTTTTCTTGGATTTTAGTTAGACAAAGAAACACTGGTGAAGAAAAAACAAAATGACATGGTGAGTGTAAGTTATTCATTTCAGCAGTTTAATCAAAAAAGCAAAACTCATATCAGGACAGTGAAATATTTCAAGCCTTTATTTCTTTTAATTGTGATGATAATGACTAGTTAGTGAAAATCCTAAATTAAGTATCTGGGGGAAAATACATATGATTTTTTTTTTTAACAAACAAATGTTGGCCTTCCAAAAGTATGTTCATTTATATTCTCTTAATACTTGGTTGGGGATCATTTTGACTGACTTATTGCATTGTCTAGTATTGAGGTGATCAGCCTTTAGCTCTGCTTAGCTGTTGTGGAAGCTCAGATTATTGAAAATAATTAACTTTTCTATGATTTTCTAATTAATTGATGTATACGTGTATGGCATTCAGGTTCATAATTGATCTTTTTTTTTTTTTTTTTAATGTTGTTATAATTAATACCTGGATTATCCAAAATAGTGTGTTTTTTAGACACAAATTAGCATACAGCAATAAGCCCAAGAAACTTTTTCTACAGTCCATGTCTGGAGCTTAGGGGACCACTGAATACTCCCACGCCTGAAACTCACGCGCGCGCACGGAAATTTTTTGTAGCTGAGAGCAAAATTTAAAAGCACGAAGCCCGTAGGCAAGATAAGGCTGCCCTTAAGGTCTGTGATGGAACATATTTGGCTTCTCTACGTGCCTATCAATTTTTCGCCGTATCCTATTGGCCCTCCCTCTGATATTATCGTCCCATCCTCTGCCACTCTGCTGTAGGGCTTTCCGCTGTCTACCTCCACCAGTAGATATAGACCCCCACCAATCGGTGGTTCACAGCTCATTGCGTGTCTCTTGAACAGCCATATATCTATGGCATTTCGCGATCACACTGTTATTCCCCGTGTTAGAGCAAAGAATGTTTAAACTCGTCTAATTCGGTTTTCATCGCGCTCGTTGACATTGGACACCGCTGATGTTTCTGCGTCCATGTCCTCCTGTAGGCTGTGCCGCGGAGTGATATCCTTGGAACCGACAATGTGGAGGCTGTTAAAATGTCTACTTGGAAAATGAAATGCTTACAATTTACCTAACTAAACGGACATTGGTCTAACATTAGAGTTATGGTTTGTGTTGGGGACGGGATTTTAGTTTCGTGACAAATAGGACCGCGAGACGAGGCGAGGGAGTATTGTTTCATATTGCCTCTGCTCATTTTTCATCAAGCCAACAGTCCGGACCACGGGGGAAGGATCCGATCCCCAACTTTGTTTTTCTCCCTACTCCAGCCGTTGATTTCTCCCTGTTGGATGCCACACAGTTGAATTCAGGTAAACGTAAATTTCGATTCACATTTATAACAAACCTATGCACGTGAAACATGTGATCTAACACACAGGGACGGGAGTAATGATCAAGTTTTAAGCGCATCATTCAAGTTGTAACCGAGTGGCACAGCCGGGAAAAGCGGGGTCTCGGATTCTCGTCCCCTCGGCCTCGGCGAACTTGTAGCATTACAACTATTATCAGCTTATGTATTTTTGGAGGAAAGACTGCTTTGTTCATCTCATTGGATTTTAACGTTACACCAAATTAGCAGACACACGGGCTAAGTTAGCTGCTTATTAAGTTAGCTGCTGATATGAGCATGTACGTTTTTTACAAAGTAACGTAAACCTTGACGTATCAGACAAAGGCTCTAGATTTATTAAGGCTAACTATCATTTCTGCTGTTGGCGTGAATGCCAATATTTTCACCGTGTTAACAACGTTAAATTATAAACACTAGGGACATTGTCAGTGAAATCCTAATAGTACTCCATTAAATAGATACTTAAATATTTATTTTGGATACAAAGTATAACTCTGGGATACCCCCCTCCCCATTCACTCACCCCCTCACTCACTCGCCCCCTCACCCCCTCCATCAACAACAAGCCCAACAAGCCACCACTGTAACAGGAAAGTAGTTATAGCTTTATAAACTTCACCCTTTATGATTGAGTTTCGTTACAAAAAATGTTTAAAGGGAAGTTCATTCTCTTTTTCTGGTTTTGACCGCACAGATCAAACTTTGATGGTCTGGGTCTTTGTGTTCATCAGAGGCTCCGGTCTGCTGCTTGAAATGAGGGGAAGGCAACAGGTTTGAGGTCATTTAAAAGGTCCTGCAGGATTAAACCCTGCCACCAAGGCATTATAAACAAAACATCTTATATTTAACCACACTAATGAGGCGTTATGTGCCATTATGTGCCTTTAAATGTTATTTCCCAAACGGGCAGACCGGAGGTGGGGGTGCTCAAGACGAGCAGCTTCCATTTGTTAGGAGGGGCCGAACACTTATCCCCCATTTTGACCTTAGCTCAATGAGATGTTAAAAAAAAGATCAAGATAAGCTTGTCAAAGTAGTTTTCTTTTGTTTTTATGGTAACACATTTCGCTCTTGTTGTTCATTGTTTAATAATCATCGTTACCGTATTACCTGTACTACTGTTGCCTCAGCATTTTTACCCCCGAACCCAGTCCAGCGTTAGCATCCTATCATGTCTGCAGCTGGTTGGTCTAAACAAAGTTTTTTTTTATTTTGTTATAGTTGCAAGACATCATCAGCAGTAAGAACAATGCTATAGGAAACACTCCAGTAATTCACAGAACATTGGCATAAATAAGAGACACTTTAATGTGCGGCTGATCTTCATGAATAGCTTATATAACTTAACTTATTACTGTTTCTGTGTATTACTGCTAATCAAAAGCCATTCTTAATTTATAATCTCTAAATTAGTCAGAGTTATGAAGCGTTGGAAATGAGAATCTCAGTAAAAAGATTTACTTCAGGCTGTAAAGCGAATGCTTTTTTGTAGCATGTTAGTATGTTTAGATTAGATTAAATTCAACTTAATTGTCATTACACATTTCACAAGAATAGGCAAAGAAATACAGATTGTGTCTAACCAGAAGTGCATAGCAGTGGTAATAAATAATATTAGCAGATACTTATAGGACTATAAGGTATGAAATAAGGAGAAATAACTACAGTATAATCAGAAAGTATTCTCAGTAGGGCTGAATGATTTTGGAAATAATGTAATTGCGATTTTTTTGGACCAGTATTGCAATTGCGATTTAACATGTGATTTTTAGGGGGTAACGTTAGTGGTCGGGGTTTTAGCCATGCAGTTGTCACACATGGCCTTGTGGTGCTTTCATAAATGCTGGAACAGGTTTGTAGTGTTGCCTCTTGTTGTGGCTAAAGTAGCCAGGTATGTTTTGTACAATACTATACACTGTGTCGTGTCTTCTTTCCTAAATCCAAATAGGTCCAGACAACTGATGTGCTATTCCTTGTTGACACCAAAGTTGCCTCTTCTGTGTCCTCTCTCGGTTCTTCTGCTAAGGCCATCTTTTAGGTTGTTAAGAACAACACAGCAAATGAAAACTTAGCGTGGCTGAAGTTGTTTTCTTCATCCACCGCAGAGATTTTTGGCTGTTGACAAACCAGCTTAAAGGTGCATTTCCGCCACCTGCTGCATCCATGTCACATAAGATTGTTTGTGTACATGGAACTTTTTTTTTAATTGCAGTCTTTGTGATTTGAAAATTGCACTCTATTATATTGCAATGTCAGCTTAAATTCAATTAATTGTCCAGCCCTAATTCTCAGCATACTCCCAACTCAGGAAAAAACTGCATTAGTTCAGAGTAGTAATGGCCTTCACTTGATAGCAAATTAAAGGACAGTACTTTTTTACTGAACATTTTACTTACTGTAATGAACTGCCATGCATTTAAGTGTTGCACTCACATAGCCTGTCATCCCTTTGATACAGGTTTGTAACACATTCCATTACATCATTAGTACATCGTGGACTGTTTTAGAGTCTGGTATGATGTGTAATGACTCTGTGTATCTTTTGGAACAGCCAGTAGAGCTGGTAGGTTTCTAAGGTCGAGGAAGCAGCCTGAGCTCAGGGTCTGACAAACGAGTACAGTGTGGCCTGTGGCTGGACCATGCTATTGACACGCTGGGAAATTCTTAAAAAGTGGCCTTGTTTTTCATGTGTATGTCAGTACTTCAGTGGTCTCATCAGTATTTTGATTGGTTGGTATGTTCAGGGTTCAGTGATCATTTTTAGATTATATGAAAAAGAAAGTTGCTTTACAGAGAGCTGACTTGGTTTTGGTTTTACGGAGATTTTTGGAGCATGTCATTAGGATTGACTGTCTTTAAGTCATTCACCTCTCGAGAAATAGAGATCAGATTGACATTGTGACCAAAGTCTAGACTTTGTCTGGCATTGTGTGTATTGTATTCATTCCAATTTGTATAAAATTGCAGTGTTATTGGTTGTGATGTATATTGGGGACAGAGCAACAAAACTGGACACAATTTTTAACCACACTAGCACCCAGACAGATTTAACATGTCTCCAGTTTAACTATAAAATATATTTTAACCTCTTAAACCCTAAGGTCCCTCAATTGGTGGACTTTGAGGTCACCCTGCAATAAAATGCATAAACAAAGCACTTATCATGTAAAAAAATATAGTCACATTACACATAAGATTAAACAGGAGAAACTCAAGAAGAATAGAATAGAATAAATCAGAATAGAATGTACTTTATCAATCCCTGAACAAATCTCAGAAGTGTCCCCTTTATTATGACTCCAGAATGATTCAAATAGACCTTGTAGATGCAGAGATACTCTTTTCAGTTTGGGTATGTCATTTTTCTAGCAGAGGCCTCAAAAAGAGGCCATTGGCGTAAGAGGTTAAGTCCACGGTTGTCCAAAGTGTTATGAAACTGCTAACCTGCCCTTCTACCACACCTGCAATTTAATCCCCTTCACTTTTATGCTGCTGTTTCTCTGAGTGGAATTATTTTATATGCATCTTTTTTTTAACTTGCATACTTGCATGTTTACCTCAAGCTCCTGTCCCTCTGCCTCAGTTTTGGTGTGATATTTTGTTGAAGGGCCACAGTATCGTCACATAATTGATCGATTAAAAAGAAAACTCTTGAATGTGGAAATGCCTGGTCCTTCTGTTTTGGCATGTCACATTTCAGCTATACTCACATTGTCCTCGTCTTCATTTAAAGCCACTTGCTGACACCGAGAGCCACGAGTGAACATCAGCAGAGAATGGCTACAGTGGAAACAGACAAGGAGCTCAACGACTTGCTGGATTTTAGCGCGGTAAGGTTTCTCTGGGTATTGCTTGAATTTATGGTATAAAAGTTGTATATTTTAGGCTATGCTTTCAGAGTAGCATGTCCATTTAGCTTGCATAATGGTTCCCAATCACTGCTTAGGTGTTGTAGGTTATAATATGAATGAATTTCAGGGCGTCTGTGACTGGGTCAGTCGGTCAGGCTTTGATCAATTGCAGTGCTATTACATCAGCCAACTTTAATTTTAGCTGTCACTCAGTCAGAACTGGTATGTGTAGATTGTGTCATGCTCATTGTAGGTGTTGGCTCACAAGGGTAGGACAAAGGATTGAATACTTTAAATAACCAACTAATGAATGTTTGTTAAAAAGGAAGAAGAAATGTCTTGTATGGACGTGCACTGATTTGTTGCCATTTCCATCATTTCAGATGTTTGAGCTTCCAGTTTCAAACGGCAAGAACCGGCCAACTACTCTCGCCAGTCAGTTCGGAGGTTCAGGTAAGATAAAAAGAATGATCTGTTCTCTACTTTTTTTTTCTTTTGTTTTCATTTTCTGTCCCTGTTTATTTGCCTTCTAATAAAAAAACATACACCATTGTCGTGACTTACGAAAGGTTTGCATGTAAATCACAACAGCAAGCTCATGTTGAACTGCCTTGATTGGATCATACGGCGCCTCATACACACCCTGGCAGGAAATCATGACAGTAATGTGCTGTTAAAGCCTCTTGACATGTCAGTTCCCCAACCCCCAGGGTGTTCAGCATGTTTTGTTTGGTCAAAGAGAACAACACTTGACCCGCTCTCCTCTTCTGGTTGTGAATCATGTTTTTCAGATCACAGATATTTGGAAGAAGCCTTCGGAAAGACTGCCAATTTTTTTTCCTCATGCTATGTAGCTCAGGCGTCATCTTTACGCTCCCTCATCCTCGCCTTGCAGGTGTCCCTTCCCTCACCTTCTCAGCTGTTGCTATTCAATCACTTGAGGACAAAGGCAGCAGGGTGGGGGTTGATGGGAACATCCCAGTGAATCTCCTCTGCTTACCATTTGACAGAGTGTATCTTCATGCAGCTTGCTTTCTACTGTCGGACAGTAGTGTTCACTCACATCTATTAACCATCTTCATCATAACACTTAGACCTCAGGGAAGCCAGATATCAGACTGTATTTATGTTTTTTAATTATTACTTTTTATTGATGCCTCAACAGATCTACTCACCCTACACAGACCTTACTCTGTCCCCATTTCTAGAAGTGCAGTACGTCTCTAGTCTGACACAGGATATTGAAGTTAAGATGAAAGACAAGGCACATGGTAGCAGGGTGGAGTACAGGGGGCTCTGTTTCTCCTTTTCTTTGGAGGGCCACTTGCATATGCTTTCTAAAAGGTGTGTGCTTTTAGAGGAGACACACTGATGCTATCAATCCAACATCTGCTTTTGGCATTCTTCATCAGCTCAGAAATTACACTTCACTCAAAGTCCTTTAATCTTTTATGCATCAAACATTCATTTTTTGTCATTTGAAATGCAGTTTACATCCTAACAGCGGGAAAGCTAGCATGGTCTACTTGAATTGAAGTTATTAATTCAGACTTTCAGGAAGTTCAGGAACATGTTACACTAAATCAATAATTACAACATTTTAGATCTCAAACGGTTCTCAGCTGTTTTTTATTTTACATATTCTGTGATGATATGTAGAATTATGCTGTTAACCACTAATTTTGATATAAATATTAGTCATGATCTGAAATCCATAGCATGTTAATTAAAGTTACTGACGTAGTCAGCCATGTTTGTGTTAGATTGTAATGTGCATTGAATAATATAATAATATTTCTTTTATGAATTAATTGTATTTTTCTCAACGTAAAAAGCAACAACAACATAATATCAGAATTATAAATGGGGCATCAGCCATTAAATAGTGACATTTTTGGTCTACTGTTCTAGAGTTAAAAAACATCTCCAGTTTATTAACTCATTGGCTGCCAGCTGTTTTCAGAGCAGAGCGCCCCATTCTGCCAGCTGTTTTAGAACATTTTGACCAATATTTTGAGACCCTCAGAATATTGTGGTTTATGACTATGCAGACAGTGAAACTACCAAAAGAAAGAGTAGACTCTCTTCTTTTATCAGGAAGAAACATGTTTCTACCTTATTCTGTACTTTAGTAAGTGGCAGCAGAGCACAGGCTGGTTTTTGACCAAAAGAAAAATGGAGAAAACAAGATTTGATTTGTTTTTAGCGCTCGTCTCCAAAGTTCCATCCTTTGATTCTCTCCATGATCCCTGTCATCTTTCCTCACAGTTTCAACACATACTCTGTTAGAGTGTGAGCTACCTGAACTCCTGTCCGACTTGCAGTGTTTTGCCATTATCCCTTTGTCATCTCGCATCTATAATATCTAAATATCTATATAGATATATGATCTATGCTGATCTCTGATCCAACGAGAGCACCACTGCCACCTACGGGGGTCAGTTTGGCATTATACTAGTTTACAAACCTGATATTAATGGACAAGCTCTGCCAGACACCCCACCCCCCAAGCCCACCCTGTTGAAAAACATAATTGACATCTATAGATATTAATGGCAGCCAATGGATTGACAATTTTTTTTTCTGATTTTTATGCCTATTTAAAGATTAAACAACGTATGTTTGACTTTTTGATTTATGTATTTATTAATTTATTGGTAAATAACTGCTGGATGATGAAGTTGCCTGGTTGGGTCCCCAAAAACTGTCTTAAACCTGTACTCTCTGACTGTATTTGGTCATCCATCAATATAATTCATATCCACAGAAATCCTGCATCCTAGTGCTAGGCAGATGAATGTGAGCTACTGATGTTTTTCAGGAAATCTCCAGTCACTTTTTTATGCCATTTTTGCATTTGTATGTGCACAAATCTTATTTCACAAGAAAAGCTTACCCCAGTGGTAAATTGGATAGGATAGCAGAGTGAGGTATCTGGCTGGCGGATTAAACAGCTGCCATGCAGCGACTTTTTCCTAGTGTGGTTAGGGTTTTGGACATGTGGAGGTTTAATATGTGAGGCTCCTCCCTGTGAGCACCATCAGTAATAATAATCTCTCTGTATCCATCCAGTCCCTTTTAATATTTAGTCCAAGTGAGTGTACTTTCATTTTTGGTTTCTGGAAACTGAGAATCCAAAAATATGTTTTTTACAGTTTCTTGAGGACTGAAATACAGGAGGGGGAAGTTTCTAATTTACATAAAATGTACAATATTTAAACCAAATATAAATAGCAACTGCCCCGCTGTTTAAAACCAGTACATATGATTGGTTGGTATGTTTGTTATTTAACATGGAGTCTAATGTAATCTGTGCTTGTAAGTGGATGAGAGCAGACTGGTGTTTGAGAAGTCTCTGGTGACTCAGGGGTTAAAACAACCTGGCTTGTGTTATTGTACATTGTTTGGGATTTGGTTAACAGCGTTCGCTCTCTTGAGGTTTGATCTGACATCATGCTTTGTGTCTGTATGACTCACTTTGCCAAGGGAAGGAAGAAGGTGAGTAGACAAAGAGGCACACGCAGTTATAGGTGCCTGGGGCAGTGTTCCAGTAAAAACCAAGGCTTGTCTGCAAGTTAGGTCAATGTATGTGCCAGAGTTTTGCTCATGAAGCTTATGACTCAGGCCGGCTGTCTGTTCCTCGTATCTCTTCCTGTGTAATTATAGACTAGCCATGCTTAAAGGGGCGTTGTCTGCTGGGAGGAGAAGTGCATTGGGGTTCACCAGAGAATTTGTCTGATGTTACTCAGTCTTTTCTTCATCTTTCTCTTTATAGTCCTGTTAGTGTGTCTGAGTCGAGCACTACTCATGGTTTCCTATTGGTTTTGGCGCTGGTCGTGGCACTAATGGGAATCCTGACGCAGAATTTTGTCAGTCATAAATTAATTTACAGTCCAATCTAAAGCAGTTTGAACTTTTTGAAGGACCTCAGATTTCAACTACATGTTGAGTTGTGCACAGGTTAATGAGACAACGAAAAATCCTACAGAAGAGAACAAACTTCTCAAGGACAAGTTTATTAATCTGTTTGAGCTCACTGAGAACATCAAACGTATTTCAAACATGTTGATAATTCCATTACGGGTCTTATAATTGAATGCAATGACAAAGAGTGTGATCTTGATGAATTTTATCTGGAGTCATTTTTCAGTTTGAATAGAGAATATTTGATTGTGGACTCACTATACAAGTTAACTACTTTATGTTGTATTCCAGGATCAAAGCAGAGCAATGAGATCGAAAAGTCATCTTAAAGAAAAATGCCATGTAATGTCATCTGTTCGTTTCAGACTGTTAGAAGTAATGAATTGCCAACTCACATATTGACCAGACCACATGAAAGTGAGTCTTGAGAAAACAACTTCAAGGGGGTCTGACGTTGAACAGCTCAGAGGGGGAAACCCGTGAAGTGTCGTCCAAACACAGCGAGCATGTAGATGATGCCAGTTTCACCTGATGTTTTTCTTAAGCTGGTACCTGTTTTACTCACCATGATTTGCGGTCGACCCTGCTCTACCAATCAACGGATGCAGCTGAGCTTGTGGAATAAAGGCATCAAAGTAAAACGGCGCAAGTATTGTTCATTTAAACAATGTGAGTCAGGCAGGCAGTCAGACGGAGTAACAATGCTGCGGTGACACATGATCTCCAGACACATGAAAACACATTCGTGTGTGTTATGGTCATCCAGATTTGTTCCGCTCACTGCCACATAAATTATTTGACTTTATGTTTATATAGTGCTATGATTGAAACCTCATTCATCAGTTTTAAAAGAGAGTCAGATGGAGTCGGTCCTCATAACAGAACTTTAATTGATTAAAAAGAATTTGATCAGATTTATAATAATAATAATCATATCTGTTGATAAAATATGTGGGTAAATACAAATCAAGCTTTAAAGCCTCTTAGTTCATCTTAAGACCACTCTCCCATGTCTTAGCATTTATCTCATAATTCCATCCCCTTAGGTGTGAATAATCCCCCCGTTTTTCCCTTTCACAATCCACTGATTCCAATAGATTAGTGTCTGGATTCATACATAACACCTGCTTATTCCGCACCTGAATGCCTGGAAATGGGAAGTATTATTCAAGTGAGATGTGGAGATATCTGTAGAGTGCAGATTTTATCCTTCTTTCACTGGAACGAATGGTCATGCTTCATATTTCAGTGCTTTAACGATTTTAAGTCCTGCTAAAGAAGGAGGAAAAATGCCACATGTTCCCGTCTCACTAATTAGCTCTGAATCTTGTTTTATTTGCTGGTGCCCGACATGGTTTTGAATATGTGTTTATGATGGCGGTACGGCCACTTTGTAACAGAAACACTGATAAAAGTTGACCTTCATTTTATCTAACTGATTTATTTAATAAAGCAGCCATAACAGATGCATTTAAATAAGTTCTTGAATATCCAGTTGATCTACCTTGTTTTGTCAGTTTAACTGCTGCCTCTAATGCACATTTCAAGAGGACTGTGATGCATTCGCAAACACAATCAAAGCATTTTGCTGTCAGCTCGAGCGCTGATGGCTCTCAGCGGTAACCAATGGTTCATGCATTTTCTTTATCGTCTCTGATTGACGTGTAGAGTGACAGTCAGCCATAGAGAGGGGACCAGACATTGTCTCCTTCATATCTTATTCTACTGGTGTCGTGCGTATAGATCACAGTTGTCACGGCAATCTAGCAGCTCTCAGTGCTGTGGACCCATCATTCTGTTGTACCGCTGATCCTGTCATGATTCTAGCCCGCCTCTACCCCCCCTCCCCTCTCCCTCTATCCGCTTTTTAATTAGACAACAAAACAAAAATATGAATATTCATAAAGCTCAGTCTCATTAATATGCACAATTATGCAAATTGGTACACAATTAAGCCTCAGCTTTCCCCCAGAGATGCTGTGATGCAGTATGAGGGGAGACTTAGAGGGAAAGGGGACGGACAGGAATTTCTGCTTCACCAATCTTTAAAATCACTCCTTCCAAATCCGTTTACCTCTCTGAAAGCTGCAGCCGATGGATACTCTTTGTCAGCTGAGTTTGACTGAGACCTTTCATCTGCATTTCGGCGAAGGTGTAGGTGCCCAATGAGGAAGAATAGACGGGTTCTGAATGACTGTTGCCATGGTAAATGTAAAGGCAAGTCGGGGAATGAAGAATGTCGAGGATGATTCTGGGAGTCTCATACTGGGTGTTAATTATTCAAACTTCCTACAGCTCATATCCATGCTATGTGACAGTGCTGTCACTATGCTGTCACTACGTAAGCTGTGAAGTGAAGCTCTTTAATGAGGGTAACTTTGAGCAGCCTGGAAAACCTGAATCAAAGCAGGTCAACTTTGTCGTTCCCCCAAGTGAGACGAAGTTCAGCAGAGTGTAAACGCCCTTTACCGATGTGTATGGTTAATAATGTCTAACTTGTTCTTTGTCTGTCAGGTATGGATGAGAGGAGTGGGTCCAGTTCCTGGGGGCCAGGACAACAGAGCAGTCCGTCTTTTAACCAGGGAAGGGTACGTTTCCGCCTGACTCCATTTAATCTGGCAATGACGATATCACAATGTAGAGCATGAGAGAAATGCAACATAGGATTGGTTTAAGATTTCAGCAAAACATCCATCACATACTAAATTCAGGATATGCATTTCACAGCTTTAGATTGATGAGCTTTACTAATGTGACGACACTCAGGTTTCAACTAAGGTGGATTCCACCCATACTGAGATGCTTTTCCATGTGATAAACAACAGTTAGCTTTTCTGCTGTGTAATAAAGTCATGGTACATCCCCTATATACACGGTTATAAAGATTATCTTTCCTGAGGGAGCAATCAAGCTCTGCCACAACTATAAGTTAGTTTCATAAGCCTCTATATATGTCCTAGTTTTATGCGTCCCAGGATATAGTCGGTACATCCAGATTGGAAAGCCTTAACTTAACATTCAGATCACGGCTACCGGCAAACTGATCTACTGTTTTTAAAGTGAAACCATGGAGATGTTGAAAAGTGACTCAAACAGTGATTTGTAAAGTGGGAAAGGAGATACTAGTTTATTGGTGAAAGAAATGTAAAGCAATACATTAACTCTTCTGTTATCCTTCCTCAGGGTTATGGAGAAGATAACCTCTACAGCGACCAGGGGGGTATTGCCTCGGCCCCTGTATTCGGATCAGGGATTGTTGGTAAGATAGTTGAAATTGAACTAAGTTGTTAAAGCTGAGTCACCGCAACTTTCACATGGTCACATGGTATAATAATAATAATAATAATAATAATAATAATAATAAACACCAGAGAATGAAGGAAATTTGGATCTAGAGTTTCTATTTACAGGCTCCAGTGAAGGACAAACTTGCTGACTGAGAAGAAGTATATTTCAGTGGGCTGTGTGACTGAGTGAGAACAATAGGTTGTTTGTTTTAGAGAGCAGCCGTTCACTGGTTAGACACTAATTTACCACTTTAGGGCAAACCATATTTATGCTTAGGTGGCAGTGGATGAAGGGAGTAGGGTAATCAGGGAGGATGGGTTTGTTTGTGTGTTCAGTGCAGGGTTGGAAAATGGGGGTGTAAAGGGCACCCATGCACAAACAAGACTTTCCCTCGGGACTCGGAGGGACTATAGCTCCACTCTGTTTAACTGTCAGGGGAGGGGGGGGTAAGGTTGGGCACAGTTGTCCCTGAACCATTTATAATAGGCCAATTTGTTGTTGTTTTTGCTGTTCACAGTCATAAATACCACACATCATCACATAGACTCACCTAGCAGATGGAAGGCACCCACAAAGGGGACAAAGAATAGCCAGATTGAGATTTAATATCGACATGAAGGCCCAGTTCCCACAGTCATGACCTGATGTTTCTTTCTCCAAACAGGGAAGACTGAGCGGGGACCATACTCATCGTTTCCAACACAGGTAACAGCATCATTTACATGTTCTTTACCTCTATCAGATTTCCATACCTGTTTGATTCTGAATTTACTGCTGTGCCTATTTATACCTTTTTACCTTTTTCACTTAATGAGCTTCTTTCACACCATCTTTAGCCGGGCTTTATGCCAAGTGAGATACCCATGACCAGTCCCAGTGCCCTCTCCCCATCTGGCCTAAAGTCCAACTCCCAGTTTTATCCTTCTTATGAGGGCAACAACCCTCGCCGAAGACCTGCACAGGACCCTATAGGTGAGATTTTTAAGAAGTGTTCATCTAAGAGAATCATCACAGCAGAAGTTTTCTGTTCCCCGTATTTTATTGAAGTCAGTGTGTATAATTACTTTACTGCTTAAGTTTGAGAAAGTGTTTGAAAAATCTCACATCTGCTAAGTTAAATAACTGTTCTTTCTCAGGTGAAAATCACTGAACAAGGTCAGACTAAAATACCTTTTGATGAGGCATTAATGAGTAGTCACAAGACAGATGGATGGATTGGTTCAGCAGAACTTCAGAAGGAAGGGGGCTGCATAAATGAAATCCCTCATTGGTGGTTGTACTTTCACTTCTGTGATAAGTGAACATCTTTGTGTTTGTTAGCATGCTCATGTGATTTCTGTCTGTCTCCCTCTCCTCAGATTCACAGCCAAAAAAGATCAGGAAGGTGCCCCCTGGCCTGCCCTCCTCGGTTAGTACGAGCAGCCATAAATGTTGGAACTCAGCACCACACACCTCAGTCAGTCCACGGGAGTCCATGTTTTCATGTTTTACGCCCACTTTCACATTCCATTTGGCAGCTTGAGCCTCTCCCTGGCTTGCAAAGCGGTAAAATCTCTGCTATAGAGAACATCCAGCTCTTACAGCTGTGTATCTGGACTGCTTGAGTAGAAAAAGGAAAGGGGGGAAAAAAAGCCACTCATTCACCCAGTCACTCATTTGCAGCATGTATTTATAGTGTGTCGTATTTGTAGGTCCTTCACTTTATGGCCACATTTCTTCCCCTCTGCGAAGTGCACTCGTCTGCCTGCTGAAGGGAAATCATCCTGGGGTTTGATGATTCTCACTCCACCTCATTTTTTCCCTCCTACTCTCGTTCTCTGGGCACCCTGTTTCCTCCTTTTTTTCTGCCCCCCTCTTCCTCCTCCACTTTTTCTCTACCGCCCAACCCCCCTCCCTCACTCCCCTTCCACCCAACCCCCCTTTCTCTCTCTCTCTTTCTCTCTCTCTCTTTCTTTCCCTCCCTTCCTCCCTCCCCCATCCCTCTATCCCAGCTGCCAGTGGAGTTGGCTGCCGTCCAGGATTCGGCAGATGGTTCAGTAATTAGGAGTGCATCTCTCTGTTCCCTCTTCTCCTCTCCCCTCTTTTCCCTCTCCTTTTTCTCTCTGTTTAATCAAATTACTGAAGAAAAGTTCAGTTCGTTGGATTAGAGTTTTGCAGACAGTTTGATATCCCAATAGTTTTAATTCAGAAAGGCATCGTGGTTCAGAACATTGCTTCTTTAGTACACATTATACCATGCACCAAATCCAACTGCCTCTCTTCCTGTATGGCCATCTCACTATGTTTAGGAGTGTGGATTATGTATCTATAAAGCATTCACAGGATACAATGTAACAGTCTCACAGAGATTGGAAATAGCATTCAATGAAACCACTGACACTGCACATTCACTTCATAATGCTCAGTGCTCTGCTCTGCAGACATGTTGCAACAGCCTGTGTATTGAATTAAATAGTAAAACCAGATAGTAAAAATTGACTCCAGCTTGGGAAGGAGCATGTACTCATGAGAGCTGTTTTTAATTCAAATACCTTTTTCTGTCAAGTTTAGAAAGCGTCTCAGTTTTAGTTGCAGACTAGAAAATCACACAGACAGTATGCACTGCACTCGAGGCATTCAAGCCGGGCAGGCCACGTAAGTTGTTGGTTTATGACAGAGATTTGAGGCAGTACTTTAGAGTTTCACTCGTCTGTTTGTTTTTTTTTGTTGTTGTTTTGTTTTTGTAGGTTTATGCATCGGCCTCAGGAGAGGATTTCAACAGGGATAACACTGGCTACCCACCCTCCAAGGCAGGAAATGTCTACCCTCCACCATTCTACATGCAAGGTCAGAACAGACCAGATCCCCTTCAGAACCTCCTCATGTCAGCTGTGTGTGGTTGAAAAGATCCGTCAGACAGGAACAGGAACTTGTTGTTGAATGATGTTAATTCTATCACACAGCCTATAGTGAACCAGACTTTGGCCTTATGGTAAGAATGCTGTGAAATTATCTGCCTATGTGCGCTAAGCCGTATGTCACTGAGCACCCTGTGGTGACGCGGTGCTGAATGAAGTCATTACAGTAATGTGACATGTCTCATATGTGGCCTTCATTGTCTTCACATTTTCTCTGGCTGTTTATCCCTCACCCACTCCCTCCTCTACTGGATACCTTCCCCAACAGACGGCCTCCACCCACCCTCTGATCCATGGGGCTCTGCCCGGTCGATGGTTCAGCCCGGTTATTCTGCCGTGCTGGGTAACTCCCCCCATCTGAGTCAGCATGGCCCCTTCAGTGCCATTAACCCCCAAGACAGACTGGTGAGTTCTTCTTTCACACATGAGATGTTTTTTTTTTTATTTTCTCTGCAGTCATAATCTGGTCTGTAGCACTTCTGACTGAAGCATTGTTTTGGAACACTGTCTGGTCCTGCAGTTAAACTATTGTTTATCTTTGAATCCAAGAAACGACAGCCACTGCCCCTCTCTCCCCAAAACTACCCCCTGCATGGCAGCGAGGTGAACGGGGCTCATCCAGCTGGCTTCCACTCTGGCTCCAGCAGCTTTGGAGTCCCCAGCCACACCCCCCCTATTGCTGGCACTGACACCATTATGGGTAAAAGTGTGCTCTGTTCTTTGTCACAAGTGCTTTATGTGTTAAAGAATATTTCAGCACAATTTTTAGGTGTATGAGATTTCATTTAACTGAGTTTTGTCTTCCCTCAAAGCCAATCGAGGGGCGGTGCCTGGAAGTTCAGGTGATGAGATTGGAAAAGCCCTGGCATCTGTAAGTCGTATCAAATGAACACTCAGACAGATCTTTCTTACATGACTTCTGATGCTACATTTTGTTTCCATTTCTACATCAAGATGTGAAGGTATACAGTGCATTAAGAACATTAAAAGCAAACCTTTATGTCTAGATCTATCCTTCAGACAGTTCTGCCTTCCCTCCGTCTCCATCAACTCCCTCCGGGTCTCCCCAAGCTGTATCAGGTGAGAGAAGCACTCGAGTCATGTCTTCCAGAGGCCTCGAGGTCAAACAGCTTCTGTTACACTTCTGTTTGTCATTATGTCTTATGGCATGCATTATGATTTCTGACTAAGCTTGAGTGGCTCTTAGTGAATTCTGCTTTTAACTCCAGCGGAAGTAAAACATTTCTTTTTAAATTCTTCTTTTTGGTTTATTAAGGGATGTTAATGCTTTATGCATTTTACAATCAATGAAACCTGAAATATGTTGCACAACATAGATAAGTGTAAGCTAGCATTAGCCTTTGGTTTGGCTGATGTATCGTATTTTCTTGTCCAAGAACCTCAGAAGCCATGTGGTAAGCATGAAAACAGATTTATAAAACATGATCATTTTCTGTAAGTTGGTTAAAGACCCACACACATGCATCTCCACAGCATATGTTCAACAAAAGCATCACTAAGCAGAATTTGTAGATCCATGATTTCACCTGTGTCACTGAGTTCAGTTCAGACCCTTCTTATGCTTGCTCTGAGTGAACTTGGCACATAGACAAGTTTGATGTCCAAGACTATATTAAAATTTAGACCAACTGATTCAGCATATGCTACTTCCTTAAAAATAACTCATCTTTAACAACAAATGCTTTCTAAGATTAAAACTGTGGGGAAGATATAGCACCCATATTATTCAATTTTTAAAACCTTGCAGTAGTTTTTAACTCTTTTCACCTCAAAAAACATTACCTTCTCTTGATCTTTTAAGCACATGCAAACACACACTCTCTCTCTCTCTCTCTCACACACACACACACACCACCCAAATATAGCTTGTGAGAGAGGAAGGGAAAATACTGTAAAAATAAAAAGAGGGTGGAGTCACTTCCCCATTTGCAGTGGGGTTATGAGTGAGCTCATCACAATCAGCTCACACATCATATTCTGCTGCTGGCTCATAGTGACAGATGAAGAGGGACAGAGGTGATAATCCAGCACCCAATAAATCTGAAGAGCTTTGAAATCTATGAGTTTCATATGTCCGCACAATTATATATGACAAAATCTCTCTCTCTCTCTCTCTCTCTCTCTTTCTCTCTCTCTCTCTCTCTCTCTCTCTCTCTCTCTCTTTAAAAACCACATGGTCTTTCCTTAAGGCCCTGGATCCCAGTGGAATCGTTCATCAGGGCAGGCCACACCGTCACCCAACTTTGAAGAGGGAATTCAGTCCATGGTGGGTCCACAGCTCCTTTTTTAAATGTGTTTTCAAGTAATAGTTCTGAGAATGTAAGGAAAATAAATAAATGACACACACTGGCTGCATCATGATCTGCTGTATTTTTTCTGAAGCCAAGTAAAGTGGAGGACCGTTTGGATGAAGCCATCAACGTTCTTCAGCGTCACGCCAGTGGACATGGAGGACCAGGCCTGGCTGAAATGCACAGTCTGCTCATGTCTGGCGTAGGGCTACCTGCAGCCTTTGCGAATGCAGCCATGGGACTGGCTGGTCGCCTGCCTGGACTGGTGAGATAAATAAATAGACAAATATCTGATTCTAGTTGGATATTTTAGTTAACAGTGAGAGTACAGTGCATGTTTTGTTTGCTCTCAAGCTTGAATCAGTTCATTGTACAAAAAAAAACATTTTCCAAAACTTTGTCTTGAAGATGTCAAGTCACAATGAAGACTCTGCCAGTCTGCCCTCTAGTGGAGGTCTTATGCATGGCCACCGCGGCCCTGCTTCAGTCCAGCAGGGCTCTCAGCTTGAAGGTTTTACAGGTGAGACTTTCAGTTAATCTGCGCTCTTTTATCAGTTACTTTTACAGAAAAGGTGGCAATATATTGATGCATTACAATCAGAAGTCATGGTTTTTGGCTCCTTTGGGGCCTCACTCAGTTTGTGTGTTAATGAACTTTCTGTGTCGTACGCTGTGCAGGCCTGATGGGAAGCATTAACCGCTCCTCTGCTCCTGAGGTAAAACGAGAGGAGAAGGAGGACGACGAAAACTGCTCTATTACAGACAAATCTGAGGACGAAAAGAAAGACATGAAGGCCCACCTTGGAACAAGGTGTCTAACTTCTTTTCATTTCATCAGAACTTATTTATATTTCTCTATCATTTAACAGTTTATAATTGCATAATTTTAAATCTTTTAACTTGTGTTATTAGGTAATGCTCTATACGTTACTTTTTTTTCTATTTTAACGCTTGTTATTTAAGAAGTGTTCATTTAGAAGTGTTTCAATGGAAAAAAAATGATAAGCAGTGATGGGAAAAACAGCATCAACACTTCCTGAGAAGGGATTTAAAGTTGTGAGAGAAGTCATCATCATTACTGACAAGGCTCAGGCATAGATCACTTGATCTTAAATGCTTATGACACTTTTCAGAGACATTGCTGTGTTTACCTGGGAAGTAATTTTTAGTAAACTGTACCCATACTGTCGTTTTCCTCCATCCTCGTGGCTCCTCATTGGCTCTTCCCCAGTCTGGAGGATGAAGAAGATGCAGATCTGCCAGTGGGGGTTAAGGTTGAGCGGGAGAAAGTGCGGAGGTTGGCAAACAATACCCGCGAGCGGCTTCGTGTGCGGGACATCAATGAGGCTTTTAAGGAGCTGGGGCGCATGTGTCAGCTCCATTTGAGCTATGAGAAACCACAGACCAAATTGATCGTACTGCAGCAGGCCGTTAACGTTATACTCAACCTGGAACAGCAAGTCAGAGGTCAGTGGGTGTCCAGGGAGGAAGGAAGAGGAGGATAGGGCCTCTTTTCAAAATAAAACTCGCACACAGCTTCCCTCTCCAGCTCCTGTCCTGCTCACCATTCGACATATTTACAGAGACTGTGTATTAGTGGTCAACGTATCACAACAGAGAGTCTAAGCGTCATACTTTTTGTAATGCAATGCATCCCAAAAGTGATCTAAAGGAAGGACATGAGATGAGAAATGAAGCTGTGTGAGAGTTTTCAATTCATGCCCATTCTCCAGTTCATCCTCTGAGGTGTTTGTGTCCTGGTCACATACAGGGATGCTGTTTGTTCTGATGTGCCATGTGTTGCCTTGTCTTATAACTGGCTGTCTGAAAATGCTTACATGTCTCTGCCCGCCCTTTGAATGGATTAACACATCTGTTTGTGTGCTCATTTGCTTTTCCTGCTGTTTCCTCTCTGTGCTGTTAATATTTCGGCATTATGATGCCCTTAAGAGTTTGTTCATTGACAGTCTCGACTGGCATGAGTGCAGCCTGTCTGTCCTGTGTTTTGACTTGTCATGTTTTCAGCTTTGTTGTGGTGTCAGCATGTCTCTGTTGCTCAAGCATTAACCCTTTCATTATGCTCACCTGTTTCCTAGACAATCCCTTCCACCCCTCCATTCATTCCTCCCTCCAACATTATTATTTTCCTTTTACAGATGCAACAGTGACCTTCTCTGCCTCGCATTCAGATAAATACATCCCCTCCTGCTGATGTATTTAACACAATGTTCTCTGCCTCTCCTCTTGGCTTCTTTCTCTGTGGCTCTTTCTGTAACAGCAGAGGGTGTTGCTTCCTTTCTCCCCTCCTCATTATTTCTCTCATTCTGCTGGAAAGTCAACACATCCCCCTCAACTTCCATCCTGGACTCCAGTGACCCAAAAGAAAATCTGTTTTGGTTTGTTAGACTTCAGGGAAGGTTTTTATTACCTCTTACCTCAGGTCAGCTTTCACATTCAGAGCTACAATATCTTTATTCCTGGCTTAAAATTTATCCAGTTATCTTTGGGAAAAAAGTTTTTTTCAGCTCCCCTCCGCTCACTCTCCCGCTGCCCACTCCACTGGGATATTCCTCATTATTTTCATTGGTAATATTTTAGATAGGCATACAGAATTAATTATTTCCAGTAACAGAAATGGGACTATGAAGAGAAAAAGTTAAATACAGTATTAGTGGTTTAAAGAATACCTTCAGCTGTACAGAAAAACGGGTTCAGGGAGGGTTGTGATTTGGGTTTGTTAACCAGCCCCTCCAACCCTCTCCCCTCCTTCTCCTCCTGGCTGCAGCATTGTCACGGTGACCGATGAGAACATGACTGCCGAGGAGAAGGAGCAAAGGGAGCGAGAGCGCCGCCAGGCTAACAACACTAGGGAGAGGGTGCGCGTGCGCGACATAAACGAGGCCTTCAGAGAGCTGGGCAGGATGTGTCAGGTCCACCTGCAGAGCGACAAAGCCCAGACCAAGCTGATCATCCTGCAACAGGCCGTCCAGGTCATACTGGGCCTGGAGAAGCAGGTTCGAGGTATGTCAGCCAATATAGCCGGGTGTGATCCACAAAGAAATCCAACCTTCTCCACTCACAACTGGACAAAAGTCCACCTGCAAGAAGACACTTTCCTAAATTCACTCTCACATGCTATTTAGCATTTGTTTGACTTTCCATTTGCTTTGAAAAATAAGAAATAAGGAGAATGTTTAAGGAAGAACATCCCTGCTTCTCTGCCAAACTCTACTTCTCATCCTTCCTTCATTTTCCTGTCCTGCTCTCCTTTTTTTCCTGTTTTCCCTCTGTCTGTTTTTGTGCTTGCCTGATGAAACCTCTTTCATGTCGTTAGAAAGTCATTGATGAGATTGGTCCTCTTTTTAATCTTTGTTTTCATCAATTTCCAAAGAGCGCAATTTGAACCCAAAGGCTGCCTGCCTCAAGAGGAGAGAGGAGGAAAAGGTTTCAGGTGTAGACCCTCAGATGCAGCTTGGTGGGGGTCACCCTGGTCTAGGAGGAGACGGACATATGTAATTCTCAGGTCAGTCCACAGAGCCTTAACAGTGCTCTGTTCACTGATGTAATAAATACGTTGTTTTCATTGTTTTGGTAGATGTTAAGAAGTTTTTAAGTTGTCGTCTCCTTTCTCTTTCAGTTCCTGGTGATTGTACAGCCCAAGAACACGTGGCCTTAATCTTTCATTGTCATGCATCTCAGTGTGTGTTAATCAGCCTTTGGAAAGCACACATGCACACACCTCATTACTGACAAGGCAGGAGGCCACATTCCTGATGGTGACATAAATAACAAGCACACTCTTGTTGAAAGCGGAAAAGATGAGTCAATCTTTACAAAACTTTGAACCAAGGACATCAGTCTGGGGAACGCAGAAATTAAACATGGGGACACTCCTATGACCATGTTTTTATAAGACACTTTGGAGAGTTACTTTACATGTTGGGAGCAAAACTTGTTTGGATCAAATAAAACTTTTGGATCAGTTGCTCACATGAGCAGAGTTAGGATTTGTATAGTAGAACAATTATTGGCATTCCCATCTGAAAAGAAGGTCTTACATTCTTCACAAGCAAAGAGTGACAACTGGATTTTTACCTTATGATTGAACAAAATTAAGTGTTTGGTTGAAATCAGTCGGGTTTATAATCCTCTCATTTGATGACTGAATTCAAATTTTGGAGATGTCCAGCTGCTGACTGGCCAATCTAAGATCTGTTGTCTCATTTTGAAAAGCCCATAACTCTGGCTGTGTTTGTAAAATCTCTTGCTGGGGCTATGAAGTGTCACAGTGACAGACTTACACATTTTGCAGGCTATTTTTCTATTTTGTAACTGTGGATCCCTGAGTCTTATCTCTATGAGTCCTGTACATCTGTTATTGTGGCCATGCAAGTGGAAAAAGAAAGGCTGTTAAAGAGAGACCAACCACCGATGCACACATGAGCAAAGACTCTTTACCTTCCCCCCATGAGGCTGCTGCTGAGCAGATACAGACGGCGTCCTCACTGCTCAACCGACTGGTCCGTTTGAACCCCGATAGAGCCAGTGTCACATCAGCCTGCTTCTATCCAGTCAAATGAAAAGACTCTGTTACAGCATTGTGAACTCACTTTTCTTACCACATTTTGGTTGTGGTCACCGACATTTTGATTTTGAAAACAAAGGAAAAAAAAAAGAAACGAGTATTGAAAGGGATCAGGAGTGTTACTGCAACCTTATGGAGAATTTACTCGATCACCATTGACTGACTTGTTGTGGTTGTTGCTCTGTGTTGAGCAGTGTTTGGTGTTTTAATTTGTTTTTCTTTTTGAACAATTGCAAAGCCTGTTATAAGGATCTTCCTTTTGTAGAGTTGATTTCTTGTTGTTGTTGTTTTGTTTTTGTTTTTTTTTACTTTGTAAGATAGTTGTATGAGTTTTGTTTTTATCATTTGGAATGCTTTGTTTTTTTTTTGTGTTTACATTGTTTAATTTTAACACGAGTCTCAATTTAGATTCCAAGATCAAAGAGTGGTTTTCAATTATGCCAGAAATGTTAGCAATGACACAAAGTTATCTGGCTGTAACATCACATGTTGTGATATTTCTCATACGTTGTTTTTAAATGACTGTTTCAACACATTACTGCCAGGCCAGTTGTAATTGGATTCTTCCCATTTGAGACAAGACTTTCTTTCTAAAAACCCCTTTTCTTTGATATCTAGCTTATTGATTAGTTTATGAAAGGGTGAAGGGGTTGGTGTGTACGTCTTTGACAGGATTCACTTTTATTATGATATGAATCATAGAACAAATCAAAAAGGGTGGCCTTAGTCATTATCCTGAATTTGGGAGTTTTCATAATGGTTACTCGACCAGTGCCTGATCACTTCTTATAATGGATAGCGTTGCATTTAACAACTTTTGGTTTGTACGATTTTTGTAGTACAGATGTGTAAAGCCACTTATACTTCAGTAACATCTTACAGCGTCTCAGAACATCATAATGCAGGGTTTCTATCATTGAGGCTAATGATGGGACATAAAAAGTAAGATGATTGATAACCTGATCTGCAGTTTTGACTGACAGAGCGGCACTTGAAAAGTCTCATCTTTTATAAACCCGTTTTGTTCAATATTTTCCTTGGCTAGTATGTGCATCAGAGAAGCGTATACAGCTGTAGGGTGTGTTTTCACCAGCTTTATCATTCTAAGTTGATGTTGATATAAAACAGTATTTGGTTTACTCCTGTTCAGCATTTAGACAAATGCTGCTGGATGGACTGGCCCCAAATATTACTTTCAATGTCAGTTACTTCAGCCTTTCAGCAGGAAGAACATTGTGTTGTAATCTGAGAGTGGCCACTAAGGACTTGTGTTTTCATTTCTTTATATAACAGAAGTGTCTGCGGTATTAATGTACCTAAACATATACCTGATGTTCTTTGTTAACAGACCCTCCATGTTCCCTACAACAGATTATGACCTGTTTCAGAAATTTGTCTTCACTCATGTTTGAGGACATCTATGTAGGTGATGTCCTCAAAGTGCCTCCAGTTTCCTATTTTTTTATATATAAAAAGTAGATATTGAGAACTGTTGTGTATATAACAGTAATGTAGCAATAAATGTGCCATTTTTAATAACAGTCCCATGTTTACATCATCTCTTTAAAAAAAACACACATATACAAAAAGAGCACACAGTGGAAGTGTTCCATTTGAATATCTAATGTATTCTGCAGCATTAGCAGAAATATGAAGGTGAACTGTAAAAAAGAGTAACCAATTTGTCCACTAGAGGGAGAAATGAGCTGCGTTATCACTTCATTTTGACACAACAAATCATTGTACTGTACAGTCTATGGTTAGTCCCACAAAACAGTTAACTGCTTTCAGTCCAGACTCCTATCTGAAATACAAAATCATCATTATTCTTGTATATTTGGCTCAGTACTCTGTTTGGACGTAGTTTCCTGGCTCCGTTATTATGACCCAGGACTCATGCTGAACGGTGTGTGTGCTCGTGCTCGTCTTTGGCTTGGGAGGGTTTCTGGTTTATTGACACTAATCTTTATTATTTGTAGTTTGTAAATGTCCACAGATAATTTAGTTATAAGCAACGTGTGACTTATGTGTTTAAACTCCCGTTTGTTTTTCACTGTAACTTAACGGACTTGTCAAACTATTAGGCTCTGTGGTACTTAGGTTGCCAAAATGCACGCGCAGCCGTAACTGTTGGTTATTTTATTTTATTTGTTTTTTGAGATTTACGTGACACGTAAGGAACATTATTAACGTAAGCTCAACACAAACATCGAACAATAAACTACAGACTTTTTTTTTTGAACCGGAAGTATTCTATGCACTTGCGCACTGGATGTAGTTGTAACTTGTAAGTAGAGAGCTGAAGATCGAGAGCAGCATATTCTTTGTTTATTGGACGTATCACAGCCAAAATGATCAGTAAAATCATCGGTCCAAAATATGTGGCTATCGTCAAATCATGGTAAGATGTTTTTCTACCATAAAAATGGATAAACCTCAGAATTTCAGCAAACAGAATCTCGATGGTGCTTAGCCACCTTTAGCTATTAGCTTAGCTGAGGTCATCGCTGTAAGGACACGCTGACTGTTGCCCATAACTTTAACTCGGGGAAAGAGCCATTAAATCATGTTAAGGCACCGATTAAAGCAGCACAACACGTCGTATTTCACTGTGAGTCTTTTGTCTCCTTGTGATGTACGAATTTAAGATTACCTGCGTGTCCGTGGCTCAGTACACGCTCCATTAAACCAACTGTTCACTGGGCTCATGAAAAGTTCTGTGGCTATATGTAATTTATAAAAAAATGAGTCAGGGGAAAAAAACATTAACACTAAACAGTCAGTAAACCTGATAGGTTACATGTGTTTAATTGTTTTCCTTAATTGATTGTAATTTATATCCACAGGGTCCCAACTCTGGCTGTATGGGGTACAGCTGGAGGAGTGGCTCTGGTCCACTTAACAGACTGGCGGCTGATCTTGGATTATGTCCCCTACATCAGCGGCAAATTTAAGAAGGATGAGTAATGTCATTCAGGTGAGTTCCAGGAGTGGAAAGGGTGACCCCTCACCGTGTATGGGGTTTAAAAGTATGACATTTGTAAGCTCAGTGGAGCAGTAGGACTGGTGAGGGACTTCTGTTTTTAGAAACAAAAAAAAAAACAAAACACCACATTGAGACTGTCACCCAAAGAATGTTAACAGATATCCTAGTTAGTCTCTGACCCTTCAACAGAGGGTTTCCACTTTAAGAAACACGGGTAAGACCACAAATGAATATGAAGTCATGTTTAGAAAAATACAAAAATAGTCTTTATTTTATTCACCACAAAAGTAGTTACTTTGAAAACAATAATTTACTTTGATAGTAAATAGATGTGCAAAAAAAAAAAATTGGAAAACAAGAAAATCAAAACACTTCAAAATCTAATGAAAAATAGAAATGCATGTCTAAGGGAGGAAAAAAAAAAAGAAAATACAGGAAAAAGCCTGACCAATCCTTATGGTTACTTTCACGGCCTCCTAACAGCCTGGACAGAACCCAAACTGTTACTGAGCAGTGTCTCTCTACAAATAAAGAAAACAAAAGATGAGCTTTAACCTAAGACTAATAGCCAAAAAGAAACACTGCTGTAACTGTAACAAAACAGGATTTGACCAAACAATAATTAATGTAAAGCTTAACTAAAGCAACACAAACCTAAAGTACCTGAACAGTGAAAAAAAACAACAAAAGAATCAAAGAAAAAGAACAAGGTGAGAGTGGCAAAGTGTAACAAACATAACATGTTGACAAATCAACAAAAATCACTCAACAGGAACACTACAAACAATTCTGTACCTCGGCTGTTTGCGCCCTCAGGCTGACATTACTCCACCCATGGTGAGGTCGGCACACTAGACTTGCACCACACGGACACCGCCCTGAGATCAGAAATAAAATTAATATGTTGAATCATTCAGTCGTGACTTAACGTGGCACAGCTCATACCTGCTCCTTACCTAGAAGTACACAGGATGAGAGGCGCACCAACAGGTAAATTTATTCCCCCAGACACAATGAGAACACCAATTATTGGTTCCCACTACAGCTCTGAGGCGTAACCGCTAATCAGCCAGTTACATAAAACATTTGTGTTGTTTGGCTGGCAAAGTAATTGTACTTAGTGTCATATCGGCACCAGCTGTATGGTTCAGAGCCTTAACTAGGACTGCAACTAACATTTATTTTCATAATCAATTCATCTATTGATTACTCTCTCGTTTAATCGAGTAATTGTTTGGTTTATTAAATGTCAGAAAATGATGAAAGATGTCAATGTTTCTTGGAGTCTAAGATGGCATCATCAAATGTCTTGCAAAGAAACCAGAAAATATTCACATTTATGAAGCTGAAATTGGAGAATTTGGACTTCTTTTTCTTAAATAATTACTTAAACAGATTAATCGATTATCAAAATAGTTGTTGATTAATTTAGTTATCGATTAGTAATCGATTATTCGATTAATTGTTGCAGCTCTAGCCTTAACCAAAAGCCAGACACAGTCTGTCATAAATCTGCAGCGCTATCATGCAGTCTCTAAAACAGTCTACCTTGAAATCCTTGTCAGCATGTCTGGTTATTGTCTCAACCAAAGAAATGCTATGTGGCTGCCTATTTAATTTGGTCTCCGGTCTCTTTAAATTTCATTCAAAGGCAGAATTAGGAATGTTGTCTGTTTGAATCCATTTCAAGTTTACCCTCTTCCCAGGCCCAACAACACCAAAAGCCTCTTAATAGCTTTTAGCAACCTTGAATCACGTTTAAACTTTTTTCTCCTGATTGAAACCAGTCATCCATTGCCCAAAAGGTTAAACGTCTTTAGTGCAGAAAAAGGAGAATGACAGGTTTTCTGCATACCCACCTGTTATCAAATTCTGGTTGCTGCCGGCTGCAAGCTAGCTCCAAACAACTTGTATAAAATCATTAACGCTAGACAGGGCTCAGTGTAAACTCTTTTTAAAACATCTGCACTATGACTCCACCTCTGATTTTTGTTCATTTTTGTCACGTTCTTGCTTTTAGAGTGAGTATGACAGCTAGGCTAACAACATTAGCTTTGTGGTTTTTCATAGACGTAAATGGAATGTTCAACAAGACGAGCAAAATCAGCAATTGAGATGAACTATGGGTAGTCAGGAAAAAGGTGGATACAGCCATCAACTTGTGGTTGGTCATCAGTGCTGGTTGAAAGAGGTGTTATTTTCTGTTCAAGGTCATACTTTTTTCCCTCACAGACATGCTTTTGTTGTCAGCAAACCTGGAACAGAGGAAGGACTGCCCATTGTCCACGATTTGTAGGGTCTGCTTTCATGTTCATACTGTGCTGAAGACAGATTCCAGTGTAACATGTCCCCAAAAGAGTCAAAAAACTAGATCAATTTTTGTTGTATTTTCAACCTCATCACCTGAGCCTCTGAGTAAATGAATCATTTTGAGCCAGGTGGTCTGGGTATACAAAATTGTATTATAAACTTTACTTTGGGTTGACATAATGAATATTGTCAGTGCTAGCACTGAGCATAATAAAACAATCAAAGGGACTGATTTATTTGTTTGTTTGTTTGTTTATTTGTAAGTGCTACTAAAACATTCTACTGAACTCTGTGACTTTTCATCTGGCTAACTAAAGGACTTCTTTTCTCCTCTCAGGCTGGTGCTGTTTTTTATACAATATTGAACAAGAGCCGCTGCAGCCACCGGTGCTGGTCACTATGCTCCTATGCTTGCCAAGACACTGGAAGCTGTCATCTTCATCCTGCAGCTCTACCAACATTCATCTGTTCAACATCAGGATCCTGTTAATCACACTGAGGTGTGACGTCCCAACTCTCCAGAGAAAACCAAGTGGAAGGACATGAAAACAGAGATAGCGGATGGACTTTTGTTTTCTGATCCTTCTCTGTTTGTGTTCAGATATTTATTTTGATTGTCACTGTCCTTTGAGCTGTGGGTCAAACCTGAATCATAAACCTGCCTTTAATTTCGTTCTGTGATTGTCTTGAAGAGAAGAAGTAAAGTATGAGAGATTTATCTTGTTTTGATTTGTTAAATTATTTCACCTCGCTAATTCTTACTCTCTCTATCAAACTGACCTATGCTTTTCACCTTATTGCAGCATGGTCAGTAAGATTGACAACATTTTGCTTAGACTAAGGGACACAGATTCAAATAATCACAATTACAATCCCTAAATATCACGACTGATTATAATTCAAAACGAAGGCTGTTGTGTTACAGTTCATATAATTGGGTTTTAAGTGTTAGTAGAACTCAACTGTGATAAGAAGAAGGTAAGAAGCTTAAAAGTGGAACTTAGTATTTTTATCAAAAGAATAAATGTGAGAGATAATTTACTTTTTCCAAGTTTTGAATTAAGATGGCTACTTATTAAGTTGTACATTTATTTATAAATCTGTATCTCCCAGTGTTATGGGTGTAAATTCATGGTTGCCATCAAGCCATAGAATTGAGATAAATAAACATTTTGGTGTGTAGTAAAAGAGTTATCCCTTATTGTGAAGTGCAGTTGAATTATGACAATATTGTAAAGAGTGACTAAATAGCATTGGCCAAGTAAGGACTTATTTGCATGTATAAAACCTTTCAGTATCTTAAGTTAATCACTCAGTAACAGCTCACACTGGGAGTAAAAACCCTACATGAAGAGGATAGAACACTTACAAAAGACAATGGAATACCTACATGAAATATAACCAAATATCTCAAAATTTTTAATTTGTAAATAAGTTATGCTAAAGCTGCCTTTTTTCTGGTTCTGAAAGTGTGCAGTACACTGTACCCTTTAACCTAAATCGGGAGTGCCTCAGCTGTCTCAGCATGACCTACCAGCATATTGCACCTGCCTGGAATCAAACCAGTAACCTTCTTCCTGTGAGGTAACAGCACTTACCACTGCACCACCAAGATTAGTACTGAAACCTCATTAAAACACTTTGCTCAGTCTACTGAGTACTATAGTTATTTCAGATAATTAAACACAATAATTAAAAGTCTGTTCTGCATGTTTTGTTGAATATTGCCACTTCAGGTTATACTTCTTAAGAACACTAAATATGACACGTGTATTTCCCTTTAAACTACAGAGAAAAAAATTCTGTTAGAATCAGAATCAGACTACCAAGTAGTTTACACATTACAAGGATTTTGTCCTGGTTTGTTGGTGCAAACCGTTAAAAAGGAGATAGAATAAACAAAAATGAATTAACAGAGATAACCATATCTACCTCTCCTGAAACACTCTGTGACATTAAGCTTTCTTTTTGTCGGTGTAAAAGACATCTTGCTTTTGCAACGTTTTGAGAACGTTGGCAGCGTGCCAAATGTTTGGGGGTTTCTTTCTGTTTGGGTTCACAGGATGAGTATGCCGCGTCCGGGGTCAACTCGGAAATAGGATGTTTCTTCTCCGGTCCCAACAGCGGACCGGGGATGAACGCCGCGAGCTTGTTTGACTACAAATTGATATCAACTGGCGGGCCGTGAATTTGAGCCCTTGTAATGTACAGTCTGTACAGCCTAGACTGTTGTTTATGGACTATTTTACATGGAGCATGGCGGATGTGTTTTGTTCATTACACTCAGATCGGCGGAGTGATCTACAATGACATAGATCCTGAACGGAGACAGATACCACGGGGATCGATAACAACCACAGTCGTTGAAATACTATGACTATTTATTTACATGTCACTGGCTTCATATCTTAAATAAGCCACTATCATCGATAAACAGCTTATAACAGCGTACACCATGGATAGAAAAAGGTAAGTCTTTTTTCCGGATTGTTTTAGGAGTTGTAAAAATGAAAGTTTCTCTGCAGGGAATGCACGCATGCATACGAGCGTTACGCTGTTTAGTATTACACTTAAAGAAGAGCGAGTGTTTTATAAGTCTTACCTTAATCACTGCAGCCAATCGATATTCTTTTAATGATTTGTGTCTTGTACGCTTAGACAACTTTGAAGAACAATAACTTCTACGCTGAATACGGAGACATTGACGTTCCCCGACGCTGCTAGCTTGATTAGCTAGCTAAGTTTCATTGTTTACACACGCTTGAGTTGCTGTGCATGGGGCCCCGGTACGGTCACGTCAGCACTGCTATAAAAATGTCAATTGTAGCTAAAAGGTCTTGATCAAACTTGAACATCATGCTGTTCCATGTGTATCGCACATGTAAGTTATCCGTAACAGGTATCTTCAGTGATCAGTGACCTAGTTAAGCACATTGATAACCTATATTGAGTCTATCAACAGCTCAGAGCTGCAACTCCATCGTACCCAAACAAGAAACGCAGGTTTTGTTGTGATTTTAGTTAGAATACAGTCAGTGGGTGTGTACAGATGCAAGTGACACGTCTTAACATTTTGATGTTTCCAACTTCAGCCCGCTGTTTCTGTTTTCTTGTAGTTTACCTGTTCAGCGTATTCTCCACAAGCCACAGATAGTTCGCAGTCTGGGAAGCAACCTTCACTCTAACATGAACGCCAGCTCCTCCATGGCTGGACGATCCCTACTGAACAAAGCACAGCGCAGCAGACACAAGCATCTCTATGACACCAACCATCAAATTAGGGTAAGTCTGTATTTCATGTGTAACTGTACAACCTCAGACAGAGTATGGCCCCGTTACAGTGATGTCTGGATCCTAGGAATGATTACGTTTTCCTCACTAAACTCTTCCTTGAAATACAGGTGTATCATTTATGTTTGACTAATATGTGGTGACTTCAGGTGATCATTAGAGAATCATTCTGCAGTTTGATTGTAACCTTTAACCTATGCCAACAAGTTTTTGTCTACTTTGCAGGCTGCTAACCCACTTTCTTTCTATTTTCTTGCAATGGACCAAGTCACTTCAAAGGGGAACCCTGTATTGTACTTGACTTTGATGACAGTGTTACAAATGATTTGTAGTGCTTTGTTAGCTATACATCAACTGAGTCTTTTATATCTATTTTACAGTAGGGAGCAATCTTTTCCCTCCAAAATGTTCATGGATCACAATATTTATCCCGGTACCTTTAAGTCATTGTAATGTAGCTTCTTCAGCACTAACTAGATTGTAAAAGGGATATAGGGATGTACCCCCAGTTCCCTGTTTTAAACATTTATGAATTAGTAGTTGAATTGTAAAGTTATATATTATTGATGCATATTTTCACATTTTTTATTGATCGTTCATTACATTTTGTTGATTTCTTAAAGGCCAAGCCTGATTTAAACACAACATTACCAGTCCGACAGACAGCATCCATTTTCAAACAGCCTGTTACCAAAGTAACAAATCATCCCAATAACAAAGTGAAGACAGACCCCCAGAAGGCTGTGGACCAGCCAAAACAAGTAAGTCAGTGGGAGTAAATATGTAACTTTTAATACTTTGAAACTTCCTGTTGATACATTTTTTTACTGTTACTACTGTATATTATATAGTTATTTGTTTTTTATTTTGGTATATATCTGGCTAACTTAAATATTGGTGCATATTTAGGTTTTGGGAAATTGCTCACAAATTAATCTTCTTGGATGTTTTCTTGTGTTTATCAGCTGTTCTGGGAGAGGAAGTTGTGTGGATTGAATGCGTTTGATATTGCAGAGGAGCTGGTAAAAACCATGGATCTACCCAAAGGCCTACAGGGTGAGTGTAACCAAAAAACCCAAGAACTTTGTGTGATTCAGTGTGGTTTATGTTTTGTGGAAGCGTGACGTGTCCTTCCCCCTCTCCCTTGGTCAGGTGTTGGCCCTGCGTGTTCAGATAAAACACTGCTCTCTGCCATCGCCAGTGCCCTGCACACAAGTCCCGCGCCAGTCACTGGACAGCTCACTGCTGCTGTGGAGAAAAACCCCGGAGTTTGGCTCAACACAGGACAGCCTCTCTGCAAAGCCTTTGTAGTCACCGATGATGACATCAGGTAGGATTATTAGTGTCATTAGGGAGTGATGTGCGATGATTCATCCTCTTAAATTTACTAAACAATTAAAATGTAAATTATTGATGATAAATACACTCTAGATTTATTCATCAGTCCACCTGGAAGCCTTGGGGCAAGATCTGACTTATTGAGTAATTGAGTTAAAGTGTTCTGGGGTCTGGGGTTAGGCCTCCCTACTGTGATGGGGTCCCAGGTCTGTTTGTCATTGTAAGAAATACACAGATCTATCAAATATGACTTGTGATTAGTGCAGATGACAGAAAGTGTCAGGCTCTTTGTTTAATTTGTGTTTTGGTTACGCTTACTTGAGTCATTTTCAAGAGCCGGGGTAATGTTAGAAAACTTCAAAGCATTAGCACCAGTGAGTTTGAAGCTAAATGCTGGAGAAACATATTTAAAATTGGTTTGTTGTACCCGACATGATTATCGTATGTTGGAGGCTTTTTTTTCCACTTGGATCTCAGGTCTATTTACTGACCAAACTTGTCCATGCTCTGGGGTCTCTCCCCTCTAAGACACATCAGACCAGGTCTGTGTATCTTTGACAAAAGTGGATAAAATCTCAAACTTATTTTCTAAGTCCATCAGGGTTTGGGTCCTCTGTTTTGGACAAATGAAGACCTATAGTCCAGACCATAGAAGCTTTAAATGTGCACAAGTCAACCTTGTTTTGTATTTTTCTCTTTGTTTCAAATTTAAAGTGCTTTTGCCATTTTTTTTCCCTTTTCTAAAGATTTTTCATAATAACTGAGTGCAACTTAAGACAGACAAATCAACACATATTACAGTAATTGCTATTAAATTAATACAGAAGACTGGGATGATACATAATCTGAGATATGCTCAGTTTGTACATGACAATTGGGTCATTGGAAGTATGTTATTCAAGTCGATTGTTCACTGCTGTGAGGTTATATCTTTCTCACTTTCATGTTAGTGTTGGTTGTAATATTACATCTCTTTTTTTCTTTTTTGTGTTCTTCAGCATTTATTTATTAATTAAATTTTTAAATGATTTAAATGTATAGACAAATTAGTTGTTGTATGGTGATTTGGACACTGAGTCTTAATCATCTTGTGCTGTAAAGAAACTCCTGCTGATGAGTAGACCAAGAGCCCTGTCCAACTTAGTTACTCTTGTACTAAGAAGTGATCCCCCCTCAATGTTTGGTTTTTACAAAGTCACCTTCATGTCTGTCCCAATACTTGGAAGCTGACAAGGCATTTATCAGGGTTCAAAAGATCTTATTTCTTTTATCTGCGTCCATCAGAAAGCAGGAAGACCTGGTGCAGAATGTGAGGAGGCGGCTGGAGGAAGCCCTCACAGCTGACATGCTGGCTCACATAGAGGACACTGCTGCAGACGAAGGAGCCAGTAAAGAAGAGGAGAAGGGTGAGCAGGTTGAAAAGGAGGAATCATAGCCAAGGTACACACAAACGCAGGACTGAATTTGGTGTGCATGAATCCTGTCCCATTTCCGATCAACTTAAACTTAAAGCTCTGTCGTGCACATCATAACATGCAACTCTGTCTCTCTTTTGTCTCTCACACAGGCTGGGTTGACAGGAAGTTTTCTTCTTAACGCTTCTTAAAACAATTTACTTCATTCTGTTTTTGTTTTTTTATCAAAGCAATAGTACCTAAATGCAGACATTCTGCAGATTTTGAAGGGACTAATCTCTTTTATTCTTTTGTTATTTTTATGACAGTAAAATTCTGAAAAGGTGCTCTGAGTTTCAGTTTATCTTTACCTCTACTAGTGAATGACATTTGTGGATGGTGCTTTATACAATGCAGTGTTAATTTAGTTAACAGCTGTTCAAGTTGAAACACAAACCAGTTGTGTGTTTAATTGTGTGCGAATGTTTGAGTTACTGCTGAAGTGTATTTTTGCAAACGGTTCTACCAGTACATGTTTATCTTTTATATTTTCTTCTGGCACTGTAGGTGATGTTTTATTGTTTGGAAGCATTGGAATGTTACAGTTTGTTTACATTCACACAGCACTCTAGCTGTGAACATTGATCTTTTAAACTAGTAAAAAAAAATCAGTTGAAAAGGTTTTACTTCTCACAATATCCTCAGTTTACATGTTTTTGACATTTGACTTATGGTATATATGTTGACAAAAGTATTCTAAGTGTTGTCTTGCTGACTAAACTTGAGTTTAGATATTAACAGAAAATAAAAAAAAAACAATGTGATGATCAAAACAAGATGTACTGTACCTTGTTACAAAATTCAGAATATGTCACTGTCAAATAAATGCAGCTTGTGATTCCCTGGTGTTTGTTGTCATTTATTCTCTGGTAAATTACAGGAAGCCTGTGAAAGTTGAACATTGTCAACTTAGTCTCACATGCTCTTTGTAAGAGTTAAATATCACTGTCAGGGTGGCTCCTTTCATGAGTCCACTGTCCTTGTGAGGTGTAGAAGTTAATGTGAGCTCCCAGAAGCCTGAGTTGCTCAGAAAATGAGGGGTTTGTTTGTAATATGAGGCTGAGGCACAAGCAAAGACCACTAGGGGGAAATACCAAGACAATAACAGCTGTAAGGGAACTCTCTTTATAGACCGGCTGGTTGGTCCTTCTGTTCATAAGAGCTTTTCATAGTATGACATTCACACATGAATATGTACAAGTAATTACTTATACACAAGACAGACCTGTTTCTGATAAATCATATCAACAGGATAAACAAGGCTGTGTATAAATGAGCCATTTTGCCTCATCTCACCAGGATTCAAGTATTCTGGAGTCACAAAATCTACTTTACCTTCACAATAAAGACAATACTATGTATAAAATTCCATACATAGTTAAAACATATTGAATAATTATCCAACAAGAAGTTTTCTGAATTTGTCAAATTGTAGAACTACAAAAAGAACACTTGATTTTGAAGATATATCAGTAGTTGCTCAACTCATTATTTTCTTTTTTGCAAATTTTTCTCCACACATCAAATGTGAATATTAAGCTGGCATGTTAGCAGTTTAATGAGTCTATATAAACAAAATTAAAATCACTTTTTCTTCCATATGTCTTTTTTTTAAGTTATCATACCAGGGGTGTAAATCCTGAGCTAAGCCGCAGGTGCAAGGACAGTTGGTAGATTGTTGGTGTTGTAGGAGGTGAAGCAGAGAGGTGGCAGACTTCTTGCAAGAAATGATGCACATTTAGTTCAACAAAATCTTAAATTATGATTTTATTTATTGTCGATGCAGTTAATCATCAATACCATTGGCTAGAAAAATACAGATTCTTTACTTCAATAGTATATTTTTAACGCTACAGGGAGCCACTGCAAAGGAGTCAGAGCTGTAGGTTGCAGACCACTGAGCTATGGTAATAATGGGCTGTGTCAGTCACTGCAGATGATACAGTGAACAAAAGACTATGAATAACAGAATTTAAACAGAAAATGTATACATGTGATAAAAAATGAAGAAAAATAAAGTGCACTCATAGCAGCAAAACAAGGAGAATGACCACTTCAAAGTCAGCTTTCCATTTCTCAACCGGTTATCGACCATTATGAAAGGATGATGTGTGTCAAAAACAACAAAAGAAGCACTAACAGTTTAAAACAAACAAGATGGGCTTAAAGACCAAATTAAATCAGTAAAAATTATAAGTGTCTTGTATTGATTTCTATTATTATTATTATTTATTTAATTATTTTTTGTTTGTTTTTTAAAGAAGTACAACCCCTTGTTGTTGGACCATTAGAGCACTGTTTTGGTAGCCATGATGAACACACCCAACCATGAGCTCTTCTTTAAAATAAATAAGATTTTAACTGTATGGATGAAAAACACAGTTATAAAAGAGAGTGGACATAATATAATTCCCCTGCAGACTGGCAGACACAATAGTAGTGACAGCAGCAGTGGCTTTGCTTGGATGCTCTCCCCCTTGCTGCATGTGGCCTTTGAACCCTTTGTTGTGTCGCGGGTGACGTCAGTGCCGTGTGCGGGAGACGGAGCGGCGTGCGCCTGGCGAGACAAAGGCGGCGGAGCGACCGGGGTCAGGCAGCAGCGGAGAGCCGAGAATCACTGTTTTTTTTTTTACTAAAAGGTAACCGCTAACCTTTGCTTTTGGCAGTGGTTTCCAGGACAGGACGCATGATGAAGAAGCAGTAACGCTCAGAGGAATATGCTTTGAGTCCCACAAAGAGGAAAAACAACAGAGCCATCTCTTCAGGTTTTAACGTTTTTCTCCTACGCCCCCCTTTTAGCGTGCTAGTTAGCTTAGCTCCATAGCGCTGCACAGGCACAGATCTCCTCCTCCTTCTCCTGCTGCTGCTGGCTGCTTCTCATCTTTCCCTGAAGAAGAAGTGGGCGACAAGAAAACAGAGGAGCACGTCGACAAAGTCAGGATAAAGTAAGTTCGTGTGGTTTACCCACATGTTTAATATAAAAATAATTAGCAATGCGACTGTATGAGAGAATGGGTACAAGTTAGACTGTCAGAGGAGCTAAGCAGCTAGCTGTGCTGCTCCCAAACAAAGGGGTCGGCAACGTGACTGGGAGCCGACTGTGTGGAACTAGCCTGTTAGCTCCCTGTTGGAGCTAACAACAGCTTTCATATCTGTGATAAGCTTTACACTTGAATTTAAACACTTATACTAAAGGATCTGAAGAAAGTGCCGTAATGTCTGTTCATATGTTCATTGGGGAATACCTTGTTCTGGTATGGAAAAAGGAAATAGATTCTCTTGACAAAACAAGCAGCCTCCTGTATGGAATCAGTTGTCAGACAAGAAGCAACAACAGACAAAGCAAGGCGCCCAAATCAACACTATAACTGCATGCTGCTGTTTGTCAGAGTTAGGTGGTGTACGATACTCGTCTCCTGTGTTGTGTTACCTGTGTTTTTCAAAGGTAAACAAGCACTAATATATTTATTTTATTTTTTTTCAGAAGAGGGTGAGCTCACTCCTAACAAACACAGACATCCGTGATCTGATGTGAGATCAACGGAGAGACTATGCCGAGCCCTTTATTCCACCCCGAGATTATGGACCACGACGTGGTGATCAGCCAGCATAACGGGGTCGGTCTGCCCCGGGAGACAGACCAGGAGTCTCGGGAAGAGGACCACCAAGAAGCGTTACGCTTCGCCCTGGACCAGCTGTCACTCATGGCCATGGAGAAGGTGGACTGTGGGGGCGGCAGTGGTAGCGGAGGCGGCGGGCTGGTAGATCCTCTGGATGGAAACCAGGGTCCGGGCTCTGAGGGCTGCAACGGCGTGGGCGGAGGAGGCTACGTGGATCTACAGATGATGGAGCATCCTAATGGGACCGGGGACTCGCCAACTTCTTGCTCTCCATCCCCAGAGTACTACGGCTCGGGCGGGTACCACATGGCCGGCTCGCACTCCATGCTGCACGGGGAACAAAGCTCCGTCCTCTGCAGCAGGAAAAGAAGTGTCAACATGACTGAATGTGTGCCTGTGCCCAGCTCCGAACATGTGGCAGAAATAGTGGGAAGACAAGGTAAGAGCATAAGTGTTTTTGGCGCTGTTAGCTGAGCACAATGTGTTTGTTTGCATGTTTGTGAACAGTTTGTACAGGCAGCATGCAGCGTGCTGGTTCTTTGTTTGGGTGGCTGTTTGGCGAGAGGAGGATCTCTCAACTTTGAGCCCGGTGCTGTGGTTGAGCTGAATTAGCTGTTTGGGTACTGGATGGAAGCAGAATGCGCGGACTTGTTTTAAAGATATCTTTTATTATTTACATACTCTTCTGGAAGTATTAAGACAAAGCCTTGGCAGAGTAAGTGAGAGAGTGAGGTTGATGAGTCGGAGGGGGAGGGGTGGGAGAGGGTCAGACAAAGCGGCAGATTGTCGGGAGTCTGGACATGTCTGGCAGTCTGCACCAAACAAAGGAAATACACCGAAATGTGTAGCTTTTACTATAACGGAGGACCCTAGAGCACGTTTTGAACACTTATCTGGCTGTGATTACCTGTGTGTGTGTTTACGGTGTTTTGGGGGGCTTTCAGTGCAGATTTTAGGCTGAAACGGGGCAGCAGGCTCACAAACACGGGACTGGGCGGTGTTACGCCCTGCACCCAACCCTGTCTACCGAGCCTGCTGCAGCAAACGCTTCGTTTTACATATTTCTCCAATATTTGTTATTTTCATCAACATTTGCCCCACGTCGCATTTCTTCTCGTGTTCTGGTTTCGGTTTGGCCGTCTCCGCCGCGGTAGCGTTACGGCATTGTTCTCTTTGTTTGAAAAAGCCATGCTTTCTGCTTCCCAGGATGACATCACAGTCCATGTGTCCCATTGGTCGGGGAGAGCGACGCGTCCATATTTAAAGGAACAGTGCACAGATGATGCTGGAGCAGCATGAGTTGACACAAGCAGACAGTGCAGCAGATATTGACTCACTGTTTGGGTTGACAGTCCCTTCTTGCATCTACTGCCACTGCTCTGGCTTCTCTTGATACGCATTTGCTAAGCTAAAGTTGCAGGTCGCTGTGTGAATAGATAATACAAGACCAGAAAAACAGAATATAGAATACTAGGTCATTTTTTAATTTTTTGTTGTTGTTCTTGTAAGATTAAGGGATGATGATTCATTGTTGAGCTACAAAGGTGCTGCAGAACACCTGCGAGATTAATCATTGGTCAGTTTGAGTTATTTTAAAAGCTTTTTCTGTCACTGAGTGACAGAAAAAGCTTTTAAAATAACTCAAACTGCCTTTAAATCTATATTTGGTTCAACCAAAACTCAGTTTACTCACAGAGGATGCGAGAAACAAGAAATTTAAAATTATTTTTGATTGATCAATTTGTTTGTACTTTAGGAAATGCTGATTGAGAAATCAGGGTTTTTTTTTTCATGTTAAAGCCTAAACAGCCAATCATTAAGAGGGAAATGATTCATCAGCGTTGAAGCCCTGATTATCAGAGTTTTGAAGGGGGAAAAAAATTATTTAAACACAAACTGAAGTCCAATCATTCTACAAGTTGAATAAACTAAAACATTGTGAAGTTTTTACTGTTCAGTCTTTGTTAAAACTGTTTTAGGGAGGCAGCAGGTCATCATTTTGGAGACTGCTGCTGCTGAAATGGCGCACCCATCTGATGTATCATATCTGTAGTATGAAAAGTAGATCAACTAAACTCTGTCCCAAAACAGCAATGCGTTAAATCAGAAAGGAAGAGTGTGTATGTGTAGCCACCGGACTGATTTTTGTGTCTCAATCATACAGGTTGTAAGATCAAGGCCCTGCGTGCAAAGACCAACACGTACATAAAGACTCCAGTCAGAGGCGAGGATCCAGTGTTCATCGTGACAGGGCGCAGGGAGGATGTGGAAATGGCCAAACGGGAAATCGTGTCCGCTGCCGAGCATTTCTCCATGATCAGGGCATCCCGCTGCAAAGCTGGAGCACCTGGAGGAGGAGGAGGATCCCTTCCTGGGCCTCCACATTTACCTGGACAGACCACCATACAGGTACTGGAAAATCTTGCATGTTTGTTTCACTTTGTTTTCACCACAGAACAAAAAAACAACCAGATTCTCTGATAATGTACTTCTGAAAAAGGAAATACTTCAGTTTAGAAATGGATTTCAGTCCATACATGTTGACGTTTCTCTCCTCCTTGCTGATCCAGGTGCGGGTGCCCTACAGAGTGGTGGGTTTAGTTGTTGGCCCAAAGGGAGCAACTATCAAACGCATCCAGCAGCAGACTCACACCTACATAGTGACTCCCAGCCGAGAGAAGGATCCAGTTTTCGAGGTGACTGGCATGCCAGAGAACGTTGACAGAGCGAGGGAGGAGATCGAGACCCACATCACCCTGAGAACTGGAACCTTTGTGGACCTGCAGGGAGACAACGACTTTCACACCAACGGCACTGACGTCAGTCTCGAAGGCCTTGGCGCCCTGAGTGGAGGCTTGGGAGCATCTTTGTGGTCAAGAGCCACTGGCCATCACTCTGCCCCACCCCCTCCTCCACCCTCTCCTCCTCCTGCTCTCTCCATGTCCATGCATCACTCCTCCAGCAGGAAGATGTCCTCCTCAGTTGGCTACCACACGCACAATGGTGGGATGAGCTCAGACAGCTACAGCAACAACCGCAAGGCCAATGAGGGAGGCAGCCCCACCAGCCCCTTTAGCACAGGCTCCAGCAGTGCTGGAGGAGGATTCACTTTTGGGGGCGACTCCACCCCAGGTCTCCCTTCCTCAGATGAACTTGGCTTTGAGTTCACCGCCTCCAACATCTGGGCGCCTTTCGTCAACGGTGGAGGGGGCAGTAAAGGGTCGAGCTCCTCACAGCAGCAGCAGCAGCCTCTACGCCGTAACAGCAGTGGCCTCAGCGGTGGTGCCATCACTCCACGATTGTCTCCAACTCTGCCTCAGGATGCGGGCGTGGGCCCCATGGATCACCCCTTAGCTCGCCGTGCCCAGAGCGACCCCCTCAGCACTCTCTCCTGGCTTCAGTCCAGCAGTGCTGGCGGGGGCTCCTTCTCTGGAGCTTCCAGCTCCAGCTCAGGTGGCTCATCCACTGGTTACTCCTCCTGCTCGGCTTCCTCTCTGCCCGGTGGCTCACCCACTGACTCTGAGGGAGGCAGCAGTGGTGTGGGCCTGAGCTCAGGGATGCTGAGTCGGCTCAAAGGCAGCTCTGGAGGCCCCGGGGTGGCCGGCCTGGTGGGCGTCAGCCCCGGGATCAACAGGGACTGCTTCGTCTGTTTCGAGAGTGAAGTGACAGCGGCCCTGGTGCCCTGTGGCCATAACCTGTTCTGCATGGAGTGCGCTGGGCAAATCTGCCAGTCAGCTGAGCCAGAGTGCCCCGTCTGTCACACCCCCACCACACAGTGCATCCGCATCTTCTCCTAATGCCCCTGCAGGAGGGGGGCTGGAAGAGAAATGTGGGGAGCCACCAGGCGGAGGCAATGGAAGGATTCACACTAATAACTATCACACACACACACACACACACACGATGGACCATAATAAATGCATTAATAGAGATGATGATACTATAAGGATGTTGATTTATTTCCAATAACTGTCAAAGTTAATAACAACAATAATAATAAATAAGTACAATGACTTATTTCCGGAGGTGGTGGAAAGCGTCTGCAGACAGTCGGGGCTCAGGCGGTGTTGGTGGTGAACTTTTGGAAGGAAACTAGTGTCTTATCTCTCTTCAGGCCTTCATTTTGACCTGCAGCAGCTCGCACTGCTGACCGGTCCGTCTCAACATTTCTTCATTCGAGCTTCTTCAGATCTTTGCCTGCTTTCTCTCTCACAGCCTTTCCTTTTGACACTTTTTGTACTTAACAGATATTTTTCGATGAAGCTGTCAACGAGGCCTGCACTTTTGTACTCCCTTATTTTAATGTTCTCGATAGGACACAAACTGTTCCGACAAATCCCCCCACCCCCCAACCCTTCTCCTCCCGCTCTCTCACTCATGCTGTTTGTGACATGAAGCGGCAGGGGAGGGCGGCTATTTTTCTGTACGCTTGGAACTTTTTTATTAAAGGTTGGGCACGTAGTCGGGCACCTAGCAGAACATAACACCCAGGGGACCTCCTTTAAGATCAACTCCCGTTTGTCTTTGTCACTCAAGGCAATTAGCCATCAGCAATGCCAAATGAATGCTATTAATAGGCGTGTATTATTTCCTGATCAAATTCAATAATAAGTAGACAAGTCTGCCCCACATTTGGAATGTGGATGCTGCATTGATTCACATGAATTCTCTTTTAATAAGTGAGAAATGTGAGGAGTGTTGCTGTCTAAGGTCAGTTCTCTGTATGTTTGGGCTGCCTGACAATCCCTTTACATCCTACTCTCTGTTTAGTGTGCGTGTGTGTATGTGTGTGTGAATAATGCCCACTCATGCTGTTACATCAGCACCATTAAGATCTGGTTTCCTCTCCTTCACTCACGCAGTCTTACAGGAAGTGGATGCACTGATCCATCAAGCTCCGGGATGTTCTCCTCTCACATCCTCCGTCTGTTACACTCAGATCCGCTCGATTAGTGTTTTGTACTCTTTGTTTTTTACTCTGCCTGCTCACTGTGTGGCTGACAGACAGGTTTTGATTCCTAGAATAAGATAGGACTTTTCTGATGTCACCCATGAAGGTTTTTGTCTGATAAGATTCATGGAGGGACATTCACTCCACATAATAACAAGGGGCTCAATTTGAACCTTTTATTTTTTCATGCACTGTAAATCCAAGCCCCTTTAAAAAATGTAAGAAAAAAAGAAACGGCTCTTACTGTTTGTGTTTTGGTAGTTATGGTCTTCCACCCCATTTTCACAGCAAAGCTGTTAGGCACTCTCTCAGAAAACACACACACACACACACACACACACACACACACCGCTGTGGCCCTGGTTTAATGTGGTGCACTACATGGTTAGTTGTTTGAGATTTGTTCTGTTCCCTAGCGCTCCTCTAAGTGAGGCGGTTCCATCCTGTTTAGTGTTTGTGTTTTTAAATTCAGTGTGATTTTGCAGTAACTGCCGCCAGTAGTGTTTAGACTGTGCGTATGACTCCGGCGGTGCGGTGGTACACGGTTGCTGTTAGCGGCCCTTTTGAACATGCATGGAAATCAGCTCATAGAATGAGAAAAGCCATGACGACAGAATTAATGCGACACACGTAATTCTCAAAGGGCTTCCTCTGACCGCACAGACACATGACCACATTTTTCAGGCTCTCACATGTAGGTAGAATCAACTTATCCTTTATGGCAGCTAGTAGCTAGGTCATCCAGGGCTTCCAGACACTTTTTGTGTTCAAATCCCAGCAGCTGCAGAATGTTTTCGCTCTTTTGTTTTTAGTACTTTTTCTTTTAAATGTCCCTACAGTCATCACTCTCTGATCCTGTCTGTTGTTTTGCAGTGTGTCAGGATGGGTTGTAGGGTTTTAATATCAAGGAAAAAAGGGTAACTCTACTTGAGTAAAAAGTTGAAAATGGGCAGTTGCTGCTGTGCTTTGGTGCTCCAGCCAGTTTAACATTTATTTGCTGTCCGACTCCTCGTTTGCTTCTTATGTGACAGCAGCTCCGCAGAGGAATCTAAAAAGTGGCTGTCCTGGTTGAGCACAGCAGTGCACTAGTTCATGTGTCCAAATGTGTTGGAAAAAAGAAAAAAAAAATCTGCTTAGGAGCTGAACCGGTAGTCTTTATAAAGGCTATCCCATGGTGCTTTGGTGCAACTCCCTGCTGAAACACAGTTCAAGAACAAAGCAGTGGGGAGGGGGGCCTTTTTGATTCTCTTACAGCAGATCTGACAAACCCTGTTCACATTCTGGTCCAAACGCAGCGGCCCGTCCCCTCGTCAGGCTGATAAATGTTGCATTTTGTCTCGTACTCATGCACACTCGGGAACAGGCGCAGGGCTGCGAATGTGTCTGAACGGACAGATCAGAGGTGACTGTTGTGTGAGTCTGCTGAGGCCAATCTTGAAAAAAAGCCTTTCTTCAAGCTGTCCAAGTGTTCAAGGGATAAAATGTGTTGTAAATGCCAGATTGGGTCTAATGTCGACTCCCGTGTTGCACTCGGATGTTTCTGGCCAATGAGAGAATGTTGGGGTTTATTGTACAGTAGTTTAATTGTTCTAAAGGTACAAGTTTTTCAGATTGACTGCTGAATTTTTTAATATTTTTTTTTTAGCCAAACCTCTCCCCCTCCCCCATTTCCTTCCTAAATGTTTGAAAACAGGGTTTCCTGAGGCATGCTAGCCAGTGACCTCTGACCTTTTTTTTTGTGATTTGAAAGGGGGGGGGGGGGGTGCAAAGAGAGCCACGCCAGTAAGGGGTGACAGACACCTCTCAGCCTCCGCTCTCCTATTTTTTGCTTTAATTCTTTTGTATGCAGAACCAAAATGTAAACTGTCAGTAAAGTAGGTTTCAGGCCTGACCTGAGTGTGTAAATACCCTGAATACAATCATTGGGATCTTGTTTTCAAAGCAAAATGACCTAATTGAAGATAAGTGTAGTTTCTAAAGAACATGTATCATTATTTGTAAGTTAACCATCTGCATGTCTTCAAGCCACCTGGCATTAGCTAATAATTTTTAAGATAAAAAAACTTTTTACACATTTTATTTTTTACAATTTATTTGCTTACCTAAATATCCCAGACAATAATGTGACCCTTTTTATTACTTCAAATTTATTTTTGTTTTCCATTTTTTTTATTTTCCTTATTTCCTGTGTACTACATATAGGCAATTTATAACAAAATGAGAAAATTATTGAAGAAATTTTAAAATTGAAATATATTTTATTTGAAAGTTTATGGACCTTTTAACCGTGAGCCGGGAAAATTGTATAATCATATAATTTGAGCTGACTTGACGGTTATAAGAAATGTATCAAGAGTTTTATTTTTTATGCTTCTTTAATAAAGTCTTGTTTTTTGGTTTCATTTTTTTACTGTAAAATAAGAATCTGTGTGTTGTCTTTATTTCTCCTGAGTGTGAAGTGGCGGCGTCTTTGCCACATGGTGGCAGCACGGACTCACCTGCAGCAGGTGAAATGCAGTTTAGACGTGTTGTGTAACAGCACAGAGAAAAGTCAGTCTGTACAAGGAGGGACCTAAATTCAGCATCAGTACAGAGAGAGTTTGGGTTTTAAAAAGAAATATAGTGTTTTGGCATCTTGTGAAATTTTAACTCTAATGCTTTTATCACCAACCTCATTGATTATTGTAACTCCTTTTTTACTGGTCTACCAAAAAGGCTCTGAAAAAACTGCAACTTGTGCAAAATGCTGCTGCCAGAGTTTTAACACGTAAAAAGAAAAATGATCACATCTTCTTCAAACTCTGCTCCCTGTTTCTTTAAGAAATGATCTTAAAGTTTTTAAAGCTCTACATGGCCTTGCTCCTCCATACATTGCAGACCTTACTTCATTTTATATTCCATCCAAATGTTCCTCATATCTCCCAGTCAAGCACCAACCAGAGAGCTTTCTGTTTTTTTGCCCCAGAACAGCTCAGAGCTCACTGGGTGTCTTTAAGAGCAAACTCAAAACATACCCTTTTGACCTAGTTTTTATTTTGGAATAACTTCAATTTAGCTCTGGAATGTATTATTACATTTAGCATTATTTTTTATCATAACTGTTAATGTTATTTTTATCTATCATTCCATCATCTTCTATACCGCTCCTCCTGTGCAGGGTGTCTGGAGCCTATCCCAGCTGGCTAAGGGCGAGAGGTGGGGTACACCCTGGACTGGTCGCCAGTCAATCACAGGGCTGACACACAGAGACAGACAACCAATCACAGGCAATTTAGAATCACCAAATTAACTTAGTGAGCATGTTTTTGGACTGGAGAGAATCCACACAGGGAGAACATGCAAACTCAGAAAAGGCACACCATGCCCAAACCAAGATTTGAACCGGTGTCCTTCTTGCTGTGAAGCAACTAACAGCTGCACTACTCTGTAGATATATATTTTTACTGATTCTATAGTATTTATTACAAGTCATATTGATTTTACTGCGCTGGTTTTACTTTTACTATTAATAGAACTCTTCTCACATACCGATGATTATCCAGTGTTCTATTGTTTTGTAAAGCACTTTGGTCTGTGTACTCAAATGAATGAAAGGTGCTTTATCAATAAAGTTGAGTTGAGCTTTTGAGGGCAACGTTTTTGAGACAGCTGCTCTTAAATAGTACAGTAATATCCATTCTGGTTTGTTGATGTGCAACATTACTTTGACACAGAAACAACTGAAGAAGATTAATCTTTCATGTTATCAGCAAATAGCAAAGAACTTTAATAACTCTAATAGGTTCATGTTATTAGAGGAAAATGATTAAAGTATAAAGTGTGTGGCTTCCAGGCACAGCCTGCTGCTGCTCTCTACATCCTGTGTATTTTTCCTCTCTTCAGCAGTCCTAGGATTTAAAGACAAAAAACAACCCCGATTTAAGTGTTTCTTTTGGGTTTGTGTTCTGAAAAAAAGTGAAAATAAGGTGGATTCTGTTTTTTTTCCCACAATATTTCTCATTGATTTACTTTCCTAAGACTGACTATTTATGTTAAACAAGTAACTGGTGAGTAAATGGGAAGAAAAAATGTAAAGAACTAAATCTACTGCAGCATGTATAGCCTGCAGCATTTCACAGAAACTTCCAGAAATAAAAAGCTAAAAGATGATTATTGTTAGTTTTGTGTTTGCAGATGTTAAAAGGAAAATCTTCCTGCTGACTTTTCATTTCAGTGAAACAGCCCTTTGTTTCCACTTGAGGGTGTGGACAAGGAGCTCTAACATCTGGTTCAACTTGTGCAAAGTGGTGGCGTGTGATCCTCCCCTCCCCCTCCACACGGAGGTCAAAGGTCATAGCCAAGCAGAGTGAGTGCTCACTGAAGTGGAAGCTGAAGATTTGAAGCAATAAAAAGAAAAAACCTGTTGTTTCCATGTGAGAGGGAACAGCATCTGGTGAAACACTTCTGGTCCTGTTACAACTTTTTTTTTTTTTAAACCCATCATCCCGAGCATTCAAAGTTGTTCCATTTCTTCTTCTTAAACCACAAGAGGAATAATAAAGCAGCAGTTTAGATTGTGACACAAATGTCCTTTTAATAGGAAGCAGATCACAATCAGGCTGCATTCCAGTTTCTCTTCATCCTCATTAAAGAACAATCAATAATGATAAGAAACAAATTAGAAACATCCTCTGTAGAAAATAATTCTCTCATGCGAGTTCTGTGTTCACACTACATTCATATTGGTTACAGATGACGTATTCACAAGCCTTAAAAAAACATTGATGACTCATCGTCACATAGCTCTGGAAATTAAAAACAAGGGAAAATAAAAGCCGAAGAACATCGAAGAGACACGTGCTGGCACAATTAAGTTTTCCCATCATGCAATTGTAAGGTGAGTCTATTCACAGGGGTGGGCGTCATTGGTCTCCACAGAGTTGTGTCGCCGTGCATGCATGCATGTGTGTCTTCTTACATGTGCCCTTTTGTGCTTGAGCAAAGAACTGTGTAGAAGTATGTGTGTTTGCATGTGTGTATGTATGTGTATGTGTGTGTGTGTGTGTGTGTGTGTGTGTACGTGTAGTTGTGTGTGCATTCAAATGTGAAGCAGGCAACCAACGAGCCCAGACTTGATTTTACTTTCTCAGCTCCAACCCTACATATAAAGCTGATTCTTGAGACCTGGGATCACTCAAGACGACATACAGAGTGAAAATGCGCTCACTGTTCGATGTGGTGAAAAAGTTGCCTTTAAAGGGGCAGCGCAACCAAAAATGATGATTAAATTGCGACACCTCAAATTATGAGGCATTGTCACAGTTTTTGATTTGACTCTTCCTTTGATAAAATATGACGCTGCAGCAGCTGATGATCAACATTTAAAGCTTTGTTTTTGGCAGGACTGAACAGCATTTAGCGAAGACAGCGTGTGATAGGCCAGCAGGGACGTCTGGTGCAGCTCCACTCTGACAGAAAGTGAGTGTCACCAGCGAACTACAAGACTGTGACTGAGAAAAAGATTTCATTTAATGCAAACAACAGGACTAAAAAGTCAAACATAAACGACATGAAAGCTTGGCAATGACTCTGATGGCTTCTTTTCTTTCAAAATAAAACATACACAAGATCTGCTTCGTGCAAATTTGGTCCTACTAAGAAGGCAAATAGGAATTCTCTCTTATCCAAAGCGTGAGAAACAGCTTACACACACTCGATACAGGAATGGGGATTTTATGAGTCCGTAAATAAATATCTGAGCTTTTACACAAAATAAAAGAATCATAAGTTTCCCATTCCCCCATGCAGATATTGCAGTTGGTGCTGCTGTGGTTACATTGACAGCGCTGTACGTTTTCAGTGTGTAGGTTCAATATATTGCTCACAATCTCCAAGCCCATTGTGCCGGTGTGACATTCAGCCCACACACACACACTCATGCACACACACAAACACACGATAACAAAAGACTCAGCACTGATCACAGAGAGGTTTGTCCTTCATATGAACCACAGGGTCCACGAACATTCAAACTATTGCCTTTAAGAGTTGTGTTTGGATACGTCCATCAGCATCAGGTGTCCTTCTGGTTACATGTGGATTTATTCAAAGTTCCTCCACAGTGCTGCTTGTGAGGGATCTTCTGAAGGAGTGTGTGCAGTGTGAGAGGGGACATGGTGGCTAACAAAAGCAAGGAGTGTGTGTGTGTGTGTGTGTGTGTGTGAGAGTATGTGATATGAAATCCCAGTCCCTCATCCCGTAGCCCTTTTTGGAGTTGTGTGCACTCTAGGGGTGTGGATGCGTCAGACTCTTGGGTATTGCTCCATTTTTTTTTGTGATGTTAAGCAAAGAGAAGAAAAGAAAGAAGAAAGAAGCACACAACAACCTTCAGTTTGTTATCAGAAGACAACAGGCTCAGCTTTCTCCTGTCAGTGCGTTTCTTCATGATGATCAAAGTTAGTCAGGTCTGAGCTATAAAATCTTGTTATATATGCACCATGCTCAACACAGGAAAATACCAGAGGCACCCATCTTTTTGTGGTGAAGGGGCAGGAAAGTAAATCACAGTGTTCCTGGGGTCAGCATGCAGGATGTTTGAACGTTACAGGACACACGCGCGTTGATGTTGCCCCTGGACGCTGAGCTAAGGTCAGTGTTGCTTTGTGTCGATTTTTCTGTTTGGATTTTTGGGCGGGAAGCTGATCTTGGATGTGTGCCTGAACTCCGGCTTATTCAACACATCACACCTCAGGAAGACTACGCAGAGCGAAAGACAGGTGAGAGGAGGGAGACAGAGGGGAGGAAAGGATGACGGACTGGAAGAACGACTCACAATCGGGCAGGCAAGCGGACAAAGACGGACGGACGGAGCAGAGCTCGGCGAGGGCTGCTCTCCTGAAGACACAGAGAAGCAAAAGTGCAAAGTGGTCGTTCTCAATCTATTCACATGGTTTTCTTTTTTTTTCTATCACTTTAAATGTACAGCATATAAAAGGTGAGATGTGTTCTAGGAAAGGCAGAGTGAGGGATTGAGAAGTGCTGCTGAAGTGAAGCTAATCCTAAACTGCGAGTGGGAAATCTTTCAAACGAACGATGAGTTTTTACAAACGTGGTCCTCTGTGTTTGCATTGATAACACTGCAATGTAAATGTTTCATCATGGATCCAGATATATATGTACAACAGAGTGTTTCATGTGTGTGCTTGTGTATTGCACTTCTATGTCGGTGAGTTTGTGATATATATGTGTGCATAATACTATGTCTATGGGGTTCTGTGCACACTTGTGCTCCCCATCTCAGCTGCGGCCCTCTTCCGCTGAGCGCTGGTCCGACTTGAGTTTGACAAACTCTTTGGCCACGTCATCATTGTTGCGCTGGGAGAGGATGCGCAGCACCGTCAGGCCCGTCTCGTCCATGTGGACGCGTCTGCCCAGCGGCATCCAGCAGGTGACGCTGCCTTTACTGGCGATGTCCTTTACTTGCAGCAGGCCCATGCCCACAGTGCGATCCTCTCTGGCGAAGCAGTAGTCCTTCACACACACCTGCAGCTCGTAGCTCTCTGGACCCACCTCAGTGCCCAACGAGCTGGAACACAAGACAGAAAAACAGCCATGTTTTTAAACCTCATGAAGGGTTGAAGTGAAATGCACCCATGATATGATCAGATCCCTGAAAAACAGCAGATACTCACTACTGGAAGCTCTCATTGAACTTGGGGGACCAGCTGTTGTTCTTGGACTTGGTGGCAAATTTTCTCTTTTTGTCACTGAGGTGAGGGCCGATGATGTAGACCTCAACGAAGGGCCTGAAGCCCTGAGCCTTCCACTTCAGGTCATTAGCAGCCACCACTGAGGGACGGAACAGGGTGAGTTAAAAAAAGAATTGAGGACAGAAACCGAACTGAGATTTCTTTCTGCTCTGCTTCTTTTACCTTTCACGCTGATCTTGTGTTCTCCGTTTGGCTGAGGCAAAATGTCCACGCACATGACCACCTCGCCGACTGAATCCACTCCTGACGCTACAAAGACACACACAAAGAGGAACTGGGTGTGTGCATGCACGATGCATCAGCTGAGTGTGACTATATTTAAAAATACAGACACCAAACACACACACGCGCACACACACACAGGTTCCCTGTGTTGACCAAATGAGCAGCACTTGGCTGGGTAAGCAGCTTCTGTGCCAGCTCTCATGCTGAAAAATGGCAAACTGTAACACAGCAATAGCTTGTAATTTGTTCTGAGCGCTCTATTGATGCTACTGAAAAAAGAAAAATAGAAATGGGCAGAATCCAAACTGCAGCACAAGTTTAAAAAAAAAAAAACTCTCTCATTTCCAATGACTGCTGTTCTCTATGTTTAAGATCACATGATCCCTGATCTGGACATCTCTCTATGTGCACTTAAACTTGTTAACAAACTTAATCTATGGGAAGTAGTCTCATGTAGAAGTTGGGCTTTCTCCTGTTCATCTGATAAAAATCAAGAGCCGATGTAAAATAAGGAAGAAAAGAAGTAGAGGATGTGTAGAGGCTCACATGGACGTCTGAGCTGCTGTGTGTTGCTCAGAGGGTCACTGACATTACAAGACTTACCTTTCTCTGGTGGTGTGTCTTCATTGGCTGTGTACCTGATCCCTTTCCCTCCATGGACTGAGAGGAGACAGAAGACAGTTGGCATCAAGGAGAGGAGAGGAGAGGAGAGGAGAGGAGAGGAGAGGTTAACATGTCAACGCTGAACAGAGGGGACTCTGAACTCTATGAAAGAACTCTTTAATTTGAAACAGTGTGAAGCTAAAACTGCAGTGCACATAGAAATTTCACTTTTGCCTGCATTGCTACTGTAACTCACTGAAGCAAGGAATTAAACATTTTCTTCCTCCACTGTAAGCGAGTTATTCTTTTTAATCCTATAATCCCATTTAATTCCATAAGCTCAAGTCACAGTAAGAATAAGCAGGAGAGCTCTTTGAGAGGAACCAAAAGCCTTTTTGTGAAGAACTGTTTGATCCTGCTGTGAAACAATGTGTGTGTGTGTGTGTGTGTGTGTGTGTGTGTGTGTGTGTGTGTGTGTGTGTGTGTGTGTGTGTGTGCGTGTGCGTGTGCGTGTGCGTGTGTGAAGTTTTACCCTGAGCGTTCTGTGAAAGGACAAACTTCCTGATCAGTTTGTCTGTAGCCTGCGTGTACAGAGACAAGGCGTAACGCAGAGACTGCAGGTCTGGACTCTTCTCCAAGAAGGTCTTCTTCAGGCCCACACCTCCAGCGTGGAAGTATTGCTTTGAAACAGATTAGACACGACATGTTGTGGGTGTGTGAAGGTCAAACTTACACACAGGCAGAAACAGAGATAATCATATGTACATTTCAACTCTCTGCGCTATCTTTGTTCTTCTCTATCATGAAGTATCCTGTGGGTGCCACATTGACTGAGCATAACATCTACATCAATGACTTCATTTGAAGCAGCAAATGCAACACAATATAAACATTATCATCAGGTTCATAATAGAGATAAAGATCATCCAGTCATGTTTAACTTTGACGTATAATTTGGCCAGCTTGTGGTTGCTGTTTAACTGCAGGATGGTGGTCATATTTTTTTGAATGTATCTTTTTATGATTAACCTTTGAGGCTGTATTAAATACTCTAATATTAAATACTCTAATATCTCCATCATGACTGAGGTGAATGGACAGCGAAAAAATATCCACACACACCGCAAAATCTGAAATCCAAGCAAGCGTTTGCATCTTATTTCTTGCAAAAACTGTCTCACTACACTTAATATGAACAACACCTCACAAGTCTAGAAAATGACTTGGGCTCTGAATTTCTTGGTAAGAGTAAAAAAAAAAAAATCGACAATGGGATTAGAAAAATGTACTTATGTCGTAAGTTGAATTCATTATTGTTATTATTTCAAGAAACAAGATAAAAATGATGTCTGAATTGGTTGTAGAGATTTAAAGACATTGTTGATTTTATCTTTTAATATCTTAAAATAAGATATTTTCTGGTCTTGTCAGGTGCATGTGGCTCATATTAAGTCCTTTTTTTTCTTTTTTACTAAAAATAAGACATAAACAATTGTTCAGATTTCAGTTCTTAGAGTGCTGAAAGCCAAAGGCTAAATCACTTTACAAAGTCTGATATGAGTCTTTATTCATACAGAGCAGAATCACAAGAAACTTTTATCTCAAGACGCTTTCCATAAACTTTAGGACCTGCTGATGTCATACTAGGATCAAAGACATCAAACATCACGTCAAGATAAGGAATGTTAAACTATCTCAGCCAAATATGGGTTTGTTTCCCCAGAATTCAGGAAGTGTTTGTTGTTGTTGGTTTTTGTGTCTTGGTGAGTGGATTTTCTGGCCCACCTCTGCTGCCAGTCAAAGGTCCTGATTGGTTCATTCCCCAGATGACGTACTAATCAGAGAGGAGTCAGGATTGACAATATTTGGGTGCATCTTTGACAGAGAGCGGCTTACCTTTGTCCCTCAGGCAGATTTATTGTTGTTAGCCTGATGTGTGGCATCTAGAATAAATGTGTGTGATTTCTCAGACCCTGGTTGTCCCCCCTGGACAGGACCGGACACTGGTCTATCTTAGAGACTAACATATGGGTGACTTTTTGTCAGTCACACAGGTTTCAGGGTTGTTGTTACACTTGTTGTATGATTTGATTAGTTTTGTTTAGCTTTAGCATTTATTTCTAGTTTTCCAACTCTATGTTGGATTCCTTTCAGTCAGTTCAGCTGGTTTTAACAGCAACCACGAGCCCTCTGTTCAGTTGCAGTTGGTCCATCGTTTCTCTGTAACTCATCCTTCACCTGTTCGCTGATCACGTATTTTACATTCATCAGAAGCAACACTTTTCATATTGCTTCCCTTTTCCCCTCCAAAGCTGGGAGCTCAAATTTATTCACTCGCTGTGTTATTAATGAAAATTTGTAGCATACCTTAATGGTGTCCAGTGCCAGCTCTATGACAGCACACTGTTTAGGAGTCAGAGCTTTGGCCTCCTCTCGTCCCATGTGCTCCTGTGAAACAAATCAAACCCAACAAAGGTGTCAGCCTCCACCAGACGTTTTTGTGTGCCTGGCAATTTTTTTTTCCTCTTCTCTTTTTGTCACCTTAAGCTTGGACAGCTGGCCCAGCTCCTTCGCAGCATTGAAGATCATCTGAGTGCCCTGTCATAAAGAGAGACAAACGGACGCATGAGTACAGTGAGGGGAAACAAGACAGAAAGAAGTTTATCATTAATCCAACATCAAGGCTGGCTCATATAGTGGTGTGTGTGTGAGAAAGAAGTTACAGAGGAAGGTTTGCAGAGTGAAAGGTGAGTTCAGGAGGTTTGGTGAGGACAGATAACTACAGTTACATGAAATCAGTTTGATGAGTAAGGGTAAAAGATCGGAACAAAGGTTAAGAAAGACAGTTTTAGTGCTTTGGTGTTCAGTCAGTGCTCCAGAGAGTCTTCTGTTTCTATCTGATGCACTGTGATACCATCTAAATCCACTGAGGAGAGCAAACAGGTGACAAAGGCTACAGAGGGTGTTAATAAATCTCTTGTTGATAAAGAGTGTTTCTTCATGCTTACAGACACTGTCCCCAAACATACATACTTACAATAACCTAAGAAAAAAGGAAAGGAAGAAAGGGAGGAAGGCAGAGAGAATGGGGGGGTAATGGTAGAATTGATGGATTAATGTCACTGAAGTTTAGAAGCAGAGAAAAAAAGGAAAAAGGTGAAGAAAACAGAGTGAGAAAGTCTTTCTTGTTACTTACTGTTTGGTCAGTAAGCGTAGGAAGCACGATAGTTTTTTCCATCGTGTTCATCACAAGTTTCCACAGCTCCTTCAGCACTCTCTTCAGGACCGTCTTCTCACAGATCTTAGCAAACAGGGAGAGGCTGAAAGACAAAATCATACATTTCTTTACTCTAAAATAAAGCTCTAAAACATGCACTTTTCATTTATTGAAAGCTTGTGCGTGCCTGTAAGGTGATTGAAACAAAAGGCTGATGGAGTATGATTTAAAGGATCAGCTGGCTGAAGTGAACGTGGTATGTTTTCTATTATAGTGTAAACATCTGTGATGAGTTTCATGAGCACTAAATCCTTTCGGAAAAAGTGGGGTTGACTATGTTACATTGTAATGTTTCTTCAGTATCCCAGGAGGAGAAAAACAGACTCTATAGATACCTTTGTTTTCTTCCTCAAGTTTGAGGTTAGTATTCTGAAACCTCAAGGCAATAAATCTTACCTTTAGTCCTAAAAGTGTGTGAAGAAGTAACTTATTGTGATAATAAATACTGTTTTATGAATGTTCTTGTTGATTCTACAAAATAATAAAGATTTAATCACCTTTGTAGATGATGCAGCTGATGTGGTTTCACTTAAGACTGTACAAAACTTGATTTCTGCGTAGCCCAAAGTGGAAGTGGCCACAATGGAAATGCTGATTTTAAATAACGTGAAGTTAATCCAGAAACTAGCAAAGTGGCGGTGTTAAATCAGTCTGGGGCTGTCGCTAAATAAAACCATGTACATAAAAACTTCCCCTCTCCATTCAGATCATCATATGTGTAGGTAGAACTTAGTGCTGTCAGGGTGAAGGCATACCGCACAGCTCGAAGTCACACACCCGAAGTAAACTGCAGAACTTTGTGGGTGTTTTTGAGCTTGAATAATAATAATAATAATAATAATAATAATAATAATAATAATAATAATAATAATAATAATAATAATAATAATAATGTTCTTTTCTTTGTAAAATTACACCTTAAGGTGGAGAAGATAGTTGGGGAAAACAAGGGGCCCTAAGCAGAATTTTATTTTGAGGCCCCGGATTCATATCCTCGCTTCGACGCCATCTCTTCACCTGCATCCACTTTACTTTAAGATGCAGTTTGTAGTAATTAGCCATATTTAGCATGACAGACTCAGTAAAAATAGATAAATTATTTAGAAGAATATTTACATTAGAAAATAATCAACTGAATATAATCATCGTTTTGTTTTTGTTAACTCTTCTCTACACACTGTACCTTTAGAGGCTCTCAAGCTAAGGCTGACTTGCCTAAAACGTAACCTGAGAAAAACCCCATTAAAATACTGAATCATGTCTCAGTGGAAGTAGCCCCTTTTAAGCTCAAGAAATCGAATAAATAAATGAAAAATAACTGAATAATCCAAGCAGACGTTCAAAGCTGACTTCTGGGAAAAAAATTCAGTCAGTTTTTTATCTTACTTGCTGTCCAGGAAATCCATGATGGGCTGCAGGACGTTGTCAGCCTCCTGAACCACACTGCCATTGGCTGGGACAGTCTGACCTTTGACCTGGGCTAAAATGTCTCCCATTTGTCTCACGTTGTCCTCGATCTGGGGCTGGAAACTACATAAATAGAACAAAATTAAAACAAATGTTGAACCAAAACTTTTCATAGCCGCCCCCCTCCCCACTCCAAACACGAAAATCAACACACTCACCTGACGGCAAAAATACGGCTGAGATCATCCATTACGTTGTTCAGTTTGTTCTGCAGCTCCTTGAGGAAGTCGCTTGCCTCCAAGTTGAGCTGGAAGAACACGAACACGATGAATATGAATGCGCAGCAGCACAGCTTCAGAAATAATTTTCTGCATGTATGAACTCACGTCTTTCCCTCCCATGGCCTCAAACATCTTCTCCAACTGAACTCTGAGCTGCTGGATGTTGTTGATGATGATACACGGCTACAGAGGGAGACAAATCATTACACTCATACCCACACAAACACTTCTCTCTCTTGCCTCTATCTGCTCCCAGTATTTCATTGTAATCAATCAAGGTTAGTCCTCCGAACTTTCTTTATTGCCTCTCTGGCGAAAACCTTCTTGGTGATGCTGGGTAGGTGCAGCAGGAGTTTTCAGTAATTACTCCTCCTCCGGGGGCTCTGTCTCTCTCTGGGAGAGCAGCCCACTTACACCACATTCAGCTAATTACAAGCCCTAATTCACTTTGCGACATTGTGACCTGAGCGACAACTATTACACAGAAGAGTGGTTTATTGAGGTGAAATTAATCAACCTGACCACGTACACCGCACCGCATACATCTTAAAAGCCAGTCTTGGTAGCCCTTCAATTAAACTATAAAATCCATCACTGCTGTGTTTTCCACTGTTCACATTTCCATCCGGGTACATACATAGTTGTGCCAAACATCTCAAACACCTACCACTTTCTCCTTCTTGACGTGGTTTGGAAACTCCTTTGCAATTATGTCAGCGTACGACAGCAGGACGTTGCCAATAGTCTGCGAAGAAAAGGATGCTCAGTAAGAAACATTTTCACAAATGCTCAACTTAAAATATTTATATACAAAATGTTATTTTTCAGGCTTTTTATGCCTTTAATGTGAGAAGATTGCCTGGGCTGCCGTCTCCGCTCCAACTTGAGATATTTTGTAAGGACTTGAAAAAAGTAAGTCACCTTGGCGAATCTTTTCATGTAGTTTCCAACGATCTGAGGATCTGGACACTCGAGTTTGCGGATGATTTCAAAGCTCTGATTGAGCTGAGAGAACACGTCCACCACAGAGCAAGAAAACAAAGCATGCTCTGACGTGACCTGGAACTGGAGAGTGTGAAGAAAAAAGGAAAGGACCAGAAGAATAAAAAATGTAAGGAGCAGCACAAAGATGTGAGCATGATTAACACTGACAGTGAGTGGCTGGACTGTCCCTGAGGACCACCCGCTGGAGAAGTTCACACTGTCCCTTCCACAACCCCATAAGTTTAAAGATCTGTGAACTGTTTCTTCTGGAGAGGAGTGAAGGAGGCAAGTAAAGGGTTATGAATGAGAGCAGGTCTCTCATTAACAGGCCGGCCATTAGTGGAGAGTGTTATGGTATGTGACTGGAAGTGGGAACCGCTGTTTCACTGACACAAGGATGCAGGAGCTGCCTCTGGTGACAGTAATTGGACCCAAAGGACTCGTGACATACGAGCTGAGAGAATCTTCAGCTGCTTTGTATCGACCCCCTGTGTGTGTGTGTGTGTGGAGATGTAGGTGTGTGTGTGAGAGAGAGTGAGCGTGTGAGCTGCTGTGTGGTATATGTGTGTGTTTAGCATCTGCTCTTCTCTGCAGTAAAGTTTCTTTTTTCATTCGCCTTTGGTATCGAGTCTTTATTGATTGCCTTGAGGCTTTCAACCTGCTGCTCTCAGCCTGGAATATGCTGAGTCAGGAGAGGTAATGCCTGAATTTACATGAGGAACCCATGAATGAATTTTCAGATGGAAGGTGGGAGGTAGAATTAAAGCTCTCTAATAGTATTTCTTTGTTGTGTCAGCATAATTGGATTCTCAAGTTTTAGTCAAACTTTGTTTCACATGACCTCCTCTTTCTCCTTTTTTAGAAAACTTATGAACAACAATTTTACACCTATGATATATTTAGATTAAGTATTTTATCCAAAAGTTTGCTAAGATTTATGCTACCGCAACTTTGATGAAAATAGGAAGCCACCGCAGTCAGCCTGTTAGTTTCACTTTGCTCAAGAAATAAAAAAAGAACATACTTTAGGAAGTCCCTGCATTCGCTATAAAAATAATCTGCCACATAATCCTTCCACAAGCAAAAATCTGCTTATACTGCTGCAATTTTTTTAAAAAACAAAAGTTGATAGCTCTTAGATGGATTGTGTAACCCTGTACAGAGACAAATAAGCTGTTCCCACCTCTCCAGACTTTATACAAAGCGAGAAGATAGAATGCTTTTTGTGATAGCTCCATATATTTCTACTGCAGACTTGAGGGTGGTATTTTGCATAATCACACATCATCAAAGACTTAAGGCATTGGGTTTAATAGTTTTTGCAGCACTCTGAGAAACCCAAGAAACAAAGTTAAAGTCAGTTACCCCGTCTTTTTTGTCTCTTTCCAAGGCTCCGTGTAGAAAATCTCGGGACACCTCTTCGTTCTCGTCCAACCACATGACAACGAACGGTTCAAACCAGCTGCGGAGGAAAAAACGAGCACAGACTGTATAAGTCTCTGAAGCTCTGAGGGAAATGAGGGAGGAAAGTTATTGATGTTCATATGGTACTCACGCTGGATAATCAGGTACATGCTTCTGGAAAGTGGTAAGCTCCTTGCAGTATTCGTTGTAAAGCCACTTCACCTTGAAGTGCAAGTTCATATAATCGGCGCTTTTACACAGCCGGTTCTTCTCGTGCTCTGAATATCAACGAGAGGGACAGAATGAGAGACGTCCCGCTTCACCACTATTTATGAGTCCGTCATTAACACACACTGCAAAAAACTGAACTATTAGGAAGTGCTTTTGTCTTAGTATTAGTAAAAATGTCTCTTTAGACTTAATATGAGCCTCATTCAGCAGACCAGTCCAGAAACATGTCTCATTAAAAGATATTTAAAGACAAAATCAGCTCTGAATTGTTTGTACGAAGTAAAAAAAATTTGCCAGTGGAGTAAGTGAAAGTTTCTTGTATTTAGACATTATTCTAAACTTGACAAGTACAATTTTTCTTACCCCACTGGCAGATTTTATTTTACTTGTTGCAGGTAATTCAGACCTTATTTTTGTCTTTTTATATCTTGAAATAAGACACGTTCCTGGACTTGTCTGTTGAATGTGGCTCATATCAAGTATAATAAGACAATTCTTACTTTAAATGAGACAAAAACACACTTGCTTACAACTCCTCTTATTTCTGGCCTTCAACCTTTAAAATCTAAACAACGTAAACAGAAACCTACCCTCCATGGCGTATTTCATGTCTTGTGCAAACATGTTCCACATGACTTCTGCACTGATCTTGCCCACATTCAGCTCCTGGGGAAACCTGTTAAAATGAAGACATGAGGTTGAAATCCAGCATATTTTTGGAACAATATTCTATTATAGAAAGAAAACTCAGAATACTCTTTTACATTTTTCTTTGTTTCTTCTGTTAATTTTTTAGTTGCCTCTTTTAGCAAAACAGACCAGTCAAAAAAAGAAGGCAAAAAGACACTTATTCTATATTTATACTATAATGATACTATATAAGACATTTATCCTCTTGTGAGAAAAATAAAGGAGAATCTTATCTTATTTTATATCCTTGTTGTCTCCTACAACAATGCAATGAATCTCCAAATATTCATCAAAGGTATTAAACTGACAGTAGATGTGAGGCATTGGAATTCAGCAGGCAGAGCAGCTGCTGCACAGGAAGAACTGGTCTGTGCACACAGGCTGAAGAGTCACTGACAGCTCACATGATGCTTTCCTCTGTCTTGTGTTTTAGCTTTCGTTTTGTTTGGTATTCCTACATATTGTTCACTTATATTATCATTTTTGAAGCGACAAGACAAACCTTGTGGCAGTTTGTTTGGCTCTGAACTCCCCCCCACTCTACGTGTTGTTTTCCGCTACATTCCTCTTTCATCTTTTGCCTTCAAAAGTTTCCTTCCCCTTAACCGGCCTTGTAATTTCCAACACTGCCTCAGCATGCTAAACAAGAGCAATTAGCCAGATGTTGTGAACAGAGACTCACTGATTGAGGCACGGAGTGTAGGAGTTTTTGTCCTCCTCTATGATTGAGACAATGAGGGTGATGAGTTTGGACCAGAAGTCCAGGTTTTTGATGCTGGGACCTTGTTCATCTGGAGGGACCGCCTTTGACTGAGGAAAGAAAAAAGTCTGCATATTAAATGCTGCTACGCTGAAGTGTTTTTGAGCAGGGGTACTGCGCTCTCTACAAATAGCATCGACAGCAAACACAGCCACAGACTCACAGGGTCTGTCTGATATTCCCTGTTGTAGAGGTCATGGCAGTTGTTGAAAATGTACTCGTAGGTGGAGTTGAGACAGGCTTTCACGCAGTCCTTCACCACCTGACTTGCCCTGGGGGGACTCTGCAGCTCCTGGACCTGAACACAAACATTGCACAACATATGGTTATATTCAATTCCCCTCAAAGAGCTGCTTGACACACACAGTCTGAGTCAGTGTCTGAGCAGGAAGTTATCGCAGCGGGAATTCAACCATAAACTCACTGGGCTGCATAAATCGCACCAATATACATTAACAACCTGACGCGCACACACAGACACACAGTTTCCTGATAACAGCTTCTGTTTGGATAGGGTAATGTCATGCTGATTCCCAGTTTACGCCTCAGGCTACTTTCCAGAAAGAACTGGATGTTTGCACAATGTTTATTTTAGAGGTAAGAGATAATGTGAGATGAAAGAAAAGGCAGAGAAAGGAAAGGAAAGAAACTATCCACCTTTTCTTTATCCTTACCTTCATCCTGAAGAACGTGATGCTGGTCAAGAGATCAACTGTAGACTTGAGGTCTTGTAGTCGTTCAGGACTACTGGCGGGAAAGTTATTCTGAAACAAATTGAAAGGTAAAAAGGATAAACTGTGTAACTTAAAGTGACGAAATGCTGTCAGTCATCATTTTAAAACATTTCAATCTCAGAACAAAACAAAAAAAAAAAAAAAAAAAAAAAAAAAAAAAAAAAAAAGATTAATTCCTACAGATTGTTCACATAATTACATGATAGTGGCAGAAACTAATTCAGAGTCAGTACACTGTGTTACTTTCATAAGAGAAAAGCAGCTGTTACCCGGTACATGGAAAGGTCGATTCTCAGGGAGTTGTGTAGCTGATCCAGAAGTTTGACAAACCTCTCTTTCTAAACAGGAAACAACAAAAACAGAACAAACCACTCAGAAAGACAACAGCACCTGAGCGATTACTGCAATCATTTGACTACACAAACTGAAGGCAACCGCAACCGATTGGATGTTCAAAGAGGTAGGCAGGGACAAATTAAAGAGGATTTCATCTACAGCATGTTATTTTTTAAGAAAGGACAAATATTAGTCAGTATTTCTCAGGGACTCACGCCAAAGTTTGATGCAGCAAATCTGTCAGAGGCAGAAACATTGTTGGAGGACTGGGTGGTGTGGGCGTAGTAAGCGTTGATGTTGGCAAGCAGGGTGCTCATAACAGCTGGCACTCCTGGACACATGTACTTAGACGACAAGCAGGCGAAGTGACTGTGGGATAGAAGAGGCAAAAACAACATTTATCGCTTTAACTTGCCCCTAAAAATCATGTATTAAAAAAAAATGTTAGCATACTTGGAATTAAACTGTACATGTATGAAAATAAAAAAAACTTGAGATTTTTAGTGTAATATAACCAAGACTCTCATGATTTGGATTCATTTTCTTTTAAACAATTACATCCAAAGATATGGGTTGAAGGGCTTACGTCATGGCCTGGTAGATAGACTCTACTCCGTATCTCATGGCAAACTCATCCACTATCTCCTGAGCCGTCTCCTCAAAATAAACCTTCCACGCATCGTCCCCTTTGGCATCCGGGATCTTTACCACCCCGCTGTTCTGCTCCTCAGTTGTGTACTGGAACAGGTGCTGGACAAAGAAACAGGACATGTATGCATGCTGGTATACATCTGAGGTAATTATCTTTACCTGCAGATTGTAAAGCATATGTAATGAGCCAGATATTACGACAAGACCTCACAGAACAAAGCTACAGGAGCTCGAGCTGCTGATGGAAAGTCAGGGGCCTCCAACTATATTGTTGGAGCAACAGTGATGTTTTAAAAGACACTTCATGTGTTTGAAGAAAGATTTGATAATCAACTCTCTACCTGATCTAAAACATTCATCCTTGTAAGGTGTTAAAAGACAAGCAAGGGGTTAATGTGCAGCAACAGACTTCAGTTTCAGACAAATTAAAGCTGATTTGATTTGAATCACAAATCAACCGATATATCTGCACTACAGAGGAACTTGAAAATAATGTGGGACTAAAAATATACTAAAACACAACTTGATTTTGACTTGAAAGATCCTCACTGCCAACGCTGTTCTCTCAGTGCTCTCTTCACTTCATCAGGGTGAATCCAACCCTGCAGTTTAACATGATTGCATATGAAACTGTGAAACAGCCTTCATGTCTTTCCCCTTTCCAAGAAGTCCACAGCTCCCATGTATTGGCAAAATTGGCTCAATAATTCTAGACAACAACTTATGATGTCAGCTGTTAAACCGTTACCACAAACCCACTGTTGGCTATTTTATTTCTTATATAAAAGGAGGCAAATTTCCCCAGGTGCAGAGGCAGAAACTGAATTTACAAGGTGATTGATAGTGTTAATGTGAAACAGAATTAAATTGCCTGGAACTAATTAACTCAGGATAGCAGGCTGCTCTTGCATATTTAATGTTTTGTACAAATGCAAAGAATCACAGCCACGTTTCCTCTCAGACTGACCTCGTGTAGACAGGTGTACTGTACGTGGTAAGGAGCAACCGTTTCCTCCCCTTTGATCTCCACACTTATGTGCATCCGGATGGCTCCTGACACAGCAGACTTATCAGTCCTCTTGTCTGACAAATACAAGAAGATATACAAGCCTCCTTAGTTGGCTGAATCTTGTTCAATCTATAAGAGACAAGCACTTCAGTTATCTGTTTCTTGTTCAGTTATCTCTGTGCGAGATGAGCCTGCTCTGCTCGGCAGCGTCTAATTCTGAATTTAATGTCTTGAAAACCTACCCAGGTTGTACCAAACGTCCATTTCTCCACTCAGAGTTCGCACTTCTATGATGGTTTGACCCAGGAAGTCGTCACTCTCACGTTTGAACCTCTGTTTCACTCGAGACTTGATGTCATCATCCTCGTCCCACACTCGAACCTTGATGCGGTCAGATGAGTTGTGGCATTCACTGGACGAGACAGAGACAGAGGAGAGTCAAAATAAAGCGTTTAATTCAAACATTTTATCCTGTTACAAAGAAGTTTTTATTTCATTGAACTCACAAGTTAAAGTTTTCATCCCAAACAGGGTTGAGGTTGCCGTAGATGGTTTTGGTTCTCTTTTTTGTCTTCCCAACTTGAACTGTTACATAAGGGTCACTGGAGCCTGTCTTGTCTTTGGCCTGCAGACCCTGAGCACATGCAACTGAAAGAAACAAGAGACTTGAATTCACATGTTCAATAATGTGCACAGCGTATGAAATTCTTACACCTTAAACCTCAAAGTCTTGATGAAATAAAAAGACAGAGAAAAACTGTCGCTCACCTGTGATGTGGATTTTTGCTGACCATTTGGAGGTCCCGTCAAGCACGCTCTGTTTGATCTGTTTCATCTGTGTGCCATGCGTTGTTTTGTCCAGAGCGAACACTTCCTGGATTAGCTCAAAGATTTCTGGCTTGTTCCTCTCTCTGATCTTCATGCGGTCCTTCAGAACCATGATGATGTTCTGGGTTCGGTCTTCTGCTCCGTGCTTGGAGCTCTTCTCTGCGGCTCCTTAATAGAGAGTTAATAAAGAGAAAAAAGAAGATGATTGGTGGAACAAAATGTCTTCAAGGCTAGTAGCTCATCTTCCCACTTCCCTTTAAACTAAGGGCAAAGTGAAAAGAGCATCTGATCAATTTTGAAAGTGACGTATTTTGGCCTGAAATCAAACCCCAAGCCTTCTTCTAAATGAAGGGAAAACTGCACATAACCACAGATCTGGTTAATAAAAAATAGTTGGTTTGAGAGTAAAAGACCAACAGATGCTTTTGGCATCCAGTTCCTATAAGACTCTTTGGAGACACCAGGGCAATGAATTATGCATCTTGTAGATTGGCTCTAAAAGAAGATGGGAATTGGATAAGTCACCCCTTGAGGAGTTAAATTACACAAAGCAGTATGGATGCAAAGGCTATGGGTGGAAGAGAGAGAGGGGACAGAGGCAGGGGTATGACAGCACATTACTCAGGAGATAAATTGAAAAGGAAGAAGGAGGAGAAAGTGAGAGTGGATAGAGGACAAGAATAATGAGATGTCAATCGAGCAGAAGGATACATTGGAGGAGCTGAAATAGGTTTGGAGTTTGAGTGCACAGCTTCCTGTGTGTGTGTGTGTGTGTGTGTGTGTGTGTTTGCATCTGAGCATAAATAGATGAATATAAAAGGTCTTACTCTGCAAACAGTCAGCGTTGAGCAGATCCTGGCACTTTTCGTGGCATTTCACACCGCACTCAGAGCAGCGCATACCTTGTCGGGCAATACCCCAGAGCAGCCCCTCACATTCATAGCAGTAAGTAGGGGTGGTGGCTGTCCACACCTCAAAGTTGTGTGGCGTGGTGGAGGAGATCGGGTAGATGAGAGCCTGCAGGGTCTTCTTATAAACATGACTTTTCTGAAAATGCCATGAAGAGGAGGAGATTGATATCAGCAGCGTTCAAATGTTGGAGGATCCTGAACAGAACTGCGAGAAAGAACAAAGTCGAGAGAAAACCAACCAGCTCTTCGTTGCCTAAAGTGGTGGAAGCCATGGCGGAGGTGATTCCAGCCTTGCGAGAGTTTTGTACAAGAGACTGAGAACAACAGAGCAAAACAGAAAAGGGTTTATACGTGGATGTGATCTGCTCTTTGGACTGATTCATGTTTGATTTCTCTAAACATATACTCACCATAGCCTGATGATGTGATGAAAAGAAAAAAGAGAGACAACATTTAAAAAGGAAGATGAGAACATATAACAATATTTATGCTGCAAATATATGAAGACTCTTTGTTTATGATCTATCTATAACTTTGACCCCTGGAAGTTGAAGTTGATTTATGACGGTAATTTAAATAACATCACTTATACATTGCAGGCATTTCATTTATCAACAGATGAAGCATATGATACCACTGTTGAAGGGGCATAAATCAGAAAACAACATGACCGGCCTAAAAATGTTTAAAATGTGCATATGTAAAAATGGATTCCATGTTCATTTAAATACATTCATCAACTATCGTGATCAATTTCAGCACTAAATTCATTGTAAATGCTCATATTTTGATAACAACACAGCTGGTAAATCCTGTGTTTAGCAGTGTTGAGGCGTCCATGTTTGTTCCTCACCAGATCTCTGACGAGAGGAATGGCTTTCCTCTTGCGAAGGTCAGGCATGCTGTCAATACTGAGCAGAGCACCTCCCATTCTAAAGAGGGAAAAGTATGAATCACAAAACATTAATTAATACAGAACACAGATAAGAAACTCAACCATCAACATTTATTTCCATAACAATGTGTTTTATTTCTGTGGGTTCGCTGTCATTTCTTCTACGGTTGTTTCAAATGCTACTTCAGTCGTACTGAAAAGTTTAATTATACAGATCGCCTCGTCTCAAAAAGGGGCAGTGACACTCCGAACACCTGGGTATAAATTACTGGGTTTCTATCAAGCTAACACTGCATTTGTTCAGTATGCAGCCTCAGTTCCACTCTGAGGTTTTCCTCATCTACAAATGACCTGCCAGCTAAGTCAGGGCAGCCCACCGCCGTTCAATACTGCCTGGCCTGATGCCACAGGCTGAATAAGCCTCTGGATCAGAATGAAATGGAACGGAGGATTCCCGGATTTAAGAAGGGCATTTTCAATCTGAGGCAGCGGTGTCAGGTTTCTATGACGATGTGGGGATAATTTTAACTCCACTTACTGTATTAGGCTATCTGATATGCTGTGATGTGTGAATGTATTTCATGTAAGAGGAGGAAATGAACTGACAAACACTTACCCTCCTTTACCAAACCATAGCGAGTTGGAGGTCTCCCCTCGGGCCTGAGAGAGACGTAAAAGGAACGTTAAGTTTATGCCTGGGGCCTTTTCTATTATCGGTGTATGAATGAGGCTTTATTTGTTTGAGTGCTCACATCTAAAAACACACCCCATCAGTGTGTGATTGCTTCAGTAAATATATGGTTTGGGGTCTGATAAAACTCAATGGAAGTTGTCACACAACTTTTTAAAATAAAAAAATAAAGCTGAGGAAATCTGTTTAGAATGCAGAATAATAAAATATTTTTTCCTTAATTTTTCCATTATGAAAAGTATAAACTTAAGTTTGAAAAAAAATATGACTGAATAAATTGGCTTTAGGTCAGATTGGCAGCTCCTGCAGAAAATAAAATATTGAATTGTTGTGGGGATGGATGACTGCGTGGAGGTGCTTGTTTACAAACAGTGAAAAGAGCAACAAGGCAACTGTGGCACGCATATCCTTCTTTCTCTCAAGCAACCAATCAGGTTGTACCTACCTGTCAACATGCTCCAATGATGGCCGAGCAAAGTACATGCGAGTGTCACTATGGCAATGACATGAAACTGGAAAGAAAACAAAGCGGGTCGGCACAAACAAACAAATAAAGAAAACAAACAAAAAGACGCAAAATGTACAAAAACGCAACGTGACGTACATCAACATAAACATCGAAGCAAGTGATTAATTCTTTGCACAACTGAATCCCAACGTAATGAACAGCAACATAACATGAATAAAATATGCAAGTGAAAACTGATCAAGCAAAACTTAACATGTTCATCAAGCAGTTTTGGTGGTTTGGTGCTTTACCCAAGCTAAAATAAAAAGTTGGTATCAGTGAAGCCATCAGAGACTGTCTTAAAAAAAAAAAAAGAAAATCAAAAGAAAGAAGTGACAGAAAATAAAGCACTTGGAGTCTGCTTTCTGAGGTCCAGGAAAGAGAACACCATCAAAATAGGACTCAAGAACTTACTGTATGAACCAGGCCTGGGGACATTAATAATGCACAACACATCCATATTTCAAAGCCTCTGTGAACACTTTTAGAGTCTCTTAAACTCGGGTATATCTTTTAGATAACGGGGTGGAGCAGAATCAGGCCCACAGCTCTGGGATGGACTGGACTGATATCTGGAACATTGGGTTCAGACTTGGGTTGGAAAATATGTGGTCTTACCTCCCGCAGCTGTTCTAGGACTTTGTTGTAGATCCTAAGCCAGTTTTCTTTGGCTCTGACTGCTGGATCCACTGGCTCTTTGGGCTCCTCTACGACTGGAGGACTAAATTAAAACACAGTTTCAATTTTTTAGTAAAAATATCTTCAGTTGATTTATTAATAGAACCTGTTCTAAATGTGTTGTTTCTCTTGTCTATTTATGGTAAGTTCATTGATCTAATTCCTTTCATCCTCCTCTCCTACCTCTCAGGGGGCATCTCTTTCTCCTCCTCTGGTGTTGGTGGTCGGCTCTCTTTGAATTGCTCCTCCATCTCCTCCTCTGGGAGTTTCTCCTCTGGCTGGGCAGGAGGTGTCCTGGCCTCTTTCTCCAGACTCATTTCTTCTTCTAGCCATGGTTCTTCCTCCAGTTGGAGGTTCTGGTCCTCAGGGTGTTCTGACTGTGTGGTGGCAGGACCGCTGGGTTGGGATTGAGGCTGCCCGGAGGACAGGGTCTGTTGGGAAGGAGGACCAGCAGCAGAGGAAGGAGGCTGGGAGGCTGAGTTAGCCATGGTGGCTGGGTGGGATGGAGGGACAGAGCTGGCTGCAGGAGGCTGCTGTGGCTGAGGGATAGTTGAAGCTGGGGGTTGAGACTGGGCAGGCTGAGCTGTGGGAACAGAGGACAGAAAAGTAGAGGCCAAACCTGTGACTGCAGCCGTTAGAGGTTTGGCCATTGAAAAGAAGGAAGTAGCAGAGGGGGGTGCCTGAGCCTGAGGCTGTGTTTGGGGCTGGGGCTGTTTAGGAGGCTGGGTTGTTGGTTGACCAGTAGGGGGCTGTACTGATGGGGCCATGCCAGGAGGATTGGACTGGTTGGATGATTGGTTTGCAGGTTGAGTAGGGGGCTGCTGTTGGTGTAAAGAGGGCTGTTTTTCTAGTGGAGGTCTGGTGCCGGGTACATCCAAAGATGGAGGTGCTGTTGATGTTGGGGTAGGAGTGAAAGGAGGCTCCATGTCCTCACTAAGAGTCCCATCTAAGTTGTACAGATCCTCATCATCATACATCATCTCCTCATCCTCATAGAGGCCCTCTTCCTCTCCCTCATACAGTCCTCCGTCTTCCTCCTCGTACAGAGCAGCTTCCTCTCCTCCATCTTTGCTGTAGCCGCCCTCATCGCTATACTGTCCCTGGGTCTCATCAAGGTCCCAGTCTGGAGAGCCTTTACTGTAGCTAACTGAAGAGTGACAGGAATGATACGAGTCATTCTCGTCGTAGGGATCCCTCTCCCCATAATCACCGCCATAGTCCTCCTCGCTCAACTGACTGCTGCACCGACTCAGCTCTGCAGACGAGGCGTAGCTCCCTGAGGGACTGGAGGGAGGAGAGGAGAGGAGAAAACACAAACAGGAGAGATTACTAAAGTACCAAAGAGGAATATAATTTAATAATGAAGACAGAGGCACTTTTATTCAGGTTGTTACTGCACAGATACAGCACGTGTTGAAATATATAATTAATGGCTTAAGCTTTCCTCTATGACTCATAATCTCTTAAATGCCAGCAGAGCTCTTAATTGCACCTTACAGGCTCTATACATTGCGCTCTATCGGGAAGCCCTACTAAAAACCTTTTCTACATGTCCCTGGGTGGCAAAGCACAGTGCTGATGGCTAATCGATGAAAAGCACTGGGGATACAAGAGAACCAGACAAGTGGTGAAAAAATAGAGCAGAACAGAAAGGTGAGAGACCTCTAGAAAGTTGACAAAAGAAAAAGCCCGAGCATCCAGAAATGCAGCAAACAGGGGAAAAAGTATTTATACCCTTTGATGAATGGGGCTATTAAAAATCCGAAAGAAGCACAAGGAGGAAAGAGAAAGGATAGGGAGAGAGGAAGATAGTGAAGACAGGAAGGGAGTGGTGAGCACGGAGACAAATAGAAGAGAGCAGGAATGGGGAGAGTGTAGAGAGCTGAGGGGAGGAGATGAAGAAGAATGGGCAGGGATGCAGGGAGGAGAGTCCTGTCCAATACACTCACAAAAGCAGCTAATCTTATGTGCAGTATTGACCATTTAGATTGCCAGTTGAATAATTCATAAGGCTTGAGGTAAGGGATGCATAGTTTCATTCCCAGTCTGTGAGAGAGATGTCAATAGAAGCTAAGAAATGTGGCTGCATTGTAAACAACTCTGAAAGAGAAACAGCTTTCAGGCTGTACGACCCAGTGAAGGACACACTGTATGACAGAATCAAACCATTCCCTGTTAGGTCTACTTTACTGAACACATCTGGACCCGTCACAAGTTTAAATTGTATGACTGACGATGACTGAACTTCATGTAGCTGCCTCAGTTTTAGATTTCCTGTACTGAGAACACACCAGTTGTTTTAAGTAACTTATTGTGTTCGTGTAACTTTCCAGTTTCATAACATCATATCTAACTTTTACAAAAACCAACTGTTCAAAACATCCACACAACTGTTAATGAATCTGTAGATCAGTTAATGAATAAGTGATGCCAATTATTTATTGTACAATACACTGTTCAAGAGCCAATTGAGACTAATGTGATAATCACAGCAAGCAAATGTTTACACACAGATCCAAAATGACTTCTGTTAAACATCAGTATCGATCTAAAGTTTGCCAGCATACACCAGAATAAACCAAACCACCTGGGAAAAGATGCACATATGTGTGCTAATTAATTTGAATTTGCAGTTTGTTTAACCCCGTTAACCTTCCTCCCTAAATGCCAGAACACATGTAAAAAAAAAAAAAAAAAAAACGCCTGTAAGATGCATACCCAAATTAAATTAGATGCTGCTCTTAAACCCTTTGAGTACATACAAAAGCTTGGTTTGACTGTAAAAGCAACACTCTGAAATTTTAACCTCAGCAGGCAAACTTATTGTTACTGTACCACACTGCAAAAAACTGAAATCTAAGCAAGTGCTTTTGTCTTATTTTTTCAGTCAAAATGTCTCTTTAGACTTAATATGAGCCTCATTCACCAGACCAGTCCAGAAACATGTCTCATTTAAAGATATTTAAAGACAAAAATCAGCTCTGAATTGTTTGTACGAAGTAAAAAAAATCTGCCAGTGGAGTGAGTCAAAGTTTCTTGTATTTAGATGTTATCCTAAACTTGACGAGTACATTTTTCTGACCCCACTGGAAGATTTTTTTACTTGTTGCAGGTAATTCAGACCTTATTTTTGTCTTTTAATATCTTGAAATAAGACACGTTCCTGGACTTGTCTGTTGAATGTGGCTCATATCAAGTATAATAAGACAATTCTTACTTTAAATAAGACAAAAACACACTTGCTTAGATGTCAGTTTTTGCAGTGTAGTATCTACTTATTGAGGTAAGAACACACAGAAATGGAACATTTTTGTACTTGCTTGGATTTTTTTTCTATAGCTGCACATGGAAAGATGAAGGTGTGTGCCTGGAAACTCAAACAAGAGTAAGTGGGTGTCCATTCACACACGTCACGCTCGGTAGTCTTATTGGCTCTACAGAGACCATAGAAAGACCCAGTTGGTCAAATGAGGTGTCAGTCAAAATGACTACGATGCTGAGACTGTAGTATCACCGGGACGCTGCTGGTTATCAGGTGAACAAAAGCATGTTATTTCCAGGGACATGTACAAACTTTTCATGACGAGAGTGACCCAACAAGAGTCCTGATCTACACACACAAGCAGGTGAATAGAATGTGTTTGCCTCGAGTTCATCTTCATTTATTGTATCTGCTTAACTACAATCATTTAAGTTCTGTAACAATGTTAGATTACTGTTTGTTTCTTCTTTTTATTAAAAAAGCCCCGTTAACTTCAGACATTTGACTAATTCCTAAGAATTAGTCCTCAAAGATTTAAGACAAAGATGTTTTTACAGGCAAATTCTGAAGAAATGTGCTGCACTGAATGTAAAATAAAAGCAAGTCCTACCTTTCATACTTTAGAATTTTAAGGTGGCCAATAAGATTTAAAGGGGGCCCATACCACTCAGAGCCACCCTTTCGGATGCACCCATGCTTATTTCCTCTTTTGCTGATTATAAAGTATTCCTTACGTTTTGTCTTGCACAGAAATGACATAAAATTTACTATTCTCAGCTCAAATTGAACATTTGTGTTTCTGTCCCACGTCTTTCAGTGATAAAAATAACTTTAACTTCTGCTCATAATTCCACTGTAGCAGACACATACCTGACTGTCCTCTGATGCTGATAGTCGACATCCTGGTTGTTGCCGGAACGTGGGTAAGAATAACTTCTGGAGCTGCGGTGCTGGTGGCTGATGGGATACTGGTGGACGGAGGCATTGGGCTGTGATGTGCTGTAGTAGGGAGGGGGGATGCTGTTACTGGTTTCACTTCGGTAGTCACTGTCTCTGTCATCCACGGCACTGTCAGGATCTTCATCTGCAAAGAGGAGAGAAATAACTCATCAGTCTTCTCAGTGAAGGGGAAAAGTAAAGTACAAGATATCTAGAAAAAAATGAAAACTTGTCATGTGGTGGAGAGATAAAATTCTTTAATCCGCACAGAACTCGTCTTTTAGTTCCATCGTCATTACAGTAATTATAAATATAGATGAGATGACAGCGTTCAACTTCTGGACCCTGATAAGATCCTTAAAGGTCGTTCAGAGTGCATCCATACATGGTGCACATTATCAGCAGCTTCCTCCTCCTCTCTGTTATCATCATAACTGAACATTAAACTATTTCTGCTCATTAAGGGAGAAGCTTTATTTTCTGTGGTGTCCAAAGATCAGAGATTAACATCCCAGAGAAGAGAGACTTTAACAGTGCTGAATCAGTCGAAAGTGAGACCAGTATGTATTAATCATTTATCACCATCCATCATCGTCTCTCACACTCTGACGATGGCAGCTGCTGCACTGCTTACACCTCAATCCTCATCTGTCTGGGCATGTAAACACTAATTAAAAGACATCCAGCTTGGTTTTCTTACTTCAGCTGTGTCCCTCTCTCTTTCTCTCTCACTTCATTGGCTCAACATCTATCTTTACCCCCCCCTCCCTGCTCTTTCCTTTATTCCTCTGAATAAACAGAGTTGAGATGAATTGCTGCAGTTGTGTGGGTGAATCTGACAGACACTTATGTAAGACCATCTGCTAATCACAGCAGGACAGAAACAGAGAGAGAGAGGGAGGAACATGTTTCTTTTTTTTGTTTAAGTTCCTCTTTAATTTTCAATATCTAATATTTATAGACTAAAGCATTTACTCAGCAGTCTGTAACTATTTGGATGATTTTTATTATTGTAGCTCTAGACTGCAAATCATCTATGATAAATGCAATAAACGTTATTTTAAAGGCTCAGATATCTGAATTACTCTTCAGCTACATCATGGCTGAAAGTCATCACTTGACTTTTACCAGTGTGTGCGCTGTGTTGTGTATTGACTTACTTTGTTGGTCTCCCCACAGACTCCAGTTACCTGCAACGAAACAGGAGCACATCAGTAATGATTATGAATTATGCTGGTGTTCAAGCGTGAACGTGCATTTGCACCTTTGATGCTTCCACGCTCTCTCAGGAAGCTGGTGAATGGACGGAGAGCACGGAGCGTGCTGAGCCTCCAAGTCCTCCCAGCTACCTCAGACTGCTGGCTCAGCAGGCTCAGCAGACTGGACCAATAGCGAGGCACAGCAGCATCCTGGATGAGCTTACTTTAGGATATCTGATACCCATATTGATCCTTAACAGTGCAGTGATCCATACCCATTTTACCTTCTAACACACGATAACCCATGCGTGGTTACACCCAATGTGCACATGCTGATGTAACAACAAACACTAACCTCTTCTTTAGCACAAACACCTGGTTGTTTTTTTACTAACAGTGATCTGAAACTTACAGCACTGGGTTCCTGGTGCACGAAGAGGCCGTTCCTGCTCCTCCTGGTATGAATACTGAAGGCAAACAAATGAAAAACTTACATCGAGCCAACAAAAAGTGTGTGTAATATATTTATTTCCTAATTAATGATGTCTGTACGTTCTTAAAATGCAAGACGGTGATAGAGTATAAACAAAAAATAGTGACTGCTTACATCTTGGTCCCTCATGGCGTTGAGCTGCTCAAGTTTTTTGGCCCAGTACCGAGCCTCATCTTCAGGGATATCTGAAACAACAAGGTGGCTGGAGTGAGCTGGAATACCATCTTAATAAAGCTACCTCAGCGCAGTTTGTTAAAATAGTTGTTCTAAAACTCCTCCCAAAGAGGGTCGAGATAAAACAAACTATCTTTTTGAAAAAGGAATTGACCTAGATCTGGTTTTTGACAACATGCAAATTTCTGCAGCTATTCTTTTCAAACAGCGACAGAGCAAAAACCCTTTAAACAGGACGGGTCCCCAGTCTGGGGAGTCAGGTGTACAGTATTGACAAGAGGAAGGGGAAACAGTATAAAAATGACACGTAATCAATGTTAAGAAGAAGCTGGATCACTGAGAAGGAAAGGACACAATCATTGCCCCTTGCACACATGCAGCCTGGCGTACATATCACAGAAAATAGGTCAGGTGGATTGATCAGTCAGAGAGATTATTGGTGTTCATGTATCACTGTTGGCTGTGAAAATATACAGACAGACATAATTTATTTAAGTCATCTTCTCCTTCCCTTCAGGGTTGTTGATTTTAGATAAATCATTTTTATATCTCCACACACATTCTGACAGTTTCTGATTTTGCTGTGAGAATTGATTCCTCACCGAGAGGCAGTTCAAAGCGTGTGTCGAGCAGCACCAGGTGGAGAGTGGGGTCTTTGGTGCCACAGATCTCATTATCAGTCATGATGACCTGAGAGTCCAGTGTGAGCCACTCGCCCGGACCTTCCTGTGCAAGAGAAGACAAGAAAAACTGTTCGTACACGACACACACAGTTAACACACACAAACAGGCCACTCAGAACAAGGCCAACTCGGAGTGAGTCCCTTTAGTCTAACGGAGTACACCGTGTTCTGTCTCAAGCTGCAGGAGTGGTTAATGGTAAACCTCATTAGACTGCCGGATGCTCCTCAGGGGGATCCACACAGTGCCGACCATGGTGTCCCAGATTAACCCTTTGTTCCACACCTCTACTGTCAGACCCAGGTCCAAACGGTTTATTTCACTGGTGACAGAGAGACAGAAACAGAAATGATTAAAAATCACGAGCCTCAAAGATAAACATGTATTTAAACACAGCACTGGACAATTCAAGGATTAAACTTGGGTACATATAATGAGTAAGTGAGCTTTCATTGACTATTTCAGGCTTCAGTATTTTATACTCCAGCCAGCAGAAAACACCAACCAGCTGCTATAATCAGGCCAATACAGGATTATGATAGATATACAAGTTCTGGCATACATTTTTTAAGACGTACATACTTTGGTGGTGAAACCTCATTTTAAAGAGGTTTTTATGTTTGGTTGGTTATTGCTGTTATATAGAATTTTTTAACTAATTGTTTGGAGTTTTGGTCATTTTTTCATCACTGTTGTTATCAATTTCAAGCTGAAGTTGGATTAGTTTTATACATTTGCATCCTTTGTGTGGTTTTTATAAGTGTGCTGACTTGGCATCCAAGGACTATAACATTTTTTTTATAACAACAAAAATAAAGAAGTCTCTGAACTTAAAAACTGTCACAATATCATAAAAAAAATCAGTAATGGGAACAGCATATATATATTCCCAAGCAGATAGTGGTCAGTAGGTAACTTGTTTATTCTTAATCTGGATGAATCTGAAATCCTTTCACCAACCACACAAAAGAAATGTGAAATTTAGGATCAAAAGGGTTGAATTTTTTCCTTCAAGCTTTGCTTCACTATCAGTGTCAAAACTCATATATTGGTCAGGCTTTACTTCAGATTTCTCCTAACATACATTTCTGGGAGATTATCAAATTTATTCTCTCACATATTTTTTGCTTTTTTAAATAAATAACTTGTTAAAGATGGTAAGAATCAGTCACAAAAAGAAATAAAAAAATTCAAATAAAATTATGAAGATGTCAAAAACATCTCTACTTGTGGCAGCTATATCAGTTAAGAGACACTTACACATTGTTGCATCAGTACAATCTATTAATGTCAAATATAATCTATCCTTCACAGCCACCATCACTGTTTTAATCAGTGGATACTGTTTGTACATTCTGCTGATCGGACTTTAGCAGTTTGAATAAAAGTCTTTTTGTTGTTTTGGATTATTTACTCGTATGAGTAATTCTGTTCAAAGATGAATGCTAAACACACACTGGCTCTCTAACGCACACTCGATGCACAGTAGTTACGAGTGGGCTTCGCTGTGACAAATATAAAACACATCTCTGTGGGAATGAGCCTGAGAGAATCTCACATAAAACATTTACAAGACAGCAGGGAGCATGACAGGGGGGTGGGGGGGTGAGAGGGATAAGGGGAGGGAGGAGGAGGATGTGATGAAGGCAGTGGAGGAGGTGATTGTATCGCATGCCTGGAGGGACAAAGTGGGAACTTTAATTAAGAAACAGAGAGACTGGATTTCCCGTCTCAGTGGTGACTCCTTTTAGGAAACGTGATGTTTGAATTATGGCTGAAGGGGTGCAGTCATTTAAAGGCTGTTTGAAGGAGGAGATGAGGCGTTCTGCAGCCCAAATATTACATAACAGGGCTCCACTGATGCAACCCCGGAACAAGGCCCAACGCCTCCGAACATCATACAGATGCAGAGGACTCCGCAGTCAGCCCTCCTGCTGCATCCCACATGCTAAATGATTCTCAGCGTTCACCGCCCATATGCTGCCACACTATCAATACCACACGGGATCCCGCTGTATGAAGAATAAGTAGAGTTGTATAATGTTTAAATGATTATTTATTTATTGAATCACAAACTAAAAAATACTAGAGAGGGCAAACGCAGCTGAAGATGCCTAGAGAGCAGAAAAGGGATAAAAAACAAGCAAGAGAGCGTGGAAGAAAGTACGGTTGAAATGGGTGAGAGAGGAGGAGGGAGGGAGGGGGAAGCCGATGAAGAAGAGACGGAGGGAAAGGGCTGGGAGGGAGCCAAGGTTGAAAGGGAGGATGAGAAGTGCAGGAGTGTCAGGGGAGAGCTCATGAAAAAAAGAGTATGAAGCGATCGTTTGGGGCGGAGGTGCAGGTGTGGAAAGGAAGAGCTGCACAAACAATGCAGCGATGAATGCTGCTTGAGATTGAGGAGCTCAGAAGAAAGGAGGGAGGGGGTATGGCTGACAGAGAGCAAGAAGATGAAAAGACAAAGATGCACACTTCAAGTTGAGGCAGAGAGTAGAAGAGAGGTTGGAGAAGCGAGGGAGCAGGAGTGAGAGAGGAATAGAGAGTTTTCTGTGAAGATGATGAAGAACTCACAACATGAAGTCCTGCTCCCAGCTGGGCAAGTTGCCCCTGACAGCGATGGTTGTGCTCTTCACATTCTGCACCTTCAGGGTCACATAGGTGTTGAACTTCTCTGTTAATGAGAAAGAAATAAAGACGGAGATGCATTAAAATTAAACATGCATGACAAAATTAAAGAGTAATCCCTGAGGGCTTGATGTTATAACCTGCAGAATAACTGACTTCGAATCACTTCTTTCCCATTCACAGCTGCACTATGCGACGAGTCCGCAGTCTGCTTAAACATTTATATCACATAACAGTAAGTTTCTCCTCCCTCATCTATTTCTTTTTATATCCAGGATCCCTGGTCTTACCTTGGGGTCCATCCAGCTTGGCTTTCTTCACTGTGGAAACACAGAGAGGGACAAAGTCACACACAGGAACACCATCTGTTTGCGCTTCTGAACGCTCCTGTATCCTTTATTCTTCCTTATAAACACTCGACTGGCAACAACAGTAAGCTAGTGATAAAACAAAAACACCAACACAGAGAAATGTCTGTTCAACAGAGCAGTGACAAAGATTTGATAACATTTGAGAAGTATTCCAAACCAGCACTGACCAGTGCACACATACTGTACACACAGTAAAAGATGGTTTGCATGGAGTGCTGAAATTGTGACTATGCAGCAGAATCAGAGCTCCTCCTTCTTTCACCATAAGGTCCAGATATTGGCACTGAGTGTGGGAACACACGGGACTGGAAAAACATGGCCAGCTTCCCTGTTGTGCTGTGTATCAGTGAGGAGCGCAGAGTATCTAAGTATAAAAAAAACCCGCATAGCAAGCACAGACTGAGGAGATCACCCATGTTCCTCTACTGTCAGCTGTAAAATGATTTTCTTTGAGGAGCAGCGGTGAAATCTTCAGACTTGAGTGATAATAAACACATCATCGTGGTAGTGTCCAGTCTGGTCTGTTTAGTTTTCCTGCACTGCATTAGAAAGGAAGGTGCTGTAGGGTTTTTCAGTCAAAGTTAGAGCTCTCACTCTGCAGCACTTTCCTCCCAGCTTTGACGTAACTCTCGCATACATTTTTTAAAACTCTACGACCCGCTGCTCTCCACATGCTCCGCTACACTGCAAGGCGTCTGCTCACCACACAGTACACACATGTATGTATTCATGAAGTGCAAGCTCAGAGCACCTTTATCGCCCCCTGAGAAATAAACTGTGAATGCCAATATCTCAAAATATTCTGCACAGGCTATCCACAAAACGAGAAGTTAAATTTCCCTGAGTTGGCAAGGCACTTCTTTGAGACAATTTCTCACTACTTTTTGTTTCTTTGATGTAACACACAGGGCCCTGCTGTTTCAACAGCATGCAAAGAAACTCCATACACACCTCAGAAACCTTTATTATCATATAAAAACTGGAGATGCACCAATCCAACTATTCTGGTCCCGATACCGATACCTGGGCTTTGTGTATCGACCGATACTGATCCCAATCCGATACCAGTGTTGAAATAATAACCTGCATGCCCTACTGTGGGATAAGACTGGTAATGTTTTGTGTAAAAGGCAACAATAAGTACATATGGAATTACTGAAGTACATATTTATTAAAACTATAAAGTGTTGAAATGTTTACAAGCAGTTTGGTTAAAAAAAAGCATCAGAACTCACAGAAATTAATAATCAGTCATAAACTTTTACACCCTGTCGACTGGTAATACAGCAAGAAACAGAGAAAGAGCATCAGAGGGAACGTTCAAGTACAAAACTGTTACACAACTGTTTGTAACCACATACTGTTAACGAAGTGACAAAACAGGGCAAACAACCTTCTTTGATTTAAACATAATTTAACCTTAGTGTCAAGTTCTCTAAGTGACAACAAAAATTCTAGTAAAAAATATGAGAGCGCCGGTTAAAAAAAAGGCACAGAGCTGGTTGCCTGGATCAGCACCACAGATCGGCCCTTTCCTACCGATACCCGATGCCAGGATCAGGATCGGTGCATCCCTAATAAAAACAGTCCTTCTCCAGCACAGCATCCTCTCTGACAGCCAATGAAGTCCTTAAAATAGCCGTCACTGTAAAAGAAAATGAAAAAAAAAACCCAACACACTCCAGAAGAAACAAAGCTATTGTATGTTTTCAGCAGCGCTCCACATAGTTTAGGCAGACATCAGAGTCTGCTTTTTCCTGTGTTTTAGTGCCGACACTGAAAACAGCCCTGGAAATATATCAGCACAGGAGGAGGATCAATAAAAAGGGAATTGGATTTTCGACAGTGGAAAGCTGAGGCTTAATAATAGCACACAATCATAAATCTCTCTGACAAGGTGAGTTATGATCCACAAGCCCCACAAACACTATTTTGTCACAATTGCATGGATCTAAGCAGACAGGGCTACACATATACAAATACAGTACATGTAGGTGTCTATAACTCACACACATTATGCCTGTGAGGGCTGTAACATTATATCAACTTGGAAAGATGTAGGTCATGTGTGAGCACAAACATGGACTCAGAAAATAAGGTCAGAGATAAAAGGATGTGTCATCATCTCACATTTAAGAGCTTAAAAATCAAAGGCTTTTTCATCCTGCAGTCAGTCAGAAGAGGCACAATCTTCAGGGGCCGACAATAAATTTTGTGCAAGTTAAGTTTTTTCTTCTTTTGGCAGAGACCTCTGACACAGCATGCTCTGACTTATTTGAATTGAGCAGATTGCCAAGAAAACAGAAACTCTACAGGGGAATCAAACAAACCCTTCAAGCTGAACTGTTGGGGGAATGTAAAAGAGGCAGAGGCTGAGCCATCAAGTGACAAAAATATCACGGGCTGACAGGATTCAGACGGACAGAGCCCTGTTCTGAAGGATCACATGCAGATCTGCAGCAAACCTTGCAACTGCTGAGAGAGACATTACACTAAGATTTAAAGTCTAAATCAGGACAGTAAAAAACTAGCCTCGGAGAAACGAGGAGTATCTGCAGGAAAGTAAGCCAAGTGTTTAAGCTGTGCGTCTGGATTCTGCTTTGTCTGCAGATGCTCCGAAGAAATGCTGCCTATTCAAGAGGCAAAAAGTACTGTGGAGGCCAGAAATAGCTCCAGTCAGGTAAGCATGAATGATGTAACAGGAACAGAAAGAAGGCTCTCTGCCAAGTCTCGTAGTCTACGACACTGACAGCCGCAGTCGGTGTTTATGAATGAATAACACTCAGGGTCTTAATGACACCGGGGACTGACTCAGTGCAGTGACAGCGGACCTGACGCCACAGGATGAGGTGGGGCAGCATCCATAATGGGCCTAACGTAGGAAAGGTGACTTTGAAACCACTTTAACTTGCTTTTTGTTCCTGCATTACTCAACCTATGACAACTTGTTTGATCGAAAATTTTACATTTTTGAGAATTTATGATCCCAACCCAAGTTTTAATCAACCGTGGCTGTTATTAGACAACAATTAATGATTACTGAAGTAATCTTCTATGATTCAGTGAGAAAAAGCTAAGAAAAAAAATGCTAAAAGAACCTCAAAATCTCTAAATTCTAAGAAGTATCTTCAGATCCAAGGATTACCCACTGGTGATCACTGGGATCTTTACTTCATTTTCTGACAGCTTCAAGATCAACATTGACCAATGAAGTGAGAACCTGAAAAAATGAACTTTACAGCTCCAATCAGATTCTCCCATTCGTAATCAAGTCAAGCGAGGACAAACTAGTCGTCACAGTATTGCAGTATTTCCAATTTAACTATCGTTCCATCAAGCGCCAAAACCCTAAACCGGGGGACCATCACTACCTTCTTAAGGGATCCCCTCTCCTGGCTGCGTCTCGGATGTGACGCTGGAAGTGGTGTGACTTTATGAGCCGTCACAGCAGATGCTTATTCATCGTATTGTGAGGCAACTGTGTAAGCAGCATCAGGTGCTTTTTGGGGAGTCTGGGGGGGAGGAGATGACGCATCGCTTCAGGGAAAACGATGAGGAGTGACGAGCTGCACCTCCAGCTGAATGCGAGTATTCCCTCACGACTACAGCAGCGCGGAAGGGAAGCGGCGGACGGTGCGGCAAAGGCAGCGGCAGGGGCTTTTCCTCGTCCTCCTCCTCCTCTACTGCTGACTGCCCACGCATGAATGAACAGAGTGGATGACACACAGAAATCACAACAGCACTCACCAAGGGAGGAAACATCGGATCTCCTCCTCCCTGTAGACATTTATAGAAACTCTGAGAGCCCGCAGCATGTTTGCTAATGATGACAGTCACGACTGGGCTAGCTAATGATACATTTCTCTTTTATTTAGCTATCACAATTCATTCAACTTTATGCCGTAAATTTTATAAACACGTCACCCAGCAACAGTTCTGTTCAAAGCAGCCCATTATAACAAGGATGTTTCCGTTTCGACCAGCAGAGCCGTTGCTGTGTGATTTAATGACTGCTCAGCACAAACGGACCGCTGCTCGGGATACACTTTTCTACAGAGCTGATAGCCCACAGGCTCTGCCACACATCTGGTGCAGTTTACACGTGAGCAAGTGGTACTTTCACAACACCAAAAACACAGCCCTTAACTGTCCCTCCTGTCACCCCTCTTACCTCCCACACAGAGTAGGGACATCTCTGATAGCGGTGTGAGCGTCCCCGGCTGTCCTCTACTGAGTGCTCCGTGATTTGTTTGGTCAGTCCGCTGATCTCTGGGTAACAAAAACCCGAAGTCAAACCGTCAAAGCGTTATCCTGAATGTCCCCGAAAACACATCATTTTGTCAGCGCTCGAGTGTATCTTATCGGAGCTGTTGGTCTTCGAGTAGGACACATAAGAGTGAATTACTCGCCCCCCTCTCCGTCCTCCTCTGCATTGCCTCAGCTCTGCCCCGCCGCTGTTCCTCCTGCGCGCACAGCCATCTTGTTTCAGCAGCTCCGCGCGAGGACAGCTCCCCCGCGCCGCGCCGCCCTGACGTCAGAGTTGATGAGTAGCAGGCAGAGAGAGAGAGAGAGAGTGAGAGAGAGAGAGAGAGAGAGAGCGAGAGAGAGAGAGAGAGAGAGAGAGAGAGAGACGTGATGGGTCTATATTAACACGGTCCTGCCTAGTGTAATGCTCTCATGGCGCTGAGGAATTCCATTCACTGTTTTGTAGTGAATACATACAGTATGTTGCAATAATTTTTCAACGTGACAAATTTAATCCACAATCCTACATATGTTGCACCGCCGGACTTCTACCCCTGTGTAGCATGTGTATCTTGTTCTCTCCTGCATGTTGCACAAACAAGCAAAATTGTAAGTGAAACACCAAAAGATAATATTTTCTTTCATGTTTCCAGTGTTAATGTTTCATGACACCGTGAGGAGTTTTTAGCTGGTTATTAAAAGTATCAAAGGTGATGGTTGGGCCTCTTTATCTTGTAAATAAGCAAATTACACCATCAGCATAAAGACTGAATGTTTGTTTTAAAAAAAAAAACACTCAGATTTAGCTTAAGATGCTGGGGAATTTGAATATACTTTGGGGGAAATGAGACCTAGCTCTACAAATTTTAATGACATTTTTTTCTTTTTTTTTCAAACCTGTTCTCATATGCCAGTTTTTTTTTTTTTTTTTTTAACAGAATCGTTATAGTACAGAAATATTATTCTTTATATGTTTATGGTTAGCCTACAGGTAATTAGATTAACTTCAAGCATTGGAATCAGTCTGTCTGCAAGCCCTGCAAACCATTAGATGAATTTGAAAATGATAACTTATAAGTCGCAGTACAAAGCTAGCTATAGCCCTGATGATAAAACAAAACTACGCCAAATCATTTTAAACCATCAGAACTCTGCAGGGGGCCCATTTGACTTCATGGTGCATACTTGTATTGCCTATTGCCTCGTGCTTTTTGGTTCAGATCTTTTTTTATGAACTGATAAATGTATACAAATGTAAAGGTGGGTCTGGTCTCTTTTTTTTTTTTTTTTTTTTTTTTTTTTTAAACCTACTCTTTCAGTTTTTGAATTAAATTTGTTTGACTGGTGAAAAAACTTTTTTCCCAACACACATTGTATTAAAAGTTAACTTGTAATTTCTGAAAAATGATGTTTTATTTAAGTGATTTGTTGCCCATTTTCATTTTCTTATTATAAAAGCTAAATACTCCGGAGATTCCCGGGTTCAAATCAGCTGTTTTCACGAGCTGAACTGTTGAAATGACTTGCCAGTGTCCTCCAATCCCTTTTCATTCCATTAAAGTGTTGAGTCATTTTTTTAACTGCGCATCAGTGGAGGCAGGTAACCTTTCATAGCAAGTTGTGGTATGGGTTAGCGTTGTCTCTTCAAAGATACAAGGACCTGGGTTCAAACGTGAGCTGAACTTTGGAAACAGTTGTTTCAGATGTATGAACCTACACAGTCATTACCAGCTCTTATTGCTGCTTCTACAACCTGCAAATTAAATGATACAAGGACGCTAACCTCAGATTAAAGATAGTGTTTGTACCAACAAAAAACGCAAGAGGGCAGCAAAAGGTAACACTGACTATTACACTACTATAAATACAGAGCGCGACAAAGTGCGTTGTTTACGCCTACGCTGGGTTCAAGATGGCTGCTGGGGACAACAGCGGCAGGCCTCCCTGCCTGAATTTCTCCGGTCCGGGTCCTTTGGGAAACAGCCAGCCCAGCAATAGCGTTTTCTCTATGCCAGCAACCAACGGCGGAGCGGCCGCAGCGGCTGGGGGAGCACAGGGAGCCGCGAGGCGTCCCAATCCCCAGCTCGGGCCTGGCGGGGGAGACAACAACGGAGTTTCAACCGGAGCTCCGCCGACTGCGCAGAACTCCCTGCAGCAGTCCGCTGCGGCAGGTGCTGCGGCAGCCGGAGCTATGGCCACCCCGGCGTCCAATATGGCAACCACCGCAGCGTCAAATGCACCACAGGCGGCCGCACCGACCGCCACTCCGGCGGCTGCGTCGGTGCTAGTGTACCGAGAGCCGGTGTACAACTGGCAGGCGACGAAGAGCACCGTGAAGGAGAGGTTCGCTTTCCTCTTCAACAACGAGGTGCTCAGTGACGTTCATTTTTTAGTTGGCAAAGGAATGGGGGTCCAGAGGATACCTGCGCACAGGTAAGCGGATTAGCTTTGAAACACAAGCTAGCTAACTCAGAATATGTAAAGCGGAAACACTGAACTCGCTTGTGGTTGCTGACTGTTGACTTCTCCAGGTTTGTGTTGGCTGTTGGGAGCGCAGTGTTTGATGCCATGTTTAACGGTGGGATGGCGACGACCTCAACGGAAATCGAGCTCCCTGATGTGGAACCAGCTGCTTTTCTGGCCCTCCTGAAGTAAGCACTGTGATTGTAACTGTGTCAACGAGTGTACCAGTCACTCTTCTGATCTACGCGTCCTCAAAGTGGGCGTGTATTTTAATTAGCCATCTTATATCCACATGACAGGGAGGCAGATATCTGCAGGTAAACCATGCCTAGGGAATGCTATCTGAAAAACATGTTTGGTATAAACTCTGGACCTCCTGCAGGTTTCTCTACTCGGATGAGGTCCAGATTGGTCCAGAAACAGTGATGACTACACTATACACAGCCAAGAAATATGCAGTCCCGGCCCTGGAGGCTCACTGTGTGGAGTTTCTGAAGAAGAACCTGAGAGCAGATAACGCTTTCATGCTGCTCACACAGGTCTGTCTCCTAACATCTAATGCTTACCAGCTCATGTATGTCCTGAAGAACTGTGTGCACTGCCTTCTTATTTACATTTGTACATATTCGTATATAGTAAAACTGTAGCTCTTGGCTCTTAGTTTTACTGCCTGTAACTTTTTTTTGTAATTTCGCATACTAAAACTGACAGTATGCTTAACAAAGCAGCTAGATTTATAAAACTGCAGGTAAAATTGTGACTGGTTCTGATCTTATAGCATTAAAAGTACTTAAACAGTACCGTTACATTAAATTACCATGAGAAATATTACATCATTTTACTTAAAATTTATAGCCGCAACAAAATAATCCTAATGTTTTGAATTTAATGTAGACAGGCAAAAAAAACTTGAATGAATAGAGTTGAATTTAGAAAATTGGGCAGCTCTGTTTTTGTCAGATGTTGCTGCTGGGGTAATAAACACATAATATGGCCTGTTCATAAACTATTAAGCTGAGATGTCCTGCTCATTGATCAATATCGTGTATCTACAACACAGAACACAGAACTGTTTGAATTGTACATCTTTAAGGTGAGGCTATTAGATTTTTAAACTGGGACATGTTCTTTTGTAAAACAGAAAAAAAAACTAAATTCAAACAATGTTTTGTTTTCTTTTTTTGTTTCAGGCCCGGTTGTTTGATGAACCCCAGCTTGCAAGCCTCTGTCTAGAAAACATTGATAAGAACACTGGAGATGCTCTCGCTGCTGAAGGCTTCACAGATATAGATTTGGGTAAGTTGCTTTGTAAATTTTCTCATCATAACTGGATGTTATTCTACATTCTTCCTCACTGTCACTGTCTGCCCTCTCTTTTCTTCAGATACATTGGTGGCAGTGTTGGAGAGGGATACTCTTGGGGTGAGAGAGGTGCGTTTGTTTGGTGCTGCAGTGCGTTGGGCCGAGGCAGAAGCTCACAGGCAGCAGCTCCAGCCCACACCTGAGAACAAGCGCAAGGTCCTGGGCAAAGCTCTCACGCTCATCCGCTTCCCTCTCATGACCATTGAGGAGTTTGCTGCAGGTGAACAGAAATGCAGTAAAGCCGACACAGGAGTTCAATTCTACAGTTGTGCTTTGGTTGTTTCCATGCTCCAAAACACAATCTTCACTCGTGTTCTTGTAATCACCCTCTCCCCATCAGGTCCAGCCCAGTCGAGCATACTGACTGACAGAGAGGTGGTGAGTCTCTTCCTCCACTTCACAGTAAACCCAAAGCCTCGTGTGGACTTTATTGACCGGCCTCGCTGCTGCCTCCGCGGGAAGGAGTGCAGCATCACTCGTTTTGGACAAGTGGAGAGCCGCTGGGGTTACAGTGGGACAAGCGACCGCATTCGGTGAGTGTGGAGCGGAGCACTTAATAAATATGAGTATATAACCTATTTTTTCCATCAGAGATGGGCTTTAATGTCAATGAAATGTCAAGGCAGACTTTAAACTTGAAGCTTGGTGCCAAAGAACAAAACATAACAACCATTTTACTGAACACGGCACTTCATTGGCTGCATTCAAAGATCTTTTTTCTTCGTTCCCACTTAAACCAGTAGTGTATGTATCTGGTCATTTATATCAGTCAGAAACAATATTCTACAATCAGATCATACCCACAATGCACCTGTTCAGTTAGAGGCTGCTGTTTATGAGAATACAAACTTCAAAAGACTAGAAAATGATTTTAAAGTTGATGTCAAAAGCCTAAATGGGTTGTGCAGTCAGAAGTCCTTTCTACACGTTTAGCACGGCTTAATCTCTTCACTCAGACTTCTTCTTGACAGCCCCTTGTTAAAAAGTCTGTTTGAAGTCGGGGTGGGTCAGTCTTTGAACCAAGCAAAAAAAAAAAAAAAAGCCATTTTCACAGCAGAAATAAACATGTTATGTTAAAATTATGGGGGTGAATTTTTTTCTTACTCAGCAGTTTAGAAGGTAATAAGAACATGAGTTTGCCCAATCAGAAGCACAGCTCAGCTGATTGACAAGGCGGGCACCCAATGGCTATTCATGTGGAGGCTCAAAGCCTTCCATATTTCCAGTTTGACCCCGTCGACAATTTGCTTCAAATCTCTGTTTCAGAAACAGACAAGTGACGTCATTTCTAGTGAAATAAACCCCAAAAAGTTCACAAAAGATGACTCAACCTTCTACACACACTACCCAGCTGCCCCCCAACTTACGCCATAAAAACCTTTATCAAATGCAAAAGATTGACACATTATGTCCCATTGTGAGACACATTTGTAAATGGCAAGTTCCCAGAAATTTCAGGGCCTAAATGTACAGAGCTGAAAGTTGTTAGGAATTTCCCATTGGCCTTTAGATTATTACAAAATTAAGCTCTGTGGCACGCTGAAGTTTGTAATCCTGCACATTAGCGCTGCAAAACAATCTTTACAAGTAGATTTCAGTCAGTTTTGAAGCAGGAAATTTCCAGTAGTTTACGCAAGTTTGTAGACGACACACTGAACTTCAAGCTCCCAACCCGTCCTTGTTGTTTGTATTTAATGATGTTTATTATTCTTTAACACCTCTTATAATCTCATTTGGACAACGTTGGGCAAGTGTCTTTTTTGAGACTCGCGATCTCAACTTGTGAGTGGGAAATTAGTGCAAAAGTGAAAATCTCCAAAGCTTGTTGTGGTGGCTGGCCTGGGATTTTAGGATCCAACCAAAAGCCCATTCTAAATCAATGGCAACAACAATTCTAGGGTAGAGCAAATTACAATAATGAAACTGTGGAAATATCTGGAATGGCTCATGAGATCTAAAACGTGTTCTGTGTCTGCAGCTTCAGCTGTGCTTTTCCAAATGCAATAATGAAATAGTGGAAAAACTCAGGAAGACAATTAAATACAACCACAAACTGAACATAAAGCTCTCTGCAGTTAGCCATCACACCCCTCTTGATGAACTCTTGTTGTTTTCCTTGCAGGTTTTCTGTAAACAGAAGGATATTTGTGGTCGGGTTCGGTCTCTATGGCTCTATACATGGACCCACAGACTACCAAGTTAACATACAGGTGTGGTAATATTTTTCCCTCATCTGTAGTCTGTTTCAGGCGAGTTGTGCAATTTGTTTGGATATTTGTGTCAGTGTTCTTCCTGTCAATGCAGATCATTCACACAGACAGTAACACGGTGCTGGGTCAGAATGACACGGGCTTCAGCTGCGATGGGTCGGCCAACACCTTCAGAGTTATGTTCAAAGAACCAGTGGAGATCTTACCCAACGTCAACTACACTGCCTGCGCTACGTTGAAGGTAGGTCAAGTGAAAGGGGCTTTAACTTTAAGGATTAAAGCTAATTATAATTTTTTCTTGAAAGCTGTGAAACTTTTATAGAGTATATACACGTATTTTGAAGATTATGTAATGTGAAACATTTTTTTATACTAAACCATTTTTAAGAATCTGTCCCTTATGAAAAATTTGCTTTTTCATTCCACTGAGTATCCGAGCTTGTCATTGTTGTAGCTCATGTGTATCTGTATGTGGCTGTAGTCATTCATATCCTCTGTACCTAAGAGGTGTTAATAAAGTAGTCTGAGTTAACTGAACAAATCTCTCCGTCTGTCCTGCAGGGCCCAGACTCTCATTATGGGACGAAGGGAATGCGAAAAGTAACGCACGAGTCGTCATCCACAGGCACAAAGACGTGTTTCACCTTCTGCTATGCGGCAGGCAACAACAACGGCACTTCGGTAGAGGATGGACAGATTCCTGAGGTGATCTTTTACACATAGTCGCCTCTCACGTACCAGCAATCTTCCATCAAATGTGACGAGAGCCTGACACCAGCGCGGGGCCACGCCTCAGCAGCCGCACTGGGGATTCAAACTCTCAGACATCTAACTGCTCCCTCCATGTAGTGAACTACCGTTGACCACACGTGAGGTCAAGTAGCATTTAAGCAACGTAGGTCACTACACGGGGCATAGCTCATCATTTGAAATGCTGTCTCTCTCTTCCTGCTGGCTTCTTTTGTCCCTTTGTGTCGGTTAATGCCAGCCTCTGAATCAGACATGACTGTGACTCCACAGGGGAAGGAGAGAAGGAGGGAGAAGCTTCTCAAATAATTCCCAGTATCGATGTCGGTGCTGTGGATTGCAGCACAAAACTTGACACTGAATTCTCCATGAGCTGTACATTTCCCCTACCTGTCCTCCACAGCATTAGCGCAAAAGAGAGCCGCAACTGTATGAATGTACAGGTTATCAGATTTGCCAAGACAAGATCCTCATCACCGTTTAGTGGAGACCAGCATTTCACTCTATTCTTTGTCAGATGTAAGTTCCATAGACTCATAGGCTTTATGAACTTATGGCAAACTTGAACCATTCATTTTAAGCTAAACACCATGATAATGGTAATAAGTTTTTCGGGTTTCTACATACAGTACAATCTGTGATATCTTGTGTCCTTGCTTGGTAGTTGCCTATACTCAAAGATACCTTGCACTTCTTGGCCTTGCATATGTTCATTTGGTTGTTGTATGGATGCACACTAACTCTGCAGATATGTTTCTTTTAAGCTTTGTTTTATAAAGTGTGGGCAGAGGAAATTTCCCTCTTGGTGCGAAAGTTAAAGGGTTGTACATTTAAAGTGGCATTTATTAACATTATATATGTAACTTGAAATAAATATCAATTAAAGAGTGAGGAAAAAGATCTATGGTGCCTCTTTTTTTCTTTTTCAAGAAAAGTGATGCATGGAATAAGCTTAGCCAAGGAAGCAGTTAGCTTAGCTGAAACTGAGACTGAAAAAAAGAGAACCAGGCTTTTTTTTTATTTAATGAAATTAAGTGTTAAGGGAATAGAATTAATCGTAAAGGAAAATACAGGCATGTTAAAAAAACATGAAGGATTTAAGTCTCTATGCTTCTAGTAATTAATGGTAACTGAGATTATCTTGTATTTACATTTATTGGCTAACTCCAGCAGAACTCCCAATAGTTTTTCCTTAAATCGAACATCTGATTTAACTTCTAGAGTAGCTTTGGGTGGAAAAAATACTCATCAAGAAACTACTAACTGTTTTTTAGCACTTTCACGTTTCAAGGCAGCTGATTTGCTGATATCAAGTGAGCTTCAGAGATGTATAGACTTCCCATCTTAAAATAAGTCATCTTTGATCTCGACTCACTTCTTCTTTTAGCCTCGGTGAAAGCAAGACTGGTGTGGATGTTTCATCTACTTCACAGCCACCGAGTAAAACAACAGGGATTGTTTTGCTAAAGCCAACTGAAGAAAGAACAGTCACATTTTCATCATGAGTTGAATGGTTTTATTAATTACATCCACTGAACAAAGGTCCAATCCAGGGTTTGACTTCTGTAATACTTTGTTTTAATCTGACCATGATCCCTTTAAATATGCATTATTGCAGCAGCAGTATCACAGTGCTGTACAGGCCCATCCTGGACGATAAGTGGGAGGAGGAAGAAGGAGAAGATGTGGAGGAATAGAAGAAACAAGGAAAACTTTGATCTAATTGCTCCCCAAAACCCTCACCCCAGGCACTTGGTGTACTGTAGCTGTGAAATGAAAAAGCATTGTTGTTTCCACTGGCTAACAACAAAGGCTTCAGCTTTGTTTCTGCTCCGGACTCAAAGTCAAAACAAATTGTGCAATGTATCTTTAAGCCTGTGCAAAGATATTAAAGTGCCCACGGGGTAGGGTTTGGAGACTGATTTGGTATTTAATAATCCAAGGGTCAGTGTTTAAAGTTTGTCCAAGTAGTTGTCAAGGGCTGGGATGCCCTCTTTCAGACCCTTACGTTTCCTGATTTCAGCAATGACCTGACAGGGTCTGCTGGCAGCGTCGTTGGGGTCTCCCTGGAGGATCTGCCAGTGATCAAACACGCACTGAGGGAAGGCCTGGCCTCCAGTGTTGCTGCGCAGGTCAGCTGTAAACCCTGGAGGCAAGAAAGAGTAAGGCGATCAGTGTGTGACTCTCTGTGGTCCAGATGCTGCTGTGAATTAATGGAGAAGTAGACTTAAAATTGAATAAGAACCCATATTTATGAGGGGTTTTTGTACATGACATGGTGAAGTCCCTATCCTGAAATGGTTAAATCTTTTTTTTCAGCCATCACTTTGAAATTCCTTCACTAAGTTAGTTTCACATTTAAGGACCATTTGTCTTTCCAAGGGAAGATATGAATACTTACATGAAGATACATCCAACATCCAATTTAATCTTTAATTTTGTTTTATTCTCTCTTTTTCTGAGGGCATTTTAAAGTCAGCATTCCTTCCACCTTCCCGCTGAAGGGTTTCTTTGAATATTTTACTAGAAAAATGAACCCTTCTAAGAAATATTTCTAAAAGTTCCCTTAACACAGGATTTGTTTTGGATCAATCTTCAAAAGTACGGAAGGTTTGGACAAAATGTGTTGAAGCCCAGCAGTAAGAGCTCAACCCTGCAACAAAAGATATCACACAGAACAGACTAAAACACTCACTCACCAAAGGACTCATTGACGGGGAGGTAGGCTTTCACCACAAACATTGGAGTACCTATCACCTGGGACTCCTCAAACACGTGACCACGTTTCCTGTTCAGCACACCATAAATTCCACCGACCACCTGCTCAGGGCACTGCAAGACAGACGGCACAGCAGTCAGATTTGGTATGAAAGTGTCATGTCGATGTTTTTCCTCACACTAATAATTAGTGCATATAATCTGCAGCTGTGTCATCTAACATTTTGGTTTTAGATGTTAACTCTTAGAGAGTTGTATCTTCTGTACAGACCTGTATCTCCACCAGGTAAACAGGCTCCATGAGTCGTGGCTGAGCAGTGAGCTGGCAGGCATACAGGACTCTGCGGGCTGTGGGGATGATCTGTCCTCCACCGCGGTGGATGGCGTCTGCGTGGAGTGTCACATCATGAATATCAAAGCGGATAGAGCGCATATTCTCCTCACACAGAGCCCCCTGCAGGACAAAGACAGGAAAAGCAAGATTATTCTCCAGATAATAGATGTCCTCTGTTATAAATGCATACATGTAAAAATGATCAGAACCCACTGCATTAACCGCACTCACCTCTTTGGTCGCCCACTGGAAACCAGCCACCACGCTGTCCTTGATCTCGTTGAGGTACTGAACCCCTTTTGTTACATCAATCAGCAGGTTGGCACCAGTACCGTCTGGACCGAAGCACCAGATCTTCCTGGCTTCTGTCACCTCCCACTCATATTTTTCAGCAAGGTAACGAGCGCGAGCCTTGAGCTCTTGCCGGTTAGTAACCTCCCCTTTCTCGATGTCTTCAGCCAAGCCATCAGGGAAAGGACGGGCCTTCATGAAGAGACGGTTATGTTTGTTTGGGGACTTGGACAGACACATCTGGTCCGATTCCTCTGACACTGTCTCTCTGTAAGACACAACTGGGTCTGATTTCTGGAAGAAAAAGGGGAAAAGCTGTCAAAAATGATGCTAAGATGGTACATGTATCAGTGTTAGAGAGAAAAGTTGGTATTTTCTGTTTTAGACAATTACATAACATGAACAGGTTAAACCTTTGGCTTATTACAAGTACCTTTTGGTGTAACATATATATTTACAGACAACCATTACATCAGTGACAATCAAATAATACACACAAAAAAGAAAAGTGCATTGTGAAAATTCAAGTCCAACTGTCCCCTGCCATATGCTGCTGTAACCACCTTATATCATCCAGCTACACATCATGAGGAGGACCGTCTGTTCCTCTGTCCCCCTTGTTTCACCTTTAATGGAATGCAGGCGTGGTCTTCCTCCAGGTCCTTGAGGCAGATCTCTAGGTGGAGCTCTCCTGCTCCTGCAATGATATGCTCCCCAGACTCCTCGATTATACACTGCACCATGGGGTCAGACTTGGCCAGACGTTTCAGACCCTCCACCAGCTTGGGCAGGTCGGCAGGGTTCTTGGCCTCAACAGCAACTCGGACCACAGGGCTCACGCTGAACTTCATCACCCTCATGTTGTGGGCCTGTGAACAGAGAGACGACCTTTGAGACGTGTCGTGTTTGTGTTAATTTGACAATCAATCAATGTGTATCTAATCAACAATCCATGAATGAGAAAAAAACAATACACTACATTTTCAAAGGTGGTGATGGTTCCTGTCTTAACCAGGAACTGGTCTACTCCAACAAGACCCACAATGTTGCCACATGGGACATCTTCAATAGGCTCTACGTACCGGCCCATCATCAGAATAGTCCTGAGTAAACATAGTAAAAAGTTATGTGTATAAAGTGGCTGCCAATATCTGTATTTGAAGTAAATGCACACTATAAATGCAAGAATAAGATTGTTTCTCTTCTCTGAGTGTCTTAAGCCACTATGTATTAGTTTTTACAAAACCTGCTCACCTCTGGATTGGTTTGAGGTAAAGATCTTCCTTCTTGCCAGGGGTGAAGTTTGGCCCCATGATGCGCACCTTCAGGCCAGTGGACACACAACCAGAGAAGACCCGCCCAAAGGCATAGAAACGACCTTTGTCACTTGTGGGGACCATCTTAGAAATATACATCATCAGAGGAGCCTTAGGATCACAGTTCTTAATACCTGAGAAGAAAACAGAGACAGAAAGAGGTGAACATAAGACAGGCATTTTTTAAATATGTCATAATATAATGAAAAAACATTTTTTAAGTTTGTGTTGGTGTAAAGATTGTCCCACTGACCCATGGCGGCCTCGTCATCTCCTGGACCTTCATACAACAGCTCACAGCGGTATTTTTGTGCAGTGACAGGAGACGGCAGGTGGATGGTGATCATCTGGAGCAGAGCCTCTCCAGCAGGCAGCCAGCGCCGCATCACAGCCTTCAGCAGGGGCTTCCCCTCCTTCTCTTTGTCCTCTGTGTCTAGTTTGACATCCAGCTTCTCAATAAGTTTGGCTGTCTCCTCCTTCTTAAAATTCATGATGGCATCAAACACCTAAGAGGGGATAAATCAAGGATCCAAAGTATTTTATTTACATCATTCTTTTTTCCAAACATGCCTCTTTTAAAAGACAAATACATCAGATTTTTGTGATCTCTATGTGATGGGATACTATTCTGTCTGAACAGATTTAAACATTGCAAGAACAAATTAAATACTGGTGTCTTACAGGTTGTATGTTTTTTTTATCTTTCTATTACAGTGGGGTTTTTTTGTAAAATTTGCTAAGTTTAGAAATCTTCACCATAGGTTCAAGCTACTTGAAATAAATTTCTAACAGGGCACTGGTATCTAACTGTCAAGGTGCAGTGCATCCAGAAGGTATAAATACCACTTTACTTTTTCCACATTTTGTTATATTACAGCCTCATTCCAAAATGGAATAAATTCCTTTTTTCCCCTTAAAATTTCCCATTTAACACCCCATAATGAAGATGTGGAAAAAGTTTTTTTTTTTATTTTTTTACAAATTTATTAAAAAATAAAAAAAACAAAGAAATTACGTGTATGTAAGTATTCATAGCTCAAAATTGAGTTCAGGTTCATCCTGTTTCCACTGATTCTCCTTGAGATGTTCTTACAGCTTAATTGGAGCCCACCTGTGGTAAATTCAGTTGACTGGACATGATTTAGAAAGGCCCACACCTGTCTATATAAGGTCCTACAGGTGACTGTGTATGTCAGAGCACAAACCAAGCATTTTGACAAAGGAAGTGTCTGTAGACCTCTGAGACAGGATTGTGTCCAGGCACAAATCTGAAGAAGGGTACAGAAAAATTCTGCTGCTTTGAAGGTCCCAATGAGCACAGTGGCCTCCATCGTCTGTAAATGGAGAAGTTCAGAACCACCAGGACTCTTCCTGGAGCTGACTGCCTGTCTAAACTGAGGGATTGGGGGAGAAGGGCCTTAGTCATGAAGTTGACTGTGAACCTGATGGTCATTCTGTCAGAGCTGCAGTGGTCCTCTGTGGAGAAAGGAGAACCTTCCAGAAGGACAACCATCTCTGCAGGAATCCAACAATCAGGTCTGTATGGTCGAGTGGCCAGACTGAAGCCACTCCTTTTGGCACCTGGAGTTTGCCAAAAGGCACATGAAGGACTCTCAGACCACAAGAAAGAAAATTCTCTGGTTTGATGAGACAAAGATTGAACTCTTTCTGCTCGTCACCTGGACAATACCATCCCTGCAGTGAAGCATGGTGGTGGCAGCATCATGCTGTGGGGATTTTTTTCACAACACCCCCAAGATAGTGATCAGGATAGTTAAGTCCTTGCTCAATATCGAATACAATGAGGAAATGTGTCACTTTTTTCTCCATTTACCTTAAAGATGGGGTCCAGAACAAGCTGGCAAAAGGTGCGAGGAAGCTTCTTGCCATCAGGACTGGTGGCAGACTTACTGAACTTGCCGGCAGATGGGTCGAAATATCTGTGCAAATACATATAGCATCAAGTCATGACAAACAAACTATACTGGAAGGTAGTTGAGTTGTTATTGTGCAACATATACCAGTAAAGGGTGAAGCTCTGTAGGATTAAAAGTGAAAACACCTCTGTAAAATCTTACGGTTGCTGACCTCCTGTGGTTAAAGCTGTGTACTGTATAGTGATGTAGAAGCTCAAATTAAAAAGTTGATTCAAATAGGTTTTGAAGGTTTGCAAATCGATCAAACCCATTATTTAGTTTGAAATACAGCAAAAACAACATATCAAACCTCTAAATGTTTGAGAACAAAGGAGATTTGTGTCTGAAGTTTTGAAAATGACATATCCAGTGGTAAAACTTCAACCACTCATCACTTTTGAGTCTCCTTTGTTATATTATTAATTTAATAATACATCAAATGTTATAGTAAAAGGTCAGGATGATATGTGGGCCACTTTAGCACCTGAACTCTTCTTCTTCTGATGAGTCGTGCTGTTTTAATATGCATACATTGTAACTTGGCATGGCCTTGCTGAAATATAAAATATGAAATATGCAAGGTCTTCACAAAAGTATGGCAGCAAAATGTTGATCCAAGACGTTGTGCAAGCTACCCACGCCATGGACACATATGCAGTCAAACACTAACACAGATGATGACTTTAGACTTATTAGATGATAAAGTGTGACCCTGCAAAATCAGGATGAAATATTTTATGGTTTATTAGATAATACATTTAAATTCAAATGTAAATTTTCTTCACTCAGATATAAATTAGATGTATGATTAGATGAACAGAAAGTCACATTCTGATTTGTCCAACAACAGGAGAGTTTTCCACTGCACCTCAGTCTGACTTGATGGGGCTCCGACTCAGAGAACACACCAGCGTTTCTGGTTTCTTGGTTGCATGCCAGTTTTAATCAGTGTTTGTGGATGCAGTGAGATACTGCATGCGTATTTTCCTCAGCAAAGTGAAGTCCTGTACCTTTATAAATTCAAGACAACTATGGCTATAAGCTGATGTAACTTAATTATGTCTTCATGCAGTGTGACAAAATGTAAAAGGTATAATTCATTAGAAAAAAATGCCTGTTGATGCTATGTTTACCTGTCTCCCCACAGTTTCTTCATCATGTCTTCCACCTTTTTACATCTTTCTGCAGGCCCCATCTTAGATTCTCCTTTTGTGAACTTTGCCACATACATCTCGGCAAACTGCTTCAAGGTGAAGGCCCAGCCATGGAGGCCAGAGCCGAATCCAACTGTACCGATGACAGGATCAATCTAAGTGGGAGAAATGTGGAATGCTTTAAGGAAACGTCACAGAGCAAAATTTTAACCAATATTAAAATGTATTTTTATGTCTTTAAATAACTGCATGTGTGCCTCACCATGATGTTCCCCATTGGTCCCCCCTCGTCCTCTCCGTAGGTGGAGATAATGACGTTGACGTTCTCCACGATACGCTGAAAGGTCTGGAAGAGCTCATCTTCCTTTAGCTGCAGCTCCAGGAGAGCCCGGTCCATCTTATTCATCATCAGAACTGGCTTGATGCGCTCAGCAATGGCCTGTCGCAGGACAGTCTCAGTCTGCACACACACACCTGACCAAGGAAACAAGCAGGTGAGACCGTCTGATAGTGAAGGTATATGTGTAGGTGTGTGTGTGTGATAGATGAAGAGGGGAAACATCATTATATAGCTACCTGAAACACAGTCCACCACCACCAGGGCTCCATCAGTGACCCTAAGGGCAGCGGTGACCTCAGAGGAGAAGTCAACATGACCCGGAGAGTCAATGAGGTTGATGAGGAAGCCGTTTCCATCTTTACACTGCTTGATAAACGCCAGGTCGTTGTCTCCGAGCTCATAGTACAGGGAAATGGCCCTGAAACACAGAGCAGTGGCAGTGAAAAGGCGAGAACATGCACCTTGAAACATATATGAAGGATGGATAACATGGCTGGAGTTCTGAAAGCAGTTTTGAAGAACCTTTTTTTGTTGTTGAGTCAGACGCTCTGAAAAAGCTGACAGTTTGAGAGGAGACTGTCTTCTTTCAAATGCTTTTAATTGGCTCAACTGGGATGATCTCAGCAAATACTCTGGAAATTTGGCTCAAAATCAGTCTTGGTGCATTTAATGAAACCTAAACAAGCTGAGCGGGTGACTTTAACTCTGTCTCTGCAAACTGCGATAATTAATAAACCCAGAGTTTTATGATACTGTCAGACATGAGACAGTTAAAGCATTAAATGACTTCAAATTTATAACTTAAGTGTGCAGTGAACTCAATTTATTCTTTGTTATTAACTGTGTAACATACTTTCATCACTTTCTGATGTCTTCACTTGTTTATGGGGTATTCTCATGAACCTGACATAGGCCTGGGATCTCAGATACTGGCATCTCTAAAACTATAAATTACATATCTCTTTCATTTTTGAATTTGTTTTTGAAATGGTTTAATATGACGTCAATAATTTATGTCAATTTGTGCCAATTCATCATTTTATTTGAAAGATTGTTTTCTTTTGCTTTCTTTTCTTGGGAAAAAATGTCATCTCACTCTACCATTATGGATTTGACGTGAGATTTTATTAAAATTGTGTTTTATTCATATCATTAATCTAATTACATTATACGCAAACAGTCCTGATGGTGCCGAGGATTAAACCCTTTTAGAGACATTTTGAAAGTCTAGTTTTGTGTCATATTTCTGATTTTAAACCCCAACTTTTCATATACTGCTAAAAACAAACAGAGCTGTTTTTCAACCCTTGTCTGCACCACATACGTTGATTTGATGGTGATGCAGCGCTCCTGTTCGTCTTTGCGTGTGTCTGTGAAGCGGGTCTCCCCAGCCCTGGCTGAAGCAATGATCCCCGCCTTGGACACAAGCGAGTCTGTCAGAGTGGATTTCCCATGATCCACGTGGGCAATCACAGACATGTTCCTGATGTTGGACTTTTTGTCCATGATGGCACGGATCTGATCCACAGTGAAGTTCACCTGAGGGGAGAGGTTACATTAACTCATACACATTCAGCAGAGAGAGGCTTGTTTTTTCACCATTAGCAGCCATTTATTTATGCCCACTACCAAACCTTATTCCAAGTAGAGTTATAAAAAGAAAGGCATGTTGGTAACTGAATCCATCAGTAAGGAGTGAGGGCAACACATGAAGACTTTACCTTCTGGTGTTTAAGTAAGCAACCGATCAACAACTACTGAGTCACCAGTCATGCTGCAGCAAAGTGGGTCAAGCTGTACCATTTCACAGTTAGCAAGGGATAACATACCCTTATTCACACTTAAATTCAGCTAAAACTGTAAATTAAATTATTATTTATTCAGATCAAAATGGACAGTCCTCTAAAATTATATGTAATATAAGGAACTGAAAAACATTTTAAGTTTAAAATCATTACTTTAAAACAGATGTTTGCACTTTAAATATATATATATATATATATATATATATATATATATATATATATATATATATATATATATATATATTATACAACAATTACTAATAAATATAATGACTTGAACGTTACGTTGAGGTAGCTCACAACATTTATGAAAAAAGAAATTACGTTTTTTATTATCCTACATTCACAAGGGCTCGGATATTAAGAGTTATTGGCAAAAATTGGCCAGAAATCCTCGTTTTGACCATCCAGGTTGAATGTTGAGCAGCTCCCTATGTCTATGTCGTACTGCTGTCATACTACAGTATATTTTCTATCGTCTGTTGTATCGAATAGAGTAAGAAAATGACGCAGCCTCTTTTAATCCGATCTACACTCTGTTATTGCGCTACATATGTAGGAGAAATGTCAGGCCCATGCGGCTCCTCTTACTCAAATATATTAAGATGATAATTCTGCAGTCATGCGACAGCAGTAGCTTCATGTCTTTGGCTTTGGCTATGAACGTCACAGTGAGGCACAGCGGGCCGTGTAGTGAAGGCCACAGCCCTGCAGCTATAACAGATATCTGCTGCGTATGATCGAGCAGATCACATACAGAGCCTTGTAACGGTCACTCCACCCAGCATCGCCATCGAGCCTGCTTCTCTCACACCTGTCAGGCTCAATGGCAGCTTGTTGCGCCGAAACCATATTATACATGAAGGTTATTGGGCGTAGTGGCTGACAACTCGCCTACATCCTACAAATGGATAAAGTACAGTGTCACCCGAACATGAAAGGCCGTCCAAACTCACCATTTTGTCAGCTGGTCGTCGCTCTTCACGTGTAGCGGGTTATTGCTGTGAACACTGCCTCTGAGACCAGGCAGCCTCGGTGGTGGTGACAGGAGAGACGCTGCTGCTGCTGCGGCTGTCCTATAGAGGTGCTGATAGGAAGATGGGCAGCAGGGGGCGCTGTCCAGGCGGGCCAAACCACGTTCCGGTGGATGTGTGCCAACACTGTAAATACACCTATGGAACATACTGGAAATAACGGAACCACACAGATGCATTATGTGGTGAACCAGCTCTCTATTGGTAGGGAAGCTTGTGTGGTATTGTGTTTCCTGTGTCAGGCGCTTCCATCTTCTCCAGCTGAGGCAGTGATGCAAAGAGAAGTGATTATTGGGTCATGCACCATAGACATATTTCTGTGAGGGAAATCTTGAGAAAACTTTTGGTTCCTTTGAGGATTTCAAGTCCCTCTGAAAATGCATGTTGCTTATTCCTGTTTATATAACTATATCTATATCTTGTTCATCAGGGATTGTCATACATTTCATACACTATATGCATTATGGTTGTTTATACAAGTAGTATTTTATTGTCATATGTAAAATATGTTGAGCGTTTTGAATCCAAGAAAGTAGAGGAAGGTTTTTTGTAAGTTTTACTTATTTCATCCCCCTCGAACCATATTTCCCTTATGACTTTTTTAAAAAATCTAAAACAACTGATTCCTGGAAAACCATGTCTGATGTGACACCACTTTGGACCCCAGCATGGTGACACAGTTTGTGCACATGTGAAGAATTAAAAGACAAAGCCACCATTTTAACATGTATGAGGAAGTCCTGTTATTGTACGACTCATAAAACCTGCCCATAAAGAGTTATTTGTGCCCAAGTGAGATGTCGCTTTTCAAACAAACTTGTCGTTTCCATGCGGGCTCTGTTTTTATTCTCACCACATTCTACAGGAGTACCAGAGAGAGCATCCTGATCAGCTGCATCTCTGTATGGTGTGGAGGCTGCAGGATGGACGTGAGGAGAGTGGTGAGGACAGCAGAGAGGATCATCTCCCCTCTATCCACGACTCTGCACTAATCTGCTGTGTGTCTTGGTGTAGGAAGATCTGCAGTGACTCCTCTCACCCCCACCATGGACTGTTTACCCTGCTAGCCTCTGGAGAGAGGTTCTGCAGCATTCGGTGCAGAACCACCTGGTTCTGCAACAGCTTTGTCCCCCCAGGCCATCAGACTGTTAAACATTTAAATTACAGATGCCACTCTCTGCTACTGGGCATTATTGCACGACTGCTGGATATTCATCCCTTCATTCTGTTAATATTCACTGCTGACTTTGATACTCACTTCACTGTTATATTTTATTTTGGTCACCTTAAATACTGTACTGCTGCGCATATATATTTATTTATTGTTGTATATTCCACTGCTCCTGACCTTTTTTTATTACCAGTCACCTTATTTATTGTTCATTTTCATTTCCATGTACAAACTGCAGCTACCCTAAGTATGACCACTGCTGCTACTTCTTTTCATGAATGAACCTTACTATTACCTGCCGCACCTTACCAATCCATGTTACATTTCACACCTTACTTTGCATTATATGTATCCTTAAAAAACTGATGCCTATGCAAATGAAATTTCACCCTGTATTCACCTGCTGCATACAGAATAATACAGAAAATACAGAAAAATACAATAAAGTCTAAGACTAAGTCTTCTCAATGCCTCCACTCTCTGGACACTGTATCCCGTGGAGCACTGAGGTTTATTACAAGTCTTAAAGGTCATCATTGTGTCTTATATTCTCGAGTTGGTTGGCCTGCGTTGCCTGTTCGTAGACAAAATCATTGGCATGTCCTCATGTGATTACATCAAGTTGAGAAATGTGGGGAATGAAATTTAAAGCCTTCGCTCTGTCTCTCATTCACAAGATCTTTATTTGCTGTCTGTTCTTAAAGTACGACTTGAAATGGGAAAAAGGAGTTTTGGATACGCAGCTCCTGCAGCGCGGAAACTGTTACAGGAGAATTTAAATCTGAGAGAGCGGGTCTCTTTACACTTTTTTAGAAGTCAACTGAAGTTGTTGGAGGATGATTCGTTGGGTTGTAAATGCTTTGATGACTGATTTTTCTGGTGATTTGTTTTTGTCATTGTTTTGTGTTGTTTGTAATTTGTGTTTTGTGACTTGCTGCTGTCTTGGCCAGGACACTCCTGTAAAATAGATTTTTAATCTCAGTGATGCTTTCAAAAATTTAAAATAAAATAAAAGTCAGTTGATTCCGAATCACTTTAAATTATTATCATTATCTTTACAAAAGTCTTTTAATGCTCAGATACGCAGCTATTAAATGTTTTTCCACTAATGTTTTTCACAGTTTCCCTGAGTTATATCTATCATTTATCACAGAAAAAGAAACTTCAGTTGTGTTGATTTTGACTCCTCTTGGGAACAAAACAAGATGATTAATCTCTTGACTGATTTTTTTTCTTGCAAGTACAAGTAGAGTTTAAATGTCTAACATGGGGTTCAAATCTAAGCATTGGCATGAAAAAAAAATGAGAAAAGCTGGTTCAGTATTTTGCTGATAATGACACCTTCCCTTGGTAGTGGCTTCACGCAATAACTATTAAAAAAATGGAAATAGTCACCTTTTTTCAATGTATGTTTCACATTCGTGTTTGAGCTTCAGTGATACAAAATCTTTAGATGTTTGTCTGCTGGTGCAGGTTTGAAGTCTGAAAACTTACTCACTGTACATTACAATGTCCTTTTAGGTTGATGCAACATTCTTCTGTCCTCCTTTTACGGCAGATTTCTCCAAGAGCCACTCACCATGGTTAAAGCTGAGCTACAGTTTATCTGACAGAACAGCTTTAATCTCCTTGCTGGTGAAGAACTCCTACATCAGTTCATGAAGGAGACAAAAAACACCCAAAATTATTTTCCTACTTCCACCAACTTTTTCCATTGAAATGTGTAGATTCTTTGTGCAGAGGAAATGTTACTTTCAACCAGTTTTTTTTGTTATTTTTTATCTTTTTTTTTATTATTTTATTTTTTTTACTTTTGATGCTTTATGAGTTTGCATTTCTCTACAGTTGAAGCTGTCCCTCTGTGCACAGAAACATTAAACCGTTGTTGCACTTCTTCACCAGCAGGGTGCAGCAGTGCAATACAACTCAGTGGTTGAGACTCTTCAATGAGTAAACAAGGAGGGAAACGAGTGTCTGTGTGTGCTTTTGTGAATGTGTTCACCTGAACAAGCACATGTGAGTGTGATGAAAGGAAGAGGATGTTTCCTGTTTCCCCTGTAGACTCAATTTTACACACTCAGAGGAGGGAGGCACTGAAAAATATATCAACTATTCACCCTTCATTGATGTACCTTAACAGGCTCAGAATATAATAGCCCCTCATGAGAATCAATGTGCACCTGACACGAAAGCTTACCTTATCTTTTTTATTAAGAAAGAATAAACTCAGCCAATCAAACCAAAGGCAGGGATTGACAGAAGAAAAAGAAAAAAAAGTCAGTAACTTTAAAACCAATATTTTCAATAATTTGTCCAAGCCTTGTATGCCTGCTTCAAATATATTTTTCATGTTTGTGTGTTAAGGCTGTAAAAGTCTCTTCATCTAGAATATTTATAGGTGCAGCAGAAGAAAGGCATTAAAGTGTCCACAAGCAAAGAGAGGGAAAAAGAGAGAGACAGACAGAGAGAGTTTATATTTCTGTGTTGTAGTGTTGATGATGGAGAAACATGTAAAAAGCCGTAGCAGCTGGAGTCTGGCAGGTCCATGGCAGCAGGCCGTCCACAACAACAATCCAGAGGATTAACAGACAAACTGTCTGTTAGGAGCCTTGTGTGTCTAATATTTGCTCAAGATGACTTTCAAACAATTTTGCTTCATGTGTAAATTGATCCAAGGTGTCCCTCGGTAATTTTATTTTGCACCATAATCTTTCTTTAAGGCTGCACGGTAGTGCAGCTGTTAGTGCTGTTGCATCGTGTCACATTTCTAATCCTGCTTTGTGTTGGACCAAAGGCCAGGTTTGTTCATTTCCACTGAATGAGTTGTTGAAGTAATTATTTAGAGGAGGCTGTTTTAAACAACCACAACTGAAGAAACAAGTCTTCATTATGAGACTTGTTCTATTGCTTTATTCAGTTAATAATTAAATGAACATCAGAGAATCACTACTCTATTCACAGTCACCTCTTAATAACTACACTAAAAGTCGACTGTATATAAAAAAAAAATCTTAGGCTTTATAAACTTAAAGGAAGAAAATTCTGTTACCTTACTCTTCTGTGGGAAAAAAAATCAATGAAAAGAGAAGTGGATTCAGTCAAATTTTATACTAAAATTAGGAGAAATTGAAAATTTTATGGTCTAATTTTTCAAACAGCAATTCATAAAGCATTTATTTAATGATTATTTATATTCAAGTAATTCAAACAGATGTAATAGTCTGCAGCGTTCTCATTTCATTCAGTTCAATTCACACATGTGCTTCAACATAATGATCAAGTCCTGTAGTCAAGAAACTGTGTATTTGGCCCTCATTGTTATGATGTTTCATGAACTTTAAGCTGCGGTTTCCAGTTTACAGTGATTTTTACTGATAAGAAATACAAACATTAAATTCTAGATTCCCCCGTCATTATATTCTGAGTGTTATTGAGTGTTTTCCAGTCCACTAATCACTCATAAACAAGTTAATCATACACACTTCACAGTAAGTTTCGTTTCTTTGTTGTGACAAGTTGCAGGTATCATTTCATAACAACTGGTTATATCGTTAAGTTCCAGATAAGAGTCATCACCATGCATGTCATGGCTGTTGTTGTGATAATGCTGTTCGATTTGAGCACACCCTCTGCTCCTCACTCATGAGTTAAACAGGTGTAACTGGGTTCATTCCAGTAGCTCTAACCTCTCTCTACCTCTTAAGTTTTTCTTTTCTTTTCACTGATATGGTAACAGCTCAAACTGTTTTTTTTTTCAACATGTGCCTTTTTCTAATTTCACACCACCTTCTCCAGAGCATGAGGCTGTGAGAAGTGTCAACTCTTCAGTTCTGGACTTCAGCTGCACTCAGAGTGGTTATTTCAAACCACAGTCCATGATATTTATCACTTCAAGGATGGAACATACTGTATATGTCCTTTCACTTGATCCTGAGGGTCCATATGATTGGCTGTAACTCATCCTGACCCTCAGTATTGTGCACTGAAATGAACATGATATAAATCCACAATATTATAGACACCGCAATTATCTCTCATTCACTGCAAGCTAATCTTGTTATGCAGGGATATTCTTAAAAATGTCCTGGTTAGATAAGACGTACCTTGAAACTCCACAATCTCAGGATGGAACAACAATAAAGATAGCAAAGCACTGCTGCTGTGCATTAAGGCTTACAGCACTGATAAACCCAGGCTCTTTGTCATAGCTAAAGTGCATTTTAATAAGATGAAGAGACTACCCAAAGACTAGGGGACGGGACCAGATGGAATTGTACAAGGCCAACAATTTATACATTATACATTATATACTTCCCTTATAACAAAGCTATGAATAAATTACCCATTACTTTGTGAACCAATAAAACTATGACTTGCTTTCTGCAGATGTCTTGCAAGATTATCTTCCCCTTTTCCTGTCAAATAACTGATTATTTCTGTGAAATTAGAGGATTCATGGGTTCCATTTTCATTCTGCTAAGAGTCTATGAAACAATGAAAATTTTATATTGACTAAGAAACAGAGAGTCTGAACCTGACCCCAGACCTTTCTGTCTTCTCACATACTGATGTTTCCCTTCTGCCATGACTCTTTCAACCAGCTCAGTTAAAGCAACATGCTGCTGGGAAAAAGAGACCAAAAGGAAAATATATATATATCAAGTCCCTGATACTTATACTGATAAAAACAACAACAGAACAAAAAATAATAATAATAAACAAAAAACCCACCAGGGAACAGAAAAAGTCTTAGGTTTTTGAGTCAGGAGATCCACTTGAGTCTCTTCACTTGTGAGTAAAATACTCTGAAGTCGAGGCAGTGATCTGGGACTGTTCCATCTGGAAACCACAGGTTCACCAAAGGACAGACTGTTTGTTTCACTTTTTTTTCCAGCAATGAGGAATATAACACCTCAAATCCCATTTCCAAATGTGTGTGATCCGCTTGAGTAATTGCTCTGGGGAACATGTTATGTAATTTCTTTGCTTTATGATGTGTACACTTAGAAATAGCTTATTACTGATGCTCCTAATTGTGGCAATAAAGATAAGGAATCCTAAGGTGTGGTGGTTTCCTTTGGCTGTGGATAAGCAGAAAGAGTTTGTTGCTTTTGAGCTGAGATCAAGTTCGTTGTTGCTACACAGCAAATTCTAGAAAAGTCTTCCTCAACCAACTGAGGAAAGTCAAAGTGTATTACAGTTAAGTGACTTTTAGATTTTGGCAGACTTGTTGTTGTTCCCACCTCTAAAAACCACCATCATCAGTCACAGGCCCCACAAGAAAACAGTCATGACACTCTGAACAATGGACTAACAAATATATGACCTGACAAAGAAGCATCCATGGCCTTCATTAAAACAGGTTTACCACCGTGGTGTACTCTTAGCCCGGTCTTCTTTGCTTCCTTAATCCATAACTGCACCTAAAACCACCCCTTTAACACTGTGGAGAGGGTAGAAAGTGGTAATCATATCAAAATACTAAGAATCCATTTGAAAGGATGTTTTGGAGTTCATATCCCACACGACACAACCCATCTGCTGAAATAAACATAAATCTTTCCTCCTCTGAAATCCAGAACAGGTGAAACTTCTCACTCAGTTTCCACTCTCAGCGCTGCACAGGCTGAAATGATGAGAACAAGAAAAAAGCTCGGGTTAAGGTGGCAGACTGCAATAAAAGATTGAAAACCTGGACTCGGTGTGCGCAAGCTGTCAGCACAAGAGGACACATCATTAAGGCTCCAGCCCTCCGGGGTCAGCATCTGTTTGACCTCTTGTGGGTAAGTTTTTCCAAGTTTCTTCCTCAGGTCTTCAAACACACTGCGTCCACCCAAAGTGAGGACTTTCCTGATGTAAAGACACTTAAAAACTGACAACAACTGGTTCTTTTTGCACTATTCACATGCCACATCAAATCTGTCTTTTTATTTGAGAGGCTGGAGGTGTTAGATTTCATTGGATCTAAGAAAAGAACAGTTAATGTCATTCCTTTTATTTTCTATCCACAGAAACATAAGGGATGCGAGGCCAGAGAAAATTGGGAGCCTCCTTCCATTTATATTGAAGGTGAAACGCTCCAGAGACAAAGGTATCAGCATGAACTGGTAATATGAAAAGGACTTATAATAGATCCTCTGGAGACATATCACAAGGTTTCATCTCACAGCAAGGGACTCTTACTCCCACGGATATCTATATATTCCTCTGATATGTGCCAAAGTAAACATGAAAATACAAGAAACTGGCATTTACTTGCAATATATTCACTTTACAATATCTGTTTTCTGTAAGACAGTTCATCTCATCTTACTCATAATGTAAATAATTTCTTTCTTTCTGGTTTAGTACTTATTGCCTATTTTTGGCACTTGTTGCTTATTTTATTACTTATCATATCACTTATTTTTATAACCCATTTCCATCTTACTTCCAACTGCTGTGCTATGTGAAGAGCAATGGTAATACCAAATTTCCCCGTGGGATTAATAAAGTATTTCTGATTCTGACAGCCATGATACCTGAGATTTATAACTGGTTTCAGCTTGAGCTTAAGGATTAAGCTTGAGCAAACCTCTTTGTATCTTCTAAAAATTCATTACTTCAATATTGATTCAAATGAATGCCATCTTTCTATTGATGATGGCAAATACAGTTTAAAACACCTGCCTTTAATGGCTCTTTATCTACCAACAAAGAATGAATGTGAAACTATACCGGGAATCAGTCCGGACTTGTTCTGATGAGGTCAAAGGTCACACCTTCTGTATGATTAATCAGTCAGTCAGTCATGATGTTGATTGGCTCCTTCAGCTGCCTGCTGAACACTGGATTGGATGATGATCAGCTGGGTTTGGAGAATGTGTGATATGACTTTTCAACTTTGTCCCTTGAGGAGACAGACAACAGACTGAGTCATTCCGCCTTGACACCAAAGCCACAGGGAGGACCTTATTGCTTGTTTGAGTTATTTTTGTTCCTTCTGGAGATTTTCACCATTATTTCATCAGCTGCTTTGATGTTGAAGTTATGACACTGGCTGCAGACAAGGTGAGACACATTTGTAGTTGGATCAATGTGTCCAGTTTGTATGTATAGGAAGGTTTTAAATAGACCTGCAACAATTAATTGAATAATTGATTATTAATTGGTTACTAAATCAAATGTCCACTATTTTGATAATCTATTAATCCGTTTAGGTTATTATTTAATTTTTTAAAAAAAGTCCAAATTCTGTAATTTCAGCTTTATATGTGTGAATATTTTCTGATTTCTTTGCTTCTCTATGACAGTCCTGAATATCTTTGGTTTGCAAACAAGACATTTGATGATGTCATCTGGGAATCCAAAGAAACTTTGACATTTTTCACCATTTTCTGACAATTTACAATCCTAGTTTTAAAACAGGAGGGAAACAGTTTTAAAGAAGGTCAGAGTGGATTTTCTTGAGTTCAGGGTGGTTGTGGGATCTAAAAAAAATGCTCAGAGATTTGGCTTATTGGCCATATTTTTATTGAAAAAGCACTAAGAATGGGAAAACAGGCTTTTTCCTCCATGGAGCACCTGAGCTTGAAACCTGTCAGTCAGAGCATTTCTTTATTTCAGGTGCACGCTGGAATGGACCTCACTGACCTCCTGCTCAGGAACATAGATGAAACTACAGGTTACCACAGCAACCATCCTTGGAGTATCACCACTGATAATGTGAGTGCAATGATCTCCTTCACAATTTGCTCCAAAGTGGAAAGCTGTGTTCACAAATTTATTACATCTCATGATAAAAATCTGACTGTTTGCATGACCATTGTCCTCTGTACGGGTCATATTACACATAACATGAGCTCATTTTGATTGACAGTCATAAGGTCATAAAAATGAGCTGCAGGAGTGTTCTTGTCATGGTACAGTATGTACCTAACCTTCCTCCTTCTCTTTCATAGACACTGAGCTCTGAGGTGTCTGCTGCAGATGACTTCCTGGATGCCCTGCTAGGTGGTAGTGAGCCTTCCTCCGCTGCGACGTCTCCCCTGTGGTCACCCTGCACCACTGACAGCGGCATCAACGATGATCCCCCAACAGACCCCACAGAGGGCCTTCAGCCACCCTCCTGTGTGGCTTTTCCAGCCTTTGACCCAGTATCTTTCCCTGAGCTTCCCCCTCGGGAAAACCAGCCACCTTCAAATGACATGAAGCCTCATGTTTCCATAGAGCTAGGTACGAGAAAGAGAGGATGTTCATGATGTGAAGCAGTCAAAGACATTAAAATAGACTCACCGGATGAGAAGTAGAGAACTGGGTTAATTAAAAACATTGCAAAGACATAGATGTGATTGTATCCATCCATACTTTCAGCACCAAAATAATGGCTTTTTCTGAGCCTTTTGATTACCAGGGTTTTTTTAGGAGTAATTTCTAGTAATTTTGTTTCCTCAACGTAACTGCAAAGGATAAAATGTTATTCTTCGCCATTCACGAGTCTTTTTAGGGCAGCTTTTGTTGAATGGTCCCTTTGTGTTGATGACTGACCTGCTGAGTGCTAAAAATACTTTAATAATGCAAGTCTGGTCTGCAATAACACAGCGGTATCAAACTTAGGAAAAAATGCGCCGTGCTTCTCGAATAGGGATTTGTATAGAACAGAGGGGTGCAGCAAGGAACAGATTATTAAGACACAGGCTAAACGCTTAAGAGTGTTGATTTACAGAAGGGGGCAACACTTTTGTGAATCGTCACCTGCTGTTTCATTTGTACAATCTGCAGGCTGGGAGTCAGGTGACCTCCAGGAAGAGTTTGGCATTACACACTACCTCACTACAAGCCACAAGTCACCTCTGCTGACTGCTCAGACTCTCACAGTGAAGGACCTGCTGCTATCCAACTTGGGACAGAAAGTAAGAGAAATTTTATTCCCATTAAAGACTGGAAGTCTTTCAGCCAAAGTAATAATATTGGTATGAAAAAGATTCCTTCAGTGTGACTATTATCAGGAATTTATGAGCAATACTGAAGCTAAAAAGACAATCGCTTCTTCATAGCCTAGAAACACCAGGTAACAGACACCTTGAAGTAGCATTAATGTGTTTATAAAGAATCACTGTCATATGCTCTCATCAAAATATAAAGCTTTAACCTATATCTTTAAGGGTATGATAAAAAGCTACTTGTCTAATGATGTGGTAACAGGAGATTGGCTATTAGTAGCTTGTAGCACAACAATAGACTATAAAACATGGATGTAGTCTCCGCGACGTCACCCGTTTGTTCCTGATACAGTCAAATGAGGCCAATCAGGGCCATCTTGGATATGATGCAGACTTTGAGCTTCCGTTCTAACCGCTATAGGGCGCCTGGCAGTCACGTGAGCTGAGCTCAGCCTCTGATTGGAGAAACCCGTAATCCTGATATCTTACAAACTGCTGAGTAAGAAAAAAATTCACTCATCATACAGTGTGTGCCAACAGCGAAATTAACGTTTCAGACCCAAGCTGTTTTTTTTGAACCAGGCTGTAAATATGCTTTTTAATGCTGTAAAAGTCCATTTTTTGGCTTGATGTGTACGTGACTTCCTGTCTTTCTGCAGCCAGCCTGTAGTGGATTCTCTATGAACCGCGACTTTTAGCACTTCTGCATAGGCTTCATTCTTCTCTACCGGATGTTGCCCCTTGAGCACAACCCATCGACCATAATCACTAAGCAACTTAAAGACAAATCTAGTCATGATGAAAGCTGAAAATACTCTTTAATAACTTGTTGATTGGTCAGACAAGATCAGACGTTAGCAGTTAGCCAATAGCATGCATTACCAAAAATAAGAATGCAGCTGAAAGCTAATATGACCATTTATTTTAGTGACAGGATAAAGATGGGCATAAATTTAATTTACTTTAAGAGCCAACAGAAAAGCTAGAATCAAGTTCTTACCTATTTTATGTTAATACTAAATTTACTTTCCATCAACATTACCTCGTATCCATTTCCTTGTATCATCTATGAAAAAAGTAATGATGATACTGATAAGAGAAGCTCCCGGGGAGATGTCCATATTTTAAGGTATAACAATATACAATAAGCTGTTTGCTTCACAGACAAACAGACAAAGTGTTAGCATTCTGGCACTTACTTCCTAAGTTGAAAGCTAACATCACTCACAGGTAGTGTGACAGGATGTAAACAGGTGTAAACTTACTTTTCCAGCACATGCAGCAGGTAAATGTCACAAGTTATCCACATTTATTATTAATAGAATTTCCCCATATATGACACCCTGCTGGCTATGGTCAGACATATGATAATGTTAGCAGAGAGAAAAACAAGAGCTCAATATACTCTGCAGATATTAGAAGTGCTAAAATCTGCAGTTTGTTGTGAAACAAGACACTAATTTTTTTGTTTGTTTTTGTTTTTTCCTTTTTTTCCATTTTTTTTGGTACATTAGGAAAGCTAAAGAACAAAAGCTGAATGAATCCAATAATGCAAACAACTTGGCCACTGTAAAGCACTGTGACAACATTTTAATTTTCTTCTCTTCATCAGAGAAAAACGACACAGCCATGTGAATACACAGAATAGAATGCTTCAGCCCAAATATCAGCCAAAAAGCTAATGTTATGTTAGCAAGATTAAATTACATCAACTCCATGTACTGTTGGAAAACAACAACAACAACAACAACAACAACAACAACAACAACAACAACAACAACAACAACAACAAAAACAACAACAACAAACAAACAAACATAACAACAACAACAACAAAATGTTGGTTTTGATGCTGGCTTCACCAGGTATGTTTCACTGATGTTCAGTTCTCTGGAGTTTACTGACATTTTACAGTCAGTTACAGTCAAGTATTCTCCAAAATCAAGGTATGAATGCAAATACTTCTTCTCATTGCTTTAGATAAATTAGATTTGCAAGCTTTTGATAGTGAAACTATTTGATAGTGAACTGCTTCTCTGGCTGAACTGTCCATAAAGTCACATCAAGTGAAATATTCTGTCCATCTGGTTCACAGGCACAACAGTCCCCCCACAATTCCCTGCAGGAGCTTGTGCTTAATGAAGACGAGAAGAGGCTTCTGGCTAAAGAAGGGATGGACCTGCCCAGCAAACTGCCCCTGTCCAAGGTACATGAGCAGGACACAGTTACATGTATTTAGGGCAGATGTCTTCCCTTATCACACACATTCAGGGCTCCCCTCCCTCAAACACACACACACACACACACACACACACACACACACACACACACACACACACACACACACACACACACACACACACACACACACATACACAAGCACCCAAATCTAAATCTGTAACCCCACTTACATATCTACTGCCAGCTCCCCACCCCCACTCCCCCCTCACTATTTCCCATCCAAAAACCCAGTTTCCTCTCACTAACCCCTTTTTTCTGTCTTCTCGTCATCCTCTCCTGGCATGTGTTTTATCTCCCTGACAAGTTTGAAGAGAAGGTTTTGAAGAAGATCCGACGGAAGATCCGAAACAAGCATTCAGCTCAAGAGAGTCGAAAGAAGAAGAGGGAATATGTAGACAGTCTGGAGGGAAGGTAGGAGTTGGCTGTGCTCAGCATCCTCACTCAGCATGACTCCTCTGCACAAAGTTGGAAAATGAAATTTCTAGTCTGTTATTTATTGTGGGCTTAAGAACTCTTAATTGAGCATGTTGGCTTCTAGACTGCATCGATCTTGAAAATAATGGCTCCAGATCATGGGAATGAAATAATTATTTCTTCTTTTTTGCTCTTTTATATAAATTCTTGGGGAAGCTTTTTAACTGGTAGATACCTGGTGCTTCTAGCTTTGAAAAGCTCTCCCGGCTCTAAGAAAATTTACAGAGCAAGTGCACAAAAAATTTCTGTCACGAGAAACATGTTTCAAGGAAAAAATTAGACTCAAAGCTTTTTAAAAGTCTTAACAGACATGGGGCTCTGGTATAGCTTAGTGGCCCCATGCCCCATAAAACAAGCCCTGTGGCACTTTCCTGCTTGTCACTCCCCACTCTTGCTCCCCTTCCTGCTTTATCCACTGTCCTTTCTTCTCCAATTAAAGGCATAAAAAGCCCCCCCAAAATAACCTAAAAATAAACACTAGGTGGGCTGATATGAGAGGAATACAACACTCAATGTTAATATTCTGAAATAGAATCCGTGCAGAGATTTTACTTCTTTAGATATGGCTAAAATTTTGAAAGAAGGCTGCACATTGGGGCAACAGTTATGGCTGCAGCCTCACAGTAAGAAGGTCACCATGTGTGTTTTTCTGTGTGGAGTTAGCATGTTCTCCCTGTGCATGCGTGGGTTCTCTCCGGGTACTCCGGCTTCCTCCCACAGTCCAAAAACGTGCTCACTAGGTTATTTGGTGATTCTGAATTGCCTGTAGGTTTGAGTGCCGCCTTTCGACCTAAGACAGCTAATATAGGCTCCAGCCACCCACAACCCCGAACAGGATACGCGGTATAGAAGATGAATGAATGAATGAATAGATGAATGAATTTTGAAAGGATGTTTCTGCATTAGAACATTTAAATGACAAAGTTATTGATTACAAAAGTATTGACCATGAAAATGTAATCTTTATGGATTAAAGAGCCATGGTCCTGTTTTAACCAAATGTAATTTATAAATTTATAGTCATTCACAATGAGGATGACCTTGTTAACTAGCATCATTGATGAGGAGTAATTCAGTTTGATGTACTGAACAAATTTCTGATTCCTTAAGTTCTGGTAAATGAAGAATCTCTTCAGATGGTAAAGGCTCTCCAGCTCAGTGAAAATCTTTCATGTTAGACAGAGCATGTTGTATCCTGCTAATGACTGCAGCACTGCCACAGTCTCTCTCCACTGGTTTGCTTCCATGCTGTGCAGAATGATCCATACTGCACATTCAGCCTTAAATAGAAATCATTCACCATGTCAGCCTCTTCCTACACTCACCAACAAGTCCAATTTGAATTTATTCATTCATAGATTCCACTATAGAAGATGGAAACGCAATTTCCTTTAACGTTCCAGAGTTTTATGAAGAATTTAAGTCACAGAAGAGGTTGTATGGTTAATTTCAGGTGTTTCATCGGGTCACAGGTCTTATTTTCAGGGGAGTCTTAAATAGTAAATAACTGAAACAATTCAAACCATCTAAAGATGCTCACCCCATTGCACCTTTTAGAAGTTTAAAATCCCTCAATGGACTCAACCTCAACACTTTCAGCCTGTTGTGACATATTCCAGGTCAAGGGGGCAGTGAAAAGAATTCCCCTTTGTGGAGCTGTGTTCAAGGGGACAGTATATATCATTAAGTCCTGGAAGAGTGGGCTATGTCAACACTGTGTGCATGACATTAAATGCACAGGCCTCAGTCCAAGGATGGATTTTTAAATGACATTATATGAATGCAAAAGTCATGTACAGTGATGACCATAGACTGTGTATTCAAAAAGATACTATGAGGTATTTTTCTTTGAAGCAAAAAGATTTATTGCTCCTGAGGCACAGATGGCCTCACGGTCCAGGTTGTGCCCCATGAGGTTGCCCTCGAGCATGTGGCCCGGGTTCGAGTCAAGCCCATGGCCTGTTTTCTGCATGTCATTCCCAACTCTTGCCCTGTTTCCTACTCTATCCCATGTCCTGCCCTTTCTAATTCAGGGCATAAAAAGCCAGAAAATAACTTAATAAAGATTTAGAGCTCCCTCTGCTGACTGGTTGAAGTGTAAGTCATCCAGTCCAGGGTTAGCATCGTAGAGGAGGAAACAAAAGAGAGAATGCATTGAACACCATCACAAGAGTCTCTAAACTTTTAAAGCCAGAAGTGTCGAGAAGGAAAACACACACGTTAGTTCCTCTGTTTCGATAAGAATTTAGCACTAGTCTCAGGTGGGGCAGGTTCAAGTGAATAATGTCAAACACTGACTACAAATGCTTGAATACCAGGACAGAAGTGCCTGCAGAGCAATAAATAATAATATCATCTGCAGAGATATACAAATGCATCTCTATTTTGAGCCACATGACTGACATAAATACCAAAGAGCAGAGATCCTAATACTGAACCTTGTGGCACACCTTTAGTGATGTAACCCTTTACTGGACAAGAAACTATATTTGGAAACTTCTGCACACCTAAAACAAACAAAAATTGTAATATGTCACCAAAGTAAAACAAAATTCTTGTTAAGTCCTCCAATAACAATCTAGGGTTGAATTTTGAATTTCAAAGTATTTCACTGAGTAAGAAAACCAGAGGGGAGGCCACTGAGATGCACACAATGCTTGTTTGTGCTGTCCAAGTTTCACTGAAACTTGTGCTCTGCTGCCTGTTGGCAACAATTGTGTCCTGCTACGCTGAGATTATCAGCTAAGAACAGAGCCAACTTTTTTTTTTTTTTGCTAATTAAGCATGCTCACTCAGAAGATATCAACGGGACACTATAATCAGTGATGAATTAGCTCGGTCAGAGGGTGATAAGAAAGGATGTGGAAACGTGGGGGAATGTTCCACAAGTGAGTGCAAGGTAACAATCAGCAGAGGGACAGTGGCCTAGAATGAAGAAAGAAATGAAGGGGCAAATGAATGACAGCAGTATTAGTTCAAACCTGTTTGTCTTCATTTTATCATTATCCTGTCTCTTTTTCCATTAGGATGTCCGCATGCAATGCGTACAACCTCGAGCTTCAAAGAAAGATCCAAAAACTGGAGGAGACCAACAAGTGAGTTTAAAGTCTACAGAAAGAGCTTTATTTGTTTGGGGTTAACAGCACAAAACAGAGCCATTCCTTACATTACAAGCTACAGTATCTCTTTTCTTACTTGAATATGTATTCTGTTATCCTTTATTTCAGATTTAATCCCACCTGATAACTAAACCACATTTATGACAGTTATTGAGTCTCTGAAGAATATTTAGGTTAATTTTAGACATGTTCTGTGTGTCATCGGATTTGCTAAATTTGGTACTGTATGAATTAGATTTAATTAATGTTTTTTTTTTTTTTTGATAGGGACAGATAATGGAATTGTTACTAAAATGCAATATCATTGCTGTGTTGGCCCTATTACAATATGACAACAGGTGGACACCAGTTTTTGTTCAACTTGCCCATCTTTATCTAAAATTTGACATCCATTGAGTTGAAAAAAAAAAAAGGAAATTCTTACCAACTACCTTTCACCTGATCATTTGTTTTGTGTGGGGCTGGTTTATATTAGAGATTCATGCCTCGCTCATTCAGTATTGGTCAATTGCTTTTTTTTTCTATTTTTTTTTTCTTTTTTTAAATTTCGTTTTTCATTGTATCATCAATTTCATCCAAGGGTCCCCTCCTCTCCTGATGTTAATGACAGGGTTAGGAAAACATGCTGCACTTTGAAAATCAGGACTCAAGGAATACAGAGTGCACAAAGCCTATTCAGTTTTAAAACCTCACACAGGGGTCTCTGATTGATCCTCTGGAGTCATTACTCTGCTTTCTTCCTCACTGTGGTGGGCAGCTGCTGTGAATTGTTGTAACGTGGAAAGTCTGCGCACACAGGCACTGTCTATATCTGCTGCTCTGATTTGTTTGATTTAGCTTTCAGCTGTCACACACGTGATAATAACGTGATAATCCATCATGTGAAAATCCATCATAATCTTTTTTTTATATCTCTGACTGCGTTTGTGTTACAGTGTTCTGCTGGAGCAGCTTAGCCAGCTCCAGGCTCTCCTTCCCAACAGCTCCAGCAAAACAACCCACAGAGGGACCTGCATCCTGGTGAGAAACATAATAAGTTAAATTAATTTACACCATGGAGGATTATCTCAGACAACATAATCTGTTACATGTAAATGATAGATATAGGTCAGTGCAGAGCACATCATTAAATCGACTGAGATGACGGCAGCTGTGTCTCTTATTTTAAAGGAGTCAGATGTTTGGATGGCATATGTGCTGAGTCTTTGTGTATGTAGGTTATGTCTAATAACCCCCCTCTCTTTCTCTCCCCTTTGCTTTCTGCCATTTTCCTTTTCTGACCTGCCTCGGTCATCTGCACTTCACCTGTAATTTTCCTACTGTCTTCATTTATATCCAGGTTCTGCTCCTCTCTTTCTCCCTCATCATCTCCACAAATCTGCAGCCAGAGCCGAATACCCAACTCACCCAGGGAGAATACACACTGACCCAAGGTTTGGAAACATATACACACTCACACATTCTTCTTCTAAAAAAAAAATATATATATATATGCAACCCACTCAAACAAATGTCCAAGATACTAAACATTCTCTCTGCTCTTCAGTGCGGTCACGGTCCCTGCAGTCAGTAGATGAAGCACAGAACATCCCTCTGCTGCCTCATAAAGACACGTTGAACCTTGAAAGATCCCCCTACAGTGAAGCTCCCATACACTCACATATAAGATGACAGGAGGTGAGAATCACTAATCTTCGCGTGGACCCTCAGGAGGGAGGATGCAGGGAAGGACTGCAGACCTGTTTGTGAATGCAGCATTGAAATAAGCACTTTGGTTGGTTTGCAACAATTGTGTGTAAATTCAGAGACTGAGTGAGGTGTAACAGTGTGTTTGCCATTAACACATACAAACACACTCTACTTGAGTATTTTTCACACTGAACCTTTATTCTATGGACAGACTGGGACATGGACAAAGTGGATGGCTGATGTATTACTGATGATGTATGATCTTCAGAATGGCTTGTTGGTATTTTATTGCTGTGAGTTTTTTTTAATGAATATGTCCAGAAACTATAAAAACTATGATTTGAATTATTGTTTAACTGCGGAAAAAAAGAATAAAAGAAGGAGGGTTGGAAGCATCTGAAGTGTCTTGTTTAAAGTGGCTGCAAGGACTATCCTATTCTATCCTGCGACAGTTTGTGTTTTTCAAGACTCCGTTACCCATGAGCACTAGCACCCACTGTCATGAGAACGTGACTCTTGCCAAGGTGTGCATTTGTTTAGAAGCAAGTGAAAGGAGATTGGATCTTCTTTTTAACACTACTTTTCTTTGCGCAAGACAACTCTTATAAGATACAGAGTAATAAGTAATGTATTCATTAATAGGTTTTTTTTTTTTTTAAGTTTAGCTTTCTTCTGCTCTCCTTTTTTTTTTTGACAGCTCAGCTCCAGTGTCTGTAATTACTACAACATAAATCGAGGAAATCCTTTTTTCCGAGAAAAAACACAGATCTCTCTTCTCACTGCTGAACTTTGTTGGCTGGAGTGGTGTTGTCACAGGGACGTCTACGTGTTGTAAATCAATCCGGTCCTGGATGACCTGGACAAGGAAACTGAGAAATTTACACTAATGTGTCAAAGTAAAACACCAAGAGAACAAACACATACAGGAGTAATAAAAGAAAACTGTTATTTTTACACAAAGGAATCAGTAGTTCTTTGAAAACCATAGGCAAACACCCAGCTGGTACATGTTTGCCTTGTGTTACACAGAGGATTGTTAAGCACAAAATAATTCATGTTCAGCAACATGCATGTACGGAAGGCTGCTCTGTTCTTACTTTGCTGTAGAACATAATGTTCTGTACAGAAATTACAATCCACTCTTCTCTCAATTTGCTGGATTTACATCAAACAGGAAAAAGCAAAAAAGCCTCACTGGTTAACCTCATGTCAGGTTTATATTTAACAATGTAGGTAATGCAGCGTAGAGTAATTAAATAATGGTTTCAAAGGAAACATGAATGTTTCTGAGCCACAGATTTCTGAGTTGTCTTTTGTTGAGTTATATAATAATTGTAATCAAGGCTGCAGTGTACAGAGCATGGAGCACTCAGTATCTGAAGCCTCCCTTACAGGTTGAACTTAAAAAGGAGACACACATTGCAACAAACTCTCCACAAGTTTTTTCTGGATGGTAGACAGGAGTTTGACCTTTCTCATATCAATGTCAGTGTCAAATAAATGAAATGTGCAGCTCCTTTTAATAAGTTTAACTTGCATATGATGCTTCAGATACTTAGTAGCAAAGGTAGCACTAAGGTCATAAACAAATGTCTATGTGGATTGAAATGTACCCACATGTAATTTATACATCAGTGAAGAAAATTTACTTTTAAAATTATTTTTTAACAAACCATTAAATATTTCCTCCTGAATTTTGCTGGGTCGCCCTTTAATCCATTTTCACCATGCAACATGAAGCATTCAGCCTTTACTCTGAAGTTAGACCTTCCTCTGGCTGAGTTTAATTGAAGTCTTCATTTAGACCTGGTTTCACTCTTGTCTTCCTTCAAAACAGGAGATTATTTAATTCAAACCTAGGGCAAGTCTGAGACTATTTTAATCCATATCTAGGAATGCTATTTTAATAAATGGATTAAAATTGGATTTTGTCTAGAATTAGGGCTTAATCCCTGCACGGGAAACTGGGCCCTCGTGTTTTATGTATCAGGTTATCAGTCTGAACCAAAAGTATGCATAAAGTCAGTTAGCGTTTCTTGATGTTCTTACTTGAAGAATTCAGCAGTTTTGTTAGTGGCTTTTCAAACATTATAGCGCTCTGATGGGTCGGGTAGGTCTCGATCTCAGTACTTCTTAAATAATGGCTGGGGTTTCGACATGAGTTACTGATTAGACTGCATTAAAAGTGTGTCCTGGTGGTGTGAGGACAGTTAGAAATATACAAACTTAGAAGATTGAACTTTTCTGATCTGAATACGATTGCTGCCTTTAAATTAAAAAAAAAAAAAACAATTATAAGAAGCTCATTTGGACTGAAGCAAAGGGAGCAAAACAGAGATGGCTCTGAAAACAATAGTCAGTATGTGCCCCCTTCAATATAGACAATCTTTTGGAGAACATACTTCTGTAAACTTTCTTCCTTCTCTGGTTGAACCGATGTGTAACAGAGTTTTTTGTCAAAGTTTCACTGAATTCAAGCTTCACTTCATTTGACTGGTTTATTCCAGTCAGTGATTTTGTGTGATCTTCTCATGAGACTGATGTCTGCACCTTGTAATCCCGTTGTTTATTTTTTAAGTGCCTGTAGGAAATAAAGACAAACTGATAAAACTGAAATAAGAAGTCTGATAAAATAAGAGTCTGATAAAGCTTTGAAAACTCATGAGTGACATCAGAGAGCTTCAGAGTCGCACTCCAAATGTATCAGCACGTCTCTTTATCTCAATATTGGTAGAACAAAATAAAAAAGGTACAGCGACAAATCAGAATTGATTTCAGGTGAAGTGAAGCCACACAGCGTTTGAAGCTAGACAAAGATGTTGAGACTTTAATGTGATTTATGTCTTGACCAGTATTTGAAACTGATCTCCAAATAACATTTCACTGGACAAGTTTTCTGACAGATAGATTTTGCAAACAGCTGGTAATTTGCTTAATGACAAATCTTAACACTTTAACAGGCAAATATGTGCACAAATTGTCTAAACAAGCAAGACTGGTCTGGACTATTGATGCATGCTTGAGAAAATAACTCCTTCTCTCAAAACAATCTAATGCGCACACAGCTGGCCATAAAGCTGCACACTGAGAATACAAGTACTGACCTATAATAGTAAATACAAATACACACACACACACACAGAGGGAGAGAGAGAGAGAGAGAGAGAGAGAGAGTTCTTTTCATATCTCACTTAGCATGGCTCCCTCAGCTCGGCTGGAAGCTGTTTGAAAGCTAATGCATTTCTCTGATGTGCATCATTTCTCATTGACGCAAGCAGACCCTATGTAACAAAATACCTTCATGTTAAATTTAACTGTACAGTATACGCAGGAGCTTTTAAGAAAATGTAGGAATAAAATCAGCCTGCTCTCTCAAAGTGGGGAAATAGGGAGATGAGTTATAAACAACCACGTAGTTCAATGATATTTCTGTCTTTTAAAAAAAGGCAAAAATCATTTCATCTTCTAACACAGGGGTCTCAAACTCGCGGCTTGCGGGCCCCCAGAACAATATTTTGTGGCCCCCTGCCTGAAATCAAAGCTTTGTGTTAGAGCGGCCCGCACATTTTTTTCTTACATGCATCTGGGCGTTTTATATTTGTTAACACTTGTGGGCTACCTTAGCTCAGGCTCATGACAACAACAGGAATCAGCATCTGGTCACTTGTAACGTTTGTGTCACCGAGTTGAGGGAAAATGTATCCTGTCACCTAGTGCTATACAGTTATGGTCTGTGTTTGAATCATGTGCCTTTTCGTCAGCACCTATCTGTTTGAAAAGCTCTTCTCCACAATGAACTTTAATAAGTCAAAGTTCAGGTCCAAACTTAAAGATGAGCATCTTAAAGCCATACAGAGGGTCTCAGTCGCTTCCTCCCTCAAGCCACATGTTCTGAAGAACTGTTCATGTTCTGCATGTTCTGACCTGTTAAGACTGAGAAGATTGGGTCAGTTGTATTTTTTTAAACACTTGAAGCCCTTTTTTGTGGAACACTTGATGCAGCCCAGCCTCACCCAGACACTACCTCCAGCAGCCCCTTGGTAAATTGAATTTGAGACTCCTGTTCTAGCACAAAACATCCAAAACACTAACTCTTAGGCAGTGCATCTGACTGAAAATCCAAAAGGATAATCCAAATTATGGCCCCTTGATTGTTTTGAGTTAAGGAAAAAAAATATGTAATTATAAAATCATGTGATAGTAGATTTCACTGAAAAGTTTCAAAAAATACAATGAATGGAGCTTTGTGCTCAGTATCTTCTACAATGAACATGCAGTGGGCGCTGTGAGGCAGTGTGCCCTCTAGCGGTAGAGAAAAGTCTCAGTGGGTATAAATACCCTCAGTTTCAGGACTCTGGAGCATCACTGACAGAAGAGACGCGGCTGCATCACAACTGAGGTTATCCTGAACGTGTAAGAGTATACTGAGGCGAAGGTAGCATCAACAATATTCAACTTTGCTGGTTCAAACAGCAAAATGAGCACGTTTGCGTTAATAAATCTGTCGGTTAAAATATGAAGCTTTGATCTGTCGGGGATACTTTGAAGATTAAATCACGCGCGAGGAAATGTGGATTTCTGCATCCAAGTTAGAAACCAACCCCGAGGACTGACGTGGAAAACCGGAAGAAGAGATTTAAAAAGAGGGAAAAGTCTCCGTTACCTGCGCAGGATCATGCAGAATAACAGCAGCATTCCTGAAGCTTTGAGCGCACTCAGTTTGTGTGGAGGAGAGGACGATGAGAGAGACATCTTCAAACTTGAGAGTCGTTTAGAAGACGCCTCCAACATCGCAGCCTTTAACCTGTCTCTGAAATGTTGGCTGCACATCCTCACTAAAGAGTCCTTGATTGATCTGCACGGAGACAGCGCTAACCTGGCCGTAAGTTCATGTCGTTTAAGTGGGATGCAATGAAAAGTTTAGTTCAGTTTATCTTCAGCCACCCACAAATAAATAAATAAATAAAAATCTAAGCATCATATGGATGTTTTTACTTCACAGAATGCAAACGTGTCAATCTAATATCTAAATCTAAAAGGATGAATCAAACTTCTGTTCTCTGTTCAAACTGTTCTCTGTATTATCTAACAGGTTAGAGTCCTCATTGCCCTGATCTACCTGGTGGTCTGTGTCCTGGGGCTTGTGGGTAACCTCCTGGCCCTCTTCCTGCTCCACTCCCGCCGCCGGGGTCACCACCACTCCTCCATTGACTGCTTTGTCATGAGCTTGGCATTAACCGACCTCCAGTTTGTCCTCACCCTGCCTTTCTGGGCTGTGGACACGGTACTGGACTTCCGCTGGCCCTTTGGCAGGGTTATGTGCAAAATTGTGAGCTCAGTCACGACCATGAACATGTATGCCAGTGTCTTCTTCCTCACTGCCATGAGCGTGACCCGATACCGCTCCCTTGTGATGTCACTGAAAATGACCAACCCGAGGATTGCAAACGCTCGAGCCAAATGGGCCAGTTTTGGCATATGGATGGTGTCGCTAGTGGCTACACTACCTCATGCTTTCTACTCCACCACAGTCCAGGTTTGTTGAGGCTACTTTCTATCCAAGCCAGATATATCTGCTGTGTCTCAGATACTTCTGCGTACAATACGTAGCTACTTACTAGCGCAGTGCACAAAATCTTCACAGGATAGTGTTGTCTCAAATCAACCACTGCCACATCGCACGTAGTGGCAATGATGACTGCATTTCACAACCATTCACAGGTGTTTTTTCTGCTATTTATTAAATACAAACATCATCCATGGTTTGACACGTTCCTGCCCCTTTCACAATACGCCAAACGTTGAAAGTGAGAAGCATCCAGCATTCCTCACTTAACTTTTTGAACGTTTGTGTGGAATGCAGAGGTATCTAAGTGCACTTCGTTGTTGTTTTTGTTTTTTTTGTACTGTCAGTATGAACCACTTATGTATGTGAAAAAGTAAGTGAATGCAGTTTGAGACACAGCACTTGTTTCAGGTTTGAACCCTCTGAAACGACTGTGTGTGTTTGTTCACAGGTGTCTTCAGACGATGAGTTGTGCTTAGTGCGGTTCTCTGAATCTGATTCAAACCACTGGGACCCTCAGATCCTGCTTGGACTCTATCAAACACAGAAAGTGCTCCTGGGATTTGTAGTTCCCCTGATCATCATCACAGTTTGCTACCTCCTCCTCCTGAGGTTCATCCTGAGCCGGCGTGTTGTTGGCAGCATCATCAGTGAAAGCATCACGGAGAAGTCAGAGTGTGAGAGAGGGCGCCACCGTCGACGCTCCAAAGTCACCCGCTCCGTCACCATCGTAGTCCTGTCCTTTTTCATCTGTTGGCTCCCCAATCAGGCACTCACCCTGTGGGGGGTGCTCATCAAATTTGACCTTGTGCCCTTCAGTAAAGCTTTCTACAACGCCCAGGCTTACGCGTTCCCCCTGTCTGTGTGTCTGGCTCATGCTAACAGTTGTCTAAACCCAGTGCTGTACTGTCTGATCCGCAGAGAGCACAGAGCCGGGCTGAAGGAGCTCTTGCTGAGGGTGTCTCGCTCAGCCCGTAATGTCATCACCCTGGCTCTGAGAGGGATGAGGGTGGAAGAGGCACCACCCAGTGTAGTGGTAGTCCATGAAGACATCAATATGTGAAGAACCTTTGACACTAGAGGCAAGTCATTCATTCTCTCTCACGGAAAAGAATGGGTTTGAAGATGATCTGGACCTGGTGTTTGTACATTTATTATGAAGCTAAAGTTGACAACAGGCTAGCTTAGCTTAGGGTAATGACCATAGACTGTATATAGAATGGACAGCGTGGCTCTGCCTTTTTCAGTTGTATGGTTGAAGTCAAATACTACTGTCAGGAGCGCCACCACTGTGCAGCCAGAATCTGTGCTGTAGAGAATCTGAGTCGAGCCTGGTGACAAATAAAAGTTTTTTTTTTCCTTTTGAAAGTCTAATCTCTTCTTAACTGTCATTCACAACATATTTTACTATTCCTGAAAAAATACACAAACATCAGCTGTCAATCATTGTTAAATGGAACATAAAACCCTTTTTTAAGCTCTAATAACAAATGAAAAAGGAACTTTACAGAAAAAAGAGGACTTGAACAAAATGTAGCCTAATGATCTCTTCACATCACCACAGCAGACAGATGTGAGAAACATTTCTGAGAGGTGTATTAATTTTTTAAAGTCTGACCACAGCCTATCTGGAATAAAAAGAAAGAGACAGAGTTTTTGACCTATCCTGCAGCCAGTCACCGGGGGGAACAGTTTTTGTGGCGAGCCGAGTGAGATGACGTCCCTTTTTTATATAGTTTATGGTAATGACTGAAACATGGGGTGACAGCTAGCCTGACTAGTCCAAATGTACTTCAGTGTAACTCCACAGCTCAAAGACTAACTTGTGTTTTGGTTTTTGTTAATTCTGTGTAATTTGCTCCTGAAATTCTTGCTAGTTTGTTTGATATGGATTAAAACAATGAGATAGAACACATCTCAGAATTACACTGACAGTGCTTCACAGGTGCTGGTGGGGAACTTTTTTCAACAAAGCCCGTCTTACTGCTGTCTGTGCTTAGCTAAGTTAGCCAGCTGCTAGCTGTAGCTTCTTAATGGACTCGTCCTGAGTAAACCCATAGGAATGAAAATGAAAGAATGTGACGTCTCTTTTTACAGTAAAGGAGATGCTCTTTGTGTCACCTTTATGTACAAAGATTTCATTGTTTCATTGATGCCATTTTGTACACAAAAACTGAGGTGGATTCACTTGCTGTTGAAGAACCTGAACAAGATTCTATGTGAGTCCCCCCCCGTTGAGAAAGCAGTAGAAGTAGCATCATAGAGATACACCGCTGCAGACAGGGCTTCAGTAGGTATCATGTAATTTTGCTACTTTGCAGACGTTCTGATCCAACACAGATGTTGGCGTTTACACTTTAAAGAGAAATAATTCATGCTTTTCTTGTTCTACAAATGTAGTAAATATATGCTCCTTTCCAGACACTGGCTAAATGACATGGTTTAAATAGCCCTGTTTGCAGCAGTGAATAGCCAAGCTTCGGTGCCAGTACTCCATCCAGTTTCTCAATTAAAGAAGTGAAAATTAATGCATGTAATACAGATAAGTACCTCATAAAAACTTTCTTTAGTTAAAGAAAATGACCCTGTGCAATTTTAACACCAAGAAATCAGAAAGCCAGGTCATATTGTACTTACTTAACAACCCTCTTAATTACCATGATATTAAAGTTTAAAGGCTTATGAACCCTCTTGCACATTACCTAAAATCAGATAGCCAGAGGAGATTACCAGCTCTGAAGTTTTACAGTTGATATCTTTGGCTTCTTTATAAATAAAATGTAAAGTCAGTTCAAGGTAGAACTTTTATCAACTATAATGTGTCAACTTGTCTTTATATGTGGCTTAAACAAAACATTTCCAACTATTTTTTCCGAATAATAGCTTCCGTTTAATAGAGTTAAACACAGTATTCATGTACCAGATATACAGCCTCTGTAATTATTAGAGGAAGCTCTTTGACCGATGGAAGAATGTATTTTTTATTACATATAAACAGCTTCTTACTCATTCTGTCCTGAACCATTGTGATGTTGGATGGTTCAACTTGTACACAGGCATATATTAAGGACTGTAAGATTGTTACACTTTAATAAGATGAATGTGTTGAGTAACTGTGAGAATAAAATCTATGTTTCACTCTTTCTTTACAGAGAAAATTAATTCAGTGTCAGCAGCAATTTGACTGTCATGTTCTGTGATTACACCTATGTACTGTGACATTAAATAAAAACAAGAGGACAAAAGAGCTTGTTGACAATATCTTGTGTGCATCTGCCAAATGGAGAGAAACGGGTCAAAAGTGCAAAAGCTGATGTACGTTTTTGCCCTTTTGCAACCTTTTACATCTGAACGTGGACAAGCATCGTCCACACACACACACACAATCCACACACACACACAATCCATTATGAGCCACCTTGGTGGTAATTACTTCCCCAATCAGAGTCTTTGATTCAATCCACTGGTCGGGGAGGCCCCGACGGCTCTAAAAGTCAGTGAGTTATGAATGGAACTTATTCCTTCCTGCAAAAGTGAGATTTAAATAAAAAATTTAAAAAAGTTTGCAGCTGACTAAGGTATGAAAAAGAAATCCCTCTTTTGAAGAGATCTCTGATGTTTTCTTCCTTTGAATCTTTTATTGTTACTTTTGTCAATGTCCCTCAACAATTCAGCTGTTTTCAAACAACAAACAATGTTCCCAGTCAGTTCCGTATAAAACATTTTGGATAAAAGGTGAGATTTTAAGGATGGATAAAAAAAGTAGTACCTGTTCATCGTGTACTGTACACACTGACTGATAACAGTGCTAATAAATCTGATGCAGTTCCCTCATTGTGAACTGAGAGTGACTGAAAGAATGATGTCATGGATTAAAGAAGCCAAAATGAGGTTCCTCTGAGGAGGGGCCAGACTAGAGACAGTGGACCTGGTTTGGGTATTTGGCTGGGATACCTCCTGGACTGCTACTTTGTAGATTTCACAGCTTACAGAGACACCAGGGGAAACCAAGAGCTCATTTGCTAAAGAGATTATTTATCTAATCTGGTATGCCAGAGAATCACTCAAGAGGAGCTTAAAGATTTTGCTGGAAAGGGGTGTCTAAACTGCAGTTAACCTGACCGTAATGCACATCATTGTGGAAATATATTGTTTCATGTAAAGGGAAATTGAGGAAAGGGACTTTTTAGAGAGTAAATCTTGTGCTCATTTAAAAAAAAAATCTCTGTATTGATTTTCATTGGCCAACAAAACATATAACAAAAAGGTCAGCAAATGCACATTTTCTGTAAGGAGGAGTACAAACAAGAAAGGAGTAGAAAAAAAAGGCATATATATCTTTGAAAGGTGATAATGTGCATATAACATGACCCCCATAGCAAACCCCCCCCACCTCCATTTCACAGACAAACACACATACACTCATAAGAACAACATCCCCCCTCCCCTCCCTTCCCCAACCTTCCCCACACAATGGTCACAACCCTACAAACAGAAACATAGGCTAATAAAAAGTGCACAAATAACATCAAAATCATCCATATAGCTTATAAAAGGCTTCCAAATCTCATGAAAAACTGTAAGGGACTGTTTTAAAGAGTATCTCATCTTCTCTGTGCTCAAAATTTTTACAGGTTCCTGTAAAGGGTGGATGTTTCCAGTTGTATTTTTTTTAATATTTCCTTCTTCTGCCTTCCTTATCTCTCCTACCCTGAGCCATGGATGGTGGTAATTATTTCAGTTTCATTTCTGATATTTGCTTACTTGTACATTGGGAGCATTTGTAAATAAGCAGCATATCTCTCCTCACAGATTCCTGACTTTATTGTATTCTCATCCAGGTCTTTGTGAAGCAGGCTTCCCTGGCTCCTGTGAGCTCCATTCATTATCATTCTTATCAAACAGTCTCAGTTAATGCTGGGGAGACAGTCTCACGCAGCATGACACTGCCATCCCTGGATTCCCAGCATGCAGCGTGTTAAATGCTTAATGAGCTACGACTGCTCTCCTCCAGAAGAAACACTTTGAATTTCAGATGAGGAGTGTAATTCTGGCTTCATCAGATCACAAAATCGTAGACACAGTCTCCTTCTCTTTTTAGTGCCGACTCCAGGGATGCTGTCTGTCGTGTAGTTCAGACTTATGATGTCCTTCCAGTGAGATCTGCCTTCATAGCCTACACGAATCTGATGTTAACTCTGGGGCCAAGTCCTCCTTCCCCATGTTTTAGACACTGACCATCTGCAGGAGGAGTCTGCCGACTTCTTCATAAAGTTTATAATTTAAAAGGTTTAAATTTTTAAAAGTAGTATCTTAGAATACCCGCCTCACATCATCACCTCCCAGGCTTTCTTTTACTATTGATTAACTCATCAAGTGGAAGTACATTCAGTGTGAGGGGCTGGATCTGCCCTCTGTGGCCACAGCCCTGAGAATGAAACATGGATTCTTTATGGCACAGATCTCACATGGTACCAGGAGGAAACATTCCCCTGGTGTTTCTCACAGCAGCAGACTATTTGTCAGCTATGCATTCATGCTGCACACGTTGAGCTCTTACACAACAAGTGTGTGCTATTTAAAAGTGACCTTGCATCACTGTGAAAGGGACACCACCTTTCCTTTTAACATCACTCAGTAAGCATCTGGGAGCTGTGGACACTCATTGTTGAAGCTTGTAGGTGGAATTCTTTACCATTCTTGATTGATGTACAACTTCAGTTTCTCGGCAGTCCATGAATTTTCAATCATACTGTTTTACAAAAGAAGCAGAAAAAAGGTAAAGCAAATTATCTTGTTTGATTGCTACAACTACAAGTATATAACTACAGTTATATACTTGCATTTCCGAACATATTTCTTATTGTTGTTTGTTATTCTTGATTCATTTCCTCTCAGAGGGTTCCAGTGTGCTGGCTTTAATATGGGAATAAAAACATGAATTCAGTTTGAAATTCCTCACTCCTGTTAAAAATGGTTAAACATAAGAAACTCGCTGAGAAAGATGGAGCCTGAATTAAAGAACTATATGTTACTGTATAGTTTTCTTGTTTTTATGAAATGCGATCTAAAAAAATTGTTAAGCACTGTTCGTATATTGATATGGTGAGACTGTGCCCAGAGAAGACAGCTGGCCCAGATGGTGTGTGTCCAAGGCTGCTTGAGGACTGTGCTGCCCAACTGTGTGAACCTTTACAGAGGATCTTCAACCTGAGCCTACAGTTAAGGCAGGTCCCGGCCCTGTGGAAAACATCTTGTATTGTACTGATACCAAAGCTCAAGTGTCTGGCTGAACCAAAGGACACTTCACACATCATGAAAACCATGAAGCGGCTGCTTCTATGCCTGCTGCCTTTGACTTGACTTGAACTGTGTTGCTGGGAAAATAATGAGCAGCATATGGACTCCCCAAGGGACTGCTCTGGCTCCATTCCTGTTTACACTGTACACAGCAGACTTCAAATACAAATCTGAATCCTGCCACTTCCAAAAATAGTCAGATGATACCACACTTGTGATGTGTAACTGGAATAGACAGGAATCTGAATTCAGGGATCCGACAAAAGCATTCAGTGACTGGAGTCACAAAACCTGCCTCCTACTGAACACCTCAAAGACAAAGGAAATGAACGTAGATTTCCAAAGATCCAGGCTCTGCCAACAGCCAGTTAACATTCAATGGGTGGACATCAAGGTGGTGCCAACCTACAAGTAAATAGGTGTACACCTGGACAATAAGTCGGACTGGTCCTTTAACGCAGATGCATTCTACAGGAAAGGGAAGGGCCTCTTTTTCTTCAGGAGGCTCAGATCCTTAGACATCTGCAGAAAGATGCTGCAGATGTTTCATCAGTGTGTGGTGGCAGGTGTGTTATTCGATGCTGCAGTCTCCTTTGGGAAACAGTATAAAGTTCAAGGTTGAGAGGCGACTGGACAAAGTGGTGAAAAAAAGCTGGAACTGTGATTGGAACCAGGTTGGACTCACTGGGGGCTGTGGTGGAGAGATGCACACAGAAGAAGCTAGAGGCCTTTTCAAATTACACCGATCAGCCACTTCACAACATCTTTGTGGACCAGAGAAACAGCGACAGTGGGCGGCTCATCTGTCTGCACTGCAGGACTGAGAGAAACAGAAAATCATTCATCCCTGCAGCCATTGGGCATCATAACTCTCCAACCAATGGGGGATGAGCTGACAGACACCTGAATTTCTTGTTTTATGTGAATTTTATAATTTCATCTGACAGACACCTGAATTTCCCTTTGGGGATTAATAAAGTACATTCTATGCTTTCTATATGAGTGACATTTTTTCTCTTGTTAGGGTGGAAAATAAAGCTGAAAAGACGCAGGAAATGTGGGAAAAGATTGGCAGTAAAGGGTCATGGCAAAGAGTTGAAACAACAACAACTGTGAGGCGGACTCACTGTTGCAGCCTCAACAACTGTGGTCTCTATGCCTCAACCCATATCTTAACCACTGAGCCAAACCAGCAACCCCAAGTGTTTTTTTTACAACACTAAAGAAGAAAGGGGTAAGATCTGCTCACCGTGGTGGGATTGAGGTCACTGCTCTATTACTTGGACCAGCTTGAGATGAAGTCAGCCTTTCTTCATAGACCACTTTCCTGGAGCAAGCAAGGCTCAAAGGTTATGGGGATGTTGCTTAAACTGGGGGATCTGTAGCCGACTATAAAACATCCCAGTATCACTAAATTTAACGTCACACAGCATGCAGCGATTTGTCCGGCTTTTCCTTTGAAGGGGTCATTACACAATCCAAAAATCTATTTCCTGTGAATGTATGCTGCCCTACTTTTGAAGTGTGTCATTGTCGTGTTTTGCTGCTCACTCTATATATGTATTAAAAAGACTTAAGTGCCATTATTGACTGAAGCTTATTCAGCGTCACACACAAACGACACATTCGCTGCATAATTCATTTGCAAACACCTGTGGCCTATTATTCAGCCATACAGTGGGATGTAAACGTTCTTTGTAAACAGAACAGGAACATGGTTTCTGGGTTAAAACGAGGACCTCTCTTCATTCACATTAATGCGCTGGAAAAACTAGGCCTCACGATGCAGTGACAGAAAGGAAATCTTAAAACTACCCAAGCATTTTGATATTGTTGACTCAAGAGGTGTAAATGAGGCTGGATGGTAAACACAAAGAATCGTTGTATTGTCTCAAATGAAGTGTATGTGTACATGTGTTTCAGGGCTTAAGATGAGTGACAGTTACCATAAAGTAACTCACCATAAAGTGCAAACACACAGGGGGCTGTAAGAACAGCATACAGCATTTATTTTCAAAACAGACATAGATAAAAAAAAGTGAATTTTCACTTGGAGTACAATGCATTTTTTTTCCTGAGATAAAATCCATCTACTGAGAGCAAAAAGGTATAACCATGGCCCTAAATCCAGTCAGCAGCACATGCTCCATTTGAGTACAGCAGGTGGGTTGTACTTTATTGTTTATGACGCTGAAGGAAGAGAAATCTTGGCCAAAAAGGCTTTTGATCCTTGAAGAAAACATTGTGTAATTGTTGGATTGAAAAGAAAAATCTTTGCTATAGATGATGCAACAAAATGACCCAAAAGAAACTCTCTTTAGTTAAAATCACAGAACCTGAAATCTGACTCAAAGATGCTCTCTTGACATATTTTTAAATAACTGGGTCAATGTGTCTTTAAAGTCTGGATCTGGTTAAAAGTTCAGGTGCACACAGTTGTAAAACAACATTTCAAAGAAAGGCAACAACAGCACACTTTTTAAAATCTGGTTTTATAACCGTGTGCGTCAGAGGGGTGTAGCACAAAGGGACGATAATGAATGGGCCAGCAAAGTTCAGTGACTCCAAACCAACGTTTTCAGAGGAAGTGGTAACCTGGAGTTACTGCCTACACTGCTCAGATTTTTTTGTTTTCAATATTTAATCTTCTGATAGTATTTATCACAGCATGAAAAAACACAGGCGTTAATACCATAGATGTAGTATTTTCATGTACCTGTAAACAAAAAAAGAGAAATCCAATTATACACCGATGATGGTGCTAGACCCTCCCAGAGAAAACACTGCAAACACTGATTACCAAGCAAGCGCTTTGTGTCTTACTTTTAGGAAAGAAAAAAAAAAGTTGACATAAAAGTCTTAATATGAGCCACACTGAAAAATGTCTTATTTCAAGAAAATAAACACAAAAATGACGTCTGACTTTCTTTAAGGTGTAAAAAAAAATCTGCCAGTGTGGCAACAAAAAGTTGCTTGTCTATATTGCTGTATTAAACATTATTTTTTATTTCAAGAAACTAAACACATTTTTTAATTCTACTGGCAAAGTTGTTCCCTCTTTTCAAGCAATTCTAGTCTAATAAGACATAAACACTCGGAGTGAAATGAAAAATGAATGACTGGTGTTGGCTGGCTTGGTTCAGGGTCACGTGACTGACATTGCAGATCCTAGGATGTGCCTATTGCACATGCAAAGGTTAAATGATCTATTGTTCAGGGCTTCTCTCTGAAAGGGGAACAACGAATGAATAATGTTTTACAGAGTTGCCTTGTATTGGTTAAATTGACCAGCTCATTTCAGCAGATTTTGTTTTTGTTTGAAGTCTTAATAAAGTATTTTGATGTGTCCTTCAGGTAATGGCCTCATACTTTATGCAAATTAAGTCTATAATTGATTATGTTGGGTTTTATTTTTGGAGTATAAGAGCTCAACAGTCTTCTATCAGAAATTAACAGGAGGTATGGACAGTGAATCAAGTGGCAAAATCATTGTACTAATTTAAAAATCAATAATAATGTTCCATGAAACTTCTCTTATCATTATTTGCTTGTTATGTTGTTTTTTCTGAGCTGGCTTATGCAAAGAAAGTGTTGGTATGTTGGACCCACTTCATAGCACACCCATTTGCTCTCATCTCACGGACTTAACAACTCAGACGATTCAGTGTCACAAAGAGGTCAAGTTCTAATCTCCTGGTGTGTTTGTGATCTACATTCAACAAACCTTTTACGGTACTAGAAGTCTCTCTGCTCTTCAGGGGTCAGATGAGAACACACTTTCTTGTTGTTTCAACCAACCGATAGCTCTCAGGTATAAAGTTTGTGTGGATGGGTTTGAGGAGCGGTGAAAAATACCGGAGGCTATTTCTCTTCCTTTAACTCTGCAGGAGAGTCTGTTTTTTCCTTCTTTACGGGAATGATGTCCTCTCCAACACTCCCATTGTCTGTTGGCGATGCTGCTTCTCTCTTTCCCTCCTCCTTGATCTGGTGGGATTTCACCTTTCCCTTTGACGCAACTCCAGGTGGTTTGACATCAGCGTTGGTCTCAGACGTGGCTTTGGAGCTCTCGCAGATTGTTGGACCCTCCCACTTCGGAATTTCTAATCCTAGCAACTCCATCACCTGTTTCATTACCTCGTCCACGTAACCGTTTATACGCAGGAACGCATGCTTGTCCTGCATGACAGAAAATGAAACAGCCGTGAAAAAAAAAATACAGACCTGAAAATGCCAGATAAGCAGCGATTTTCTTGCTTTTGAAGTGTTTTATGTTTGTGACTCACATGTTTGGTAGGCTGCAGATTGACAATCACCACCTTCCCTCCTTTGCGCTTGGTGAGCAGCGGAAGGTCTCCGCTGGGTTTTATCTGCATGGAGGTGCCGAGTGTCAGGGCCAAGTCAGCTCGTCTGTGTGTAGATATTGGAGAAATATGTCATGGGTAAAGGTCACACGTATGCTGCTGGTGAACATCTCCCACCATTAAATCTGAGTCACAGAGCTCAGCATCACTTTCTTGAAAAAATAATGATGGTAATTTCAGTTTTCCTAGAATCCAAAGACACAGATAACTATGTGGAAGTCAACCACATTTTTTCCCCCTTATCTGAAACCGAGATTATATATTTGACCCAGAACAGCCAACACAATCTCTGTGTACCAACCTAAGCACAATATTTGGTATTAAAATGTGATATATTAAAGGAGACATTTATATACTGTATATAAGAATGCTGTACATAATAAGAGGTTAAGAGCCAACGATTGGTGGGTCCGTTTTCCAAATCCTTAGTACAATTTTACTGGTGCGTAAACTCACAAAAAAGGCAGTCATGAATCTGAGTTCAAATCAAAAGAACACAAATGATGTATCTCACAAAGAGAAAGTAAAACTTTTCATCCAATAAGTCAAGCATACTTCCTGTGTTCACAAAGAGGTTATGACGACAGAGGCCACATTATAAACATATCAGTCATGACTGTAATGAAACAAGGAAACTCAGGCAGCATTAAACCGCAGCGGTTCATTCCATCTCACCTGCTGGCATCATCTGCTTTGTTCAGGTCTTTATCAGGAAGAGCATCCTCCCAATCCAATATGGTGCTTATCAGCTTTCCTCTGTCACACAGTTAAAAGCAGTTACTAAAACGTGCTGAATTCATTTGTTATTTCATAATGTGGTGGAACTGAGTGTTACCTGCAGGCCCTGAGTCCTCGAGATCGTACCACTTCACAGTAACGCCCTGTTGGTTTCAGCCCCATCACTCCAATCACTTTTTCTCTTACATACTGTCTAAAAAATAACACCAAAGACATAAGTCTCTAAAGAGTCAGCTCAGGGGGAAAAAAAAACAGCATATCAAAGTCTTTCTACAAACATGTCCAGAGATGCATAAACTCACTGGCATTTTTTCAATGAACACTTTATAATAAATAAATCAGACGCTCTTTGCCTCCAGACAGAAGGATTTTTTTAAGATATGGAAGGGAACTTTAGGGGTATCAGAGACTGTTGTAGCTACTGTAACATTATCAAACCTGCATCCATACCTCTCCATCCTGAAGGTAATATACAGCGCTGCTTGAAAGTTTGTGAACCCCTTGAACAGTTTAGATGTTTCTGTTGTTTTGCCATGATTTTCTTATTCTATCATCACTAGTTTTTATAAATGAAATGTCAGATTTATGTTTATCATTGCATATACTTTTTAGAGGGAAATGTATACAAAAACTAGATAAAACATAGAATTGGTATATATGCAAAAGTAAGTGAACCCCCAGCTGCACTGGTAGTCATGCAGGTAAAGGACTCAGGTGAAACACATTTGGGTGTTTAATTAATCAGTTAAGCAGACCAATGGCATGAGACATCCTTGGGAAAGGGTCTGAACAGCACTAATTAAAAGAGAGAAGAAACCAGCCAAACCACTTTAGGTCCATACAGATCAACAACGCCAAGAGGGAAGGAGATATCCCATGACAGAAGGAAGAGGGTAGTGACAGCCCATCAGTCTGGTGAAGGATATAAGACCATTTCCAGAAGATTCCAGCTCTATCCATCCACTGTAAGACAAATCATCTACAAATGGAAGGCATCAACATTACAGCAACTCTGCCTCGAAGTGGAAGCCCATCAAAAATATCACCCAGAAGCACCAGAAAAATAATAAATCTGGTAGAAGCAAACCCACATATCACCTCCAGAGAGTTGCCGACCTCCTTGGTAGCATCTGGGACAAATGTGCATGTGTCTACAATCAGAAGAAAATTGAATAGCCATGGCATTCATGGGAGGGTTGCCAGAAGGAAGCCTCTGCTCTCAAAAAAGAACAAAGTTGTCCGCTTCAATTTTGCCAGAGAGCACTTGGACAAACCCGAGGCCTTCTGGAAGTCCATCCTCTGGACAGATGAGTCCAAAGTAAAATTATTTGTTCACAATCAAAACTGCAATGTTTGGAGAAAAGCCAACACTGCATTTCAAGAGAAGAACCTCCTCCCAACAATGAAGCATGGGGGTGGAGATGTAAAGGTCTGGGGCTGCTTTTCTTCTTCTGGACCTGGATGATTCCACATTATCCAGGGAACCATGAATTCTCAGGGAGTTGAAGCTGGGATGAAAATGGATTCTGCAACAAGACAATGACCCAAAGCATTCCAGCAAAACTACAAAGGAATGACTTCAGAGGAAGAGGATCCGTATTCTGGACTGGCCCAGGCAAAGTCCAGACCTTAATCTGATTGAAATGTTGTGGCAAGACCTTCAGAAGATGGTACATGCCAGGTGTCCCTCCAACCTCTCTCAACTGGCAGAGTTCTGCAAGGAGGAGTGGGCACTAACTACAAGGGTTCACATACTTTTGGACATATTAAATCCTCAGTTGTTGACAAATAATCCACTTTTGTTGAATTAAATTATGAAAATATCTTGTTTGTTAAATGTTTTATTTACAAATTGGGATTTGGATGTGCATTTAAAAAGGTTATTTTAATGTTGTTTTTTTTTTACGAAAACAGTGACCGTGTCTTCTGGGGTTCACAGACTTTCAAGCAGCACTGTATATTGCATAACTCACAATATGAATACTGTACACGTACACAACGTGATGACAATATATTGTGCAGCCCTAATGCAGGATTAATAAAAAGTACAGATGTTTTTCAACAGTGAAACTTCACATTGGCGCTGATATGACCTGGTGAAACAGAAGGTCATTTTTCTGCAGTGAATGATTATGAAGGGATAACGTATGATTATTCTGAAATGAAACCCATTATGGTCTTTTTGTTGTAGGGCATCTAAGCTCTGCATATCTAAGATAGTATTAGTTTGCTTATGGCCATCCTTTAAGTTTGGCAAGTCCAGCTTTTCGTTAAGATAATAAGATTTAGTTTTGCGTAACAAGTCACTCTGCATAGAACCTGCATTGAATCTCTGAGATTACTGGTTTTTGAGCACATCTGGCCAAAAAACATCACAAACAATGCAGGAAAGCTTAAACACAGTGTGTTCTGAATCAATGACTGAGTGATCAGTGGGGTTGCAGACTCCTGGTTTTATTTCTATTACTGAAGAGGGAACTGTACAACTGAAAAATATCAAAAAGTGTTTGTTTGTTGCTTGTGTGTGCACACAGTGGTGATACATACCTGCCACACTTCTCGCACTCCTCCACGAACATGTTCCCATGAAGTTCCGATAATAAGTCTCTGACAGAGAAAGAGACAATCATGTAAGCTAAATGACAACACAGATAAAATTGCTTAGAGTCATGTGTTGTTAATGTCAGGGCTCTGTCAGAAAACTTTTTTCAAAATCCATCCAGAGTCACAAGAATCTTCAAAGATGATTCAAATTATGTTATTTCCTCCTAAAGTGAGAACTGAATTCTGTATTCTCTCCAGAAACTAAATTCCCCTCTGAATGAGAGCATCACATCCCCTCCTCTCATGTTGCTTCAAGCACGTGGTGCCCCAAAAACAGCACATCTTCAAATCTGCGCCACTGATTTTTCTCTGCAGCTCCCAATAACTCGGTGCACACCTGGAAGAACAATGTTTTGGTTTCACGGCTGCATGTGCTTGTATCAGTCCCACTGTTAGAATTATGTTTTGTCAGCAACAGCAGACAGCGGCTTTGAGGAGAAAACAAAAAAGCTTGACTCATTCAAACATCTGATCAGTGAAACCAACAGGAACTGAGTGACTAGGTGGTAAACACAGCGTTTAGTGGTGCTGTGATGTGCTTTGCAGCAAAAGAGAAAGATATTTCCCTGAGGAGTCATTGTAGACCAGAGCAAGAGCTTCAGGGGGATGACTATTAGGCTTTGATTCATCAGGCAGACATAAAACAGGGCTGTTAATTAATACTAATCAAAACATTTGCTCACATAATTTAAGTATATTTGTGTTCAAAACTGCAAAGATTAGATCATTAATTGATTAGACCACAAGGAGAAAATCATTAACAAGTGACATAATTTAGAGATTTAACTTTAGACGCTCTTTTGTTTAACCAGTAGGTCAGGTGAGTCAAGCATTGTCAGACGGAACAGTCTCTGAATGAGACTGACCAATCAGGAAGCTTCTTGCATCTGTCAGAGGAGGCCCCGCCCATTAGGGTTGTGTACACACGCAAACAAAACTTCATGAAACACAAATTCTGGAAACACAAACGAACTGTTGTTTGTGAGAACAATACTTTTGAAACATAAATTGTGCATTTATCAAAGTACAAATTTAATCACAAATGTTTCATTTATTCATCAGCATTATTATATATTTTTGAAATTAGAATTTTGTTTGCAAAATTGACTTTTGTTCTCAAATCCATTATTTTTGATTGCATAATAAAGACAAAAATTTCTCCCCATACAAAATTTACAGGGATTACAAATTTAAGGTAATCCTTAGCAGTGGATTAGGGAGGAATTAAACTTGCATTTATTGCAAGCTGCTGCAAGAGTTGTTGGTGAAACAAGCGTGAAATAGCCAATGACAGATCTACCCTACGGATAGCCCTTGACATTGACACCATGTATCAGTGTTGCTTGATGTTTAATATAAAGAAGACTTCAGTCAGCTTCAAAGTGAGTAGAAAAAATGTGAAAATGCTACAGCGCAGGGTGCAGGATTGAGTTACCTTGGAAAACCTGATCGTACATGTAGGCCGTCCACGTTCTGGCTGATTAGATACTTGAGGTACCCGGCCCTCTGCAGTCCCAGGAGAGCCAAGTGAGTCAGACTGGGTTTAGCATCCTCAAATGTGGTGTCAAAGTGAGGTGACTCACCCTTTTGTTCTAACGTCCAAACTCCCTTTGGACCTCTGAACGAGAACAGAGTGAGAGAGACTGTTAGTGCTGAGAGTGGACTGGAGATATTAAACGTCCAAAATTCGACATGTTGATTTGGTTTCATGATGAATTTTTTAAACTTGGATGGTAAGATTTCTGCAAAATCGATTCAGTGCTCTGCAACAGCTGCTGCAGTGAAACATCCACTTAGAACATTTTTATCAATATAATAAAAAAAATCCCCACAAGTGTTTCGAATAAACATAGACGGCTTCAGCAGAGAGGCATTTTCAAACCAACATGCATAAACTCAGTGATCCAACCTGGGATGACTCTTCCCAGATATCTTTAATCAACCAGCTGTCGAACACCCTGTCAGCTCCCAAGTTACTTCAAAAACCCAACTTATCTTCATTCATCAGATGAGGGACCCATGTTGTGAATCAGACTCAGCAGTTTCATCTCTTGCTTCCAGTTTAAACTTTAACATCCCCATCCCCGATTCGTCATAGGGAATTGCCAGCCACAAAGATAAGACAAGTTCAGAGACATGCCGCCATCAGTGATGAGGCCTCTACATCAGCTACTGCACACTAAATCACCAAGAGACAGGTGCTGCAGGGGCTCAGAGCAGCAGAGGATCTGTGGAGGTGGTTGATTTGCATGCTGTGTGTCATCACGGGTGTGAGCTTATGTCTTCGCCTGGAAGCAGTGGGATTAAAATGTGTGTTAGTGGGTCTTGTGTGAATATAGAACCTTGGTTCTAATGATATTTACATCCAAGGTTGACTCAACATGATCGACAGGCAGACCAATCAAATATTAATTAGTCAGGTGTCCGTGACTAACGTCTCAGGGTCTGTGGTGTGTTTTCATCCTGACATGCTGTCAGTCACGCAGAATCATTTTCAACGATTGATCAATGATGATGGTGTTAAGGAATTTACACTTGCTACAACATGGAAACTAATTTTATTAATAAAATATATGGATGGATATCAGCATCATCTTAAAGACAGTCATCCACAACAGTGGTAACAGGTTTCATTAAAAAAATAAGTTTTTTTAGTTTACTTTGTATGGCTCAGCGATAAGGGTTGAAAATGCGTGTGTCAATATGCTGAGGATGTGATGATTTTTACGCTAGTACCACCCTCATCTGCTCATTCAGTGGTACTACATGAGAAACCAGGATGAAAAATATGAAGTTTATCAATACACTAACTTCAGAATTTCTTCTCAGTGGTTTCCTCAATGTCATTTTCAACTCAACTCGATTCAAAAAACTTAATTAATCCCTGTTGAGGCGAATTATATGAAGCATCTTGTATAAAAAATAAATCATATAAATTAAACACAGTGACACATGACAATAATAAACTACAAAAACAAATATAATGCCAAATATAAATGAATTCTGGTATCTAATAGACCGATTAATATACACTCATCAACTACTTTGTTAGATACACCTGTTCATCTGCTGGTTAACGTAAATATCAAATCAGCAAATCACAGTAACTCAGTTTGACCTTCAACAGACAGTGAAGACGACCTGCTGAAGGTCAAACTGAGCATCAGAATAGAGAAGAAAGGTGATTTAAGTGACTCTGAACGTGGCATGGTTATTGGTGCAAGACGGGCTGGTCTGAGTATTTCAGAAACTGCTGATCTACTGGGATTTTCACGCACAGCCATCTCTAGGGTTTACAGAGAATGGTCCAAAAAAGAGAAAATATCCAGTGAGCGACAGTTTTCTGGGACACAATGTCTTTTTGATGCCAGAGGTCAGAGGAGAATGGACTGACTGGCTCATGATGATAGAAAAGCCTCAGTAACTCAAATAACTACTTGTTATAACCAAGGTTTGCAGAAGAGCATCTCTGAATGTGCAGCATTAAAGAGGATGGGCTACAACAGCAGAAGATCACACCAGGTGCCTCTCCTGTCAGTTAAAAAAAGGCTTCAATTGGAGGAAATGGAACTTCAATCTCTCTTCAACTGATGAACCCTCAACACAGTGTTTGATTTTTAAAAATTGAAGTGTATGCTGAAGTATAATAGTCCTCTCAAGTGTGCATCTGTAGCCCCAAAAGGTGGGATTGGGCTCTGCTCTGGTTTGTTGGGCACTCCTCCCACTTAGTTGTACATAATTTCTATATGCTGATAAAGGAAATGTATGTAAATACATGTGCCTGTCGAACGTGACCCATTCTAGTTTGAGGTAATAAGGGAAAAAGTGCCTTTTAGCCTCATTTGTCTTAGGATGCATTCCTGCACCTTTGAGATCAAATTGTACTGTTTTTTGTTTCACTTGTTAAAAAAAAGTCTAAAAAGCGAGATTAATCTGGAAAGTACACACACGTATGCACACATTTTTTAAATAAAAAATGTATTAAATATTGAGGTTTTTTTTTTTAATTAAAAAAAGGCTACAAGAAAAATGTTGACTTGTGTAATGGGTCTAGATTTCTGCAGTCAATGACAGGGTCAGAATTTGGCGTTAACAACATGAAAGCCTCCTGCCTTGTACTGACAATTCAGGCTGGTGGCTGTGGTGCAGTGGCCTTCACAGTCATCAGATCTCAATTCAATAGAGCACCTTAGGGATGTGGTAAAAAAGGGAATTCTCTATCATGCTCCATCATTTTGACATGCTATCATGTCAAAATGGACCAAAAGCTCTAAGCTTCCCTGCACCTTGATGAAACTATGCCACCAAGCATGAAGGTAATTCTGAAGGTAAAAGGGGGTCTGACCCGGTACTAGCATGGTGCATCTAATAAAGTGGTCGGTGAGTGCATATAGACTAAAATTAAAACATCGGTCTAGTGTAAAAAAAAAAGTATTTTTCAAAAAAAATTATGAAGAATTGCATAATATATTTACAGAGGTTATAAAAAGATTTTAGACGTAGGTAAAACATAGACACTAAAAAAACACTTTGTGGCCAATTCTTCTGATGCATGTTAGCGCTGAATATATTCAAGGTGCATGACAACCTTCTTTCTGTCTTGTCAGTGGTTAAGAGATTAGCCATTAGAATTAAGTGTATAGTCTTTTCTCTATCTTTGTATTCCTATGATGTTAATGTGCACACAATTGGTCTGATACAGAAAATCATAGTGTTTGAGAGAAATGGCGGCCGCTAAAGCGGCTTTGTTAGTGTCTCACCTGAAGTCAGGGATACCGGTTGAGGTGCTGATTCCGGCTCCAGAGTGGACAACGAAGTATTGGGATTCTTTAATTAGCAGAGCAAGGGTCTCTGCCTTAGCTTTGAGGTCTTCAGGACTGTCAAATGTCTGGAACAAGACAGAAAACATAACATTCAAAAAGTTGCATGGATGGAATGTCCACACAATTTTAATAGGTGACATGTTGTGTGATATCTGATCCTTTGTGGCACACTATTTGCATGAAAAGTGTCCCAGAAAAATTTTAAAACGCAGGGGATAGCCCTGAAAGAAAAGAAAACTAATTCATGACACATCTGAAAATTATAAAGAAATAATAATCTGTGTGTAGCAATTTTCCATAAAATTCCTGATTATACCCCCTTTTCTTTTCCAGTTTTTACTGTACTCCATCAAGCATTTATAGCTGGATTTAAAAAAAAGACCTGTGTACTGACACCTTCCACTTTTTTCTTTTCCTCTCTCACTTCCTGTTCACATTCAACTTATGATTCTGAATTCACTCAGCAGAGCTTTTATTCAGGATTTCACAGCTTCAGAGCCAAAATAATGAAGTCAATCCCAAAGCTTTAGTACAAAGATCAGCAATATAAGAAGCACATTTTGACATGGGTTGGAAGTAAATATGTAGTGAATCCTTAAACTTAAACTGGTAATCCATATTTCACTGTAATATTAAACAATGTAAATATTGAAATATTGTATCCATCAACCTCTTTGAGTTTCCGTCATCACTACAAATGCAACATGGAAAACAGTATTAAAACGCAAAATGAAGATATCAAAGAAAGTTTAACACAATACTATACAGACTTTTTAATGCGGAAAAAACGCTTATAATTTATTTCTGATGTTGGGAACTACGAATAGAGCTTCCATAAACAAAGACTTCACACGTATCAAGTTGATGCGCAAGTAACTACAGCATTAAAAAGGTTTAACCGACAATTGTTTTGGTAAACATGCCTTCACGATTGTCATGGAATTATGAAATGCTGTCCTATATTTACATCAATCCTTTCCAAAACATTTTCCCACCATCACTGATGCTCAGCACCTTCGGCTACACTGCTAGCAGTTGTTCACAAGCTAACGATCAAACAACAGCTAATGTTTACCTCAGGAAGCCCGCAGACACCTTTATCAGCATACGGTGAAAGTCCAGCAGCATAGTTCACAGACATGATTGCTGGTGTCTGCTGGTAGCGTCTTCTTTGCTTTTGCTTGTAATAAAAGTGACTGTCTGAGAAAACTCTGCTCCACGGCTTGTTTGAATGGTTTCTGTGACATCATATTAAAGCGACGAGCCGTGCACAACACCCGTCGTGTGCTCAAAAGAAGATTTTTGTTTTTTTTCCGAGCAAGTATCTCCTGTGTTATTAGTTCATAAATTTGACGGTAAAATTTAGAGTTCCGTAAAAGGCAGGTGTCCAAATTTGAACCGCTATTATTGAACCCCTGATTGTTCTTATTTTTTTATTATAATTATTATTATTATAAACGTTTTTTCTTATCGCAACGCATTAGCGTTAGGTTTTTTTTTTTTTTTTACTTTTGTTTTACCACTTCATTTTTTTACTCATTTATGTCAGTTGTTCATTAGTTATTTATCATTTCCCTTTTTTGCTTTTATACAGTTTGATTAAATGTTTGGTGTATCCGTTTTGTTCTGTTAATTTCACTTAGCCCAGTTACCATCAAAGACTTTTTTTAACCTTGGTCTTTCTATTATTTAGTATATTTAGTATTAGTTTAGTAAGTTTATTACATGAGAAGATATACACTTGCAACACACACACACATAAACAACCTTTTAACATTGTTTCAATATGTTGTTCGTTACTGCTAGTCTACTAGTCTAGTGAAAAGAATAATTGTTAAGATACAAAAAATTGCTACATGTAAATGTTGGTGTCTTTTATACATTATGACAGGTTTCCCAATACCAACTTTTAATCACACAGACAAAAAGCAAAACAAATAGTCTCATAATAAAAAGTAAGGTCAGAGGAAAGACGTCGTAAACATTGAACAGAAGCATTATTTTCAGCAGTGTAATTGTTAGTATTTGGGATATTCAAACCTCAAATACCAAACATTTATACTGTATTTTTGAGAATGCTGAAATCAAAAAGTCAATATAATTCTCCTAAAGTTTGTAATTCACCCTCCTTAACTGTACATGAAGTGTTTAAAGCTGTACCTTTAATAACCTAAATGGTAAAAAAAAAAGTAAAACAAATCAGTTCTTCAAACACAGCTCATCTCTTTCCCAATAAATCTTTATTTTTCCTTTTTAAATAGCCAGAAATTAAAAAATACAAAGACAGGTGAAGAGAACAAAACAGTGATCATCCATACAGCTACATGTGCATATCAGTTATGGTTCCTGTTAAAGCTAAAAGAGGGAAATAGCTGTTTGTCTAGATTTTTGACATATGTAATTCATTATCCTGAGAAATTCAGTATGAAGTCCCAATTTCTGTAACGGAAACAATCAATATTGCTGATGCATACGCAAAAGAGGACACACATGCACTCTTAAAAATCACATTAAAACCCTTCCAATCCCCTTTGACAAAATGGTGTTGGTAATCCATTCCCTCTGGCAAAAACTTTTTCTACAGAAGCTCTTGGGCAACTCAGATCTAATAATCTCATCACATAATCATTCTCAAGCAAGAATGCAGGCATAACGTCAAACCAACAAAAGAGACTAAAATAAAAAAAAGCTGCAAGAGAGCAAACAAAGTTAAGGTTACAACAAATAAATCATAAAATGTTTTGGGCTTTCTTTTACAAAACCTCAGGTCTTTGGTTCCATCAGGACTCCGAGAAAACCTGAGGAGAATCTGATCCATAATTAGTTTTGCCTTCAACCCCACCCTCCTGAAAAACTTTGTCATTCTACATGACTCTTAAATCTGAGCTACTTCAAATAACACAACCCCACACTCAAAAATACAGAGAAACACATCCAACAGTAACCAGAAAAAACACAGCAAAGATCAATTTCATGTTACCGGAAAAATGTTCACACAAGGATTTATCCCCCTGACTCAACATGTCAGGAGTTCCTCCAGATAAAGTTCTCTGGGATTGACGATCACAGAAGTCTCTCTTAACCAGATCATGAAGAAGGAAAAGAGTCCATCAGTAAAAGAGACGAAAAGCTTCCAATGATGTTCTGGCATGCACAAGAACTTGGAAAACATTGTCCCGTGAAAACGTGTCCAAATGAAGCAACACAGGAAATGTCCGATTCAACCCATCCCATATCAACACAAACAGGCTGTAAAAAGTCCTCGAGCTGTTGTTAGTCACGAAGACCAATTTCTTGTGAGCAACACAGTTACAATTAGGGAAAAAACGGTTATGAATGGGACACAGAGCTAAGGTTGGAAGTGTTGCACCAGTGCGAATGTTGCTATTGTTAAAAGTGGTATTAACCTCACATCACCACAGAGTATTCTGGGGACTGAAAGCTGAAGTTTATTTCTAAAGTAAGATTTTGGGTGATAATGAATAAATGTTTGGAGAACTGGAGAAACTGGAGACTTTGTGCTGGTGCAAATGTTACCAGATCTGACTCTTCTGCAACGGTGCACTGATTTCTGAATCAGAACAGAAGCCTTTGGAGACTGAAGGAAAAAAATGCCCCTTTCATGAGTTAAGAATTGGGAAAGCCTGAAATCGTTCTCCATTGTCAACCTTGCATTTCTGGACACCCAGAAGAAAAAGGGTAGCATCATTTCAGTTAGGTTAGGGAATGCTGCCAAAAGCATGTCAAGATTCCTCATTGCCAGAGTCGTCCTCATCATAGCAGCAGTCACCGTCCCCATCCTCCACATCATCATCATCATAGTAATAGTCATAGAAGAGGTCAGAGCCTTCATCAGGGGCTGGGGCACGTGTGCGAACGCAGTACTCTGCCAGTGTAGTGGGCACCTTTACACCGTCACGCTCAGCTTCAGCCTTGGTGGCTAAAACCTGTTTCCTGGTTTTAAAGAGTAAACATGATGAGTAAAGAACCCGACTTCACCAAAGAGGCTCCCCATATCTTGGGTCTTCTCCTCCACATAATTCTCAGTTACTACAGACAGGAAGGTGAGGCTGATTACCTGATAATCTCTACGTATTCTCTGTCCTTGCCCTTGCTGTCCCTCCATTTGCGGTACATGACTGAGGCGTCCACATTGGCAGGAGAGAAGGTGTTGGGTTCATTTAGCAGTGAGATAACACTCAGCAGAATAGTCCTAAAAACACAAAGGTGAGTTAAAATGACAAATTTCATATTCCTAGGATTTTTACCCTTCTACTTCCTTCAAATACACTTTGTTTTACTGTAGTTTTTTTTTAATTAATGCAATACACAGCCAAGGTTCTGTGCCAGTCCTCTGGCTAGTTTCTCAATTCAGGGGCCAAGAGACACACACTAAAAGTGTAAATATTTTATTGTAAATACTATTCATTGTTTTAAGTCAATTCTTTTTGGTATTTTTGTTTTCTACTGGTGTTTATTCCTTGTATGTAGCACCAGATGGAGCAGCACTCCTAATTTCATTGTGTGCAAGTCATGCAATGGCAATAAAGGCTTTCTATTCTATTCTACTCTAAAATAAGGGCTTCAAAGTTCACTGAGGTACTCTGGTGCCTGGCCATTTGAAGCCTTGCAAGTCATGATTCAAATATGTTTTAACAATGTTCTCTGTATTATCATGAAGAACAAGAAAACCTATCCAGTGGTTCCACACATTCCAATTCCTCAGTCACAAAAGTACCTTTTTTTAAACAATAGTTTTTCTTCTCTTCTTTAATTACTGATGACAGTGATCTCATTTAGTTTGTAACTAAGTGGCAATAACTTGCTTTCGATTTTTGGCTGTGGAATTTCTTGACGTAATACTTTTATTTATTTAGAAACAATGTTTTTTTAGAACTGCTTTGAAATATATTTGTTTAAAGAAAGATGATCACACTCTGTATACTGATTGGTTTTTCATACACAGTATTTTGGTGTACAAATATCAACATCAAATCAACAGATGCCTCGCAAAAGTGCTGGTCAAAAACAGATCACGTAACACAAGCAGGACTGAACACAGCCAGATATAAATATATTTTAGAGCCTTCTGAATAGACTACACTGACGACCAGTGACGTGATAGAGGTCAAACTGGTTATCTAAATGGTTAAAAAAACAACCATCAAAGAAGGCAGTTACTCAATAAGCCGAAACAAATGAGGAGAGAAATGAAAGAAGGTGCCAACCGGACGTTCTGTGTAGGATTCCATCTTTCTGAAGGAAGCTCTCCACTCTGTGGGTCATCCACTGGAGGGTGCAGTATAGAGATACAAACATCTCCATTCTAACAACAGAGCACAGCACACAGACTCTGTTAACATGAAGTACACAACACAACAACAAAACAACCGTTTGATCAAATGCAATGGTTAGAGCACAAAAAGGTGTTCAATTCATGTTGTTCAAAAAGACGGAATATGTGACTTCACCTCGTAAATGTTTGGGTGCCACATCTTGGTGAGGAACCGGAAGGCAGGCGGGGAGTATGGGTAGTCTATAGGGAACTTGATCCGAGCCTGGGTTACAAAAACACATCATAACATGGGTACACAAAATAACCGCTGCATGACATATTTTTATTTACATGTAAGGATATTATTGATCTATACTGAATGCTCTCGTTTGATTGATTTTAGATTTTTTTTTGCTGATGTGATGATAATTTCGTGATATATTTTCACTCAGTGATGTCAGAATATCCACATTGTTTAACAGTTACAACAGCATACGTGACCCACGTGTAGCTGCACATTCAGAGAAAAACATTCTTAAAATAGACATACCAACCTAGGGATAACAAAAATGGCTAATTTCACTAAGATTACACATAAAAGATAAGATTTTGTAGTAATTTAGAATTTTTTATTAAGTATTGATACAGTTATGTAAATTAACAGCTTTATCTGTGAAAGGTACAAGGTAGCTTTATTGTCAATTCTGCAATATGTGTCACATACAGGGGATGGAAATTGAAATACTCAAGGGCCCATGGTGCTATGGTAAATGGTAAATGTTTAGTATGAATAGTAAACATCAGTATAAAGCTAAAAACATTCAAAAGTCTATTATAAAAAGAATATAACGAATGTAAAAATAAATAAATAAACTAGAAAGGAAGCATTTATGCAACAAAATACAACACAAGTAAAAAAAAAAAAGTAGGAGTACCAAGGTACATAAAAGGTGACATTTTTCATTTTCTACATTTGTGGGTGTCAGTTTGGAGTACTGTGTAGATAGTGAAGTGCAAATATGGTCATGCAACAACGTATAAACTCGATTTTATTTTTTTAAAATTGAACAATAGTAGTTTTAATCACTTATTCAATGTGTCTTTTAACTGACAACACACAGAATAAGGTCCATCATATACAGTATCCTCGTATGGTGAAAACCAAAACACATTAGCAGGTCGGCAACTTGTTGTTGCCACTTCTACCATCACATTAATAAATGACCAACAGAACCAATTAGGGGTCTTTAGGAACCAAGACGGATGTTCTGTGGTTTACAGTTCCTCCTGAACATAACTAGTTCACCAGGTTTGAATGTCTAAACTCGGGCCGGGTGTTTTTAGCGACACAATAGATTATTAATGGTATTTATCACATGAGCCATGGGCTGCCTCTGTATTCGTGTATTTTTTTTAACCTTTACTTAACCAGGTTAGTCCCATTAAGATCAGCTGATCTCTTTTTCAAGGGAGACCTGAGAGTTGTACGTTTTAGCACTTTCTTGAATTTGTGTTTCCTATTTTAATAATATAAAACATGATGATCTGTGCTTGTATTTTCATAAGCTGCAAAGACAAAGAGTTTTTTTCTCCAGTTTGAACAATAAAGTCATTTTTACTCTTTGCTGTTCTTACCTTGAAATAACCACCCTCATAGTGAGTGTTTGGGGGTCCGAAAATGGCCACTTCCCAGTTGTACATGTCAGCCTCGTCCACTAGTGTTATTTTGAATCCCTCGACAGGCTGCTCCTGAAGGCTCTTCATCTCCAACATGAGTGCTTTCTGTGAACTGGCTACATGAGATGAGTCGTGTTGCGCCATCATCAACCTCGAAGCCTTCACGATTATCTGGGGTCGAGAACGGACGGTTTTGTTTACCTGAACTCTGCGAAATTAACCCCACTAACCCAGCCGAGCAACCTCCTGAAAAACAACTTGAGTGTTTCCGACGTTCAAAGACAATGAAACAGGCCAAACCAGCCGGGCTGCGCACAAGCCAAACAAAGGTTGTGTTGATTTGTCCCTAAATCAGACGAATTATATACCAATGTCAAAAGTTAGAAACTGATGAATTGACAAAAACATTGTGGCTGACTAGCGCCTCGGCCTTTCGTTGATCTACCTGGCAGGACAAGCTCGGATATAAGCCGTAAATCTATTGGTAGCTGCTGGCTAATGTAAACTAGCTAACAAGCTCTACCTTAACCGACCAGCTAAAGCCGAGCTTACCGCGGCGCGAATAGTTACCTACCCCTGTGAGGTCCAGAATAGAACAGAAAACAACTATTTTTCAAACACACCAGAAAAAGAAACTCTAATGATACCACACAGGAACACAGTTGTTATTGCCCTGACAGAGGACTGGATAAAGAAGAATGTTGCTGAAAGCAGCCCCCTCTCCCCTCAGTAGGAGCACTGTCGATTTGAGTCATCTGGCAGTTGTAGTCCTATTTCATCTTTAAACACTACGCCCAGCCTTAGAAACAGAAACGATCCATTATCACGACATAGAAAACTCATTTTTCGCATGAATAACATTCTATAACCAGAGATTGTTTGAAATTGGGACATCTTTATTGAACTGCATTGTCAAACGGTATTTCATAGAACTACATTAGCACTATGAGTTACGTGACGTCACGAACATACGAACGTTGTTTGTGTTTCTGAGAATCAGCTCTGACCCATTTTCATTCAGTATGTATTAAAACACGTCAACACGCCGTCATGTTGTTTGTTTGATTTAGCATGTTATATATACAACGATTAATGCAAAAAGAGAATCGATATTTTTTATGCATTTTATTTGTTATAACTACACATGTGACGACAAGTTATGCGCCAGTGTAAAAAAAAGACCTCAAGAGATGGCCACCTGCTGCCTGAGTGATTGACTTCGAAAACAGGTTTAAAAAAATGCATTGCAATGTTGATCGTAGTCACTTAAGGGTAAAAAGTAATTATTTAGTGAATGTTAAGTCTAACAAAGACAGGGATACTTTGTGGTTCGTGAGTATAGCGGACCCAGTTCGTAGTTACCTTTAATTTACGCGACGTCAGAGACTTCGGACCCCGAAAAGCAGAAAGTTCGTGATGGGTTCGAAGTCACGACGTCGGTCCCGTTCCCACTCCAGACATCGGAGCCGCGATCGGCGGAACAAATCCAAAAGGAGCAGTTCAGGATCCCCAGAGAACAGGAGAGCTCGCAGCCGGTCTGCAGACGCTAAAAGAATCGCCCGAAGACGGGAGCGGTCTGCGAGCAGAGACTCCAGCGATGGCTCCCCTGGTCGCCGTCGGCCTGGGCGAAGGGACCGCTCAGGTTCCCGCAGCGGCTCAGAGAGTGACAAAAGACGAGGACCACACCGGACCAGGAGCCAGTCCAGGGATCGATCGTCAAGGTAACTATATAAGTTGTCTACTGCTAGCTGGTTGGTAGATGTTTTCCGTGTTGACAGCTTCTCCGCTAAATCCGACATATTGGGATAGAAATGATATCTATATATTTCTAGTTTTTATTCCGAATGTTACATTTAATATTTGGTATTTTTTAAGATTCTGTAGTCCTCATAGATATGGAAACAAACGGGATTTCTATCATGGTCCTGCTGTATGGTCGAGCAATTTAGTTGTCCACCTGTTCAATTGTTAATCATCATCATACCTTGGTGGTACCATCATGAATTTTAATTCAAGTCACTAAATTTCATTTCACTTGTATTGTACGCACAGAAATTCACAGTTTGTTACCAAGGAGCAAAAAAGTTCTAAGATGTCATTTTTCTGTCAGCTCTGATTCAGATGGTCACAAAGTGAGGAGAAAGAGACCTGGAATGGAGAACCACAGAGGGACATCTCGAGAGAGAAGGAAGGAAGGATCTGATTCCAGTGACAGAAGCAGTGACAGAGAAAGGAGGAGACGAGAGAGTCCAGTCAGAGACAGACAGAAAGGAGGGGACAAAGGAAGGTGGAGGAGCAACAGCAGGGACAGGGAAAGAAAAGGAGAAAGAGACAAACATCGAGAGCAAAGGAAGAGGAGTAAAGACAGGGATCAAGGGAGGAGTGTGAGAAGCAGAGAGAGGACCAACAAAGACAGACGGAGGGGGCTCTCCAGTTCGCCTGATTCAATTGATAGCTCAGGCTCTGACAGTGAGGACCGTGCAACTAAAGAGAAAGAAGGAAAGAAAAAACAGAAGGACATGATGAAAGCTCTGGAGACACCAGAGGAGAAGAGGGCTAGGAGGCTTGCAAAGAAGGAAGCCAAGGAAAAGAAAAGGAGGGAAAAGATGGGCTGGAGTGAGGAGTACATGGGATATACCAATGCAGACAATCCCTTTGGTGACAACAACTTACTAGGCACATTTAAATGGCAGAAGGTGAGTTTAAGATTTGGTGATGCAATTTTAAATGTTTTTCAGTTTCTTTTTTAAAATCTGGGTTTGAAAATTGTAACTAATAATAATTTCTTTTTGTGTGCGTTTGTTCAGGCTCTGGATAAAAAAGGTATCGGCCATCTTGGTGAAAAAGAACTAAAAGAAAGGAACAAATGTATTCAGGAGGAAAACCGCAGAGAGCTGCAGAAGGTATGGGCAGTGGAACTTTATATTTTATGGCTGTATAAAGAGTATGTTTCATAACAAAAAAATATATATTTTTGTGTGTAAAGGTCAAACAGCTGCGCCTGGAAAGGGAGCGAGAAAAGGCCATGAGAGAGACAGAGCTGGAAATGCTCCAGAGGGAGAAAGAGGCGGAGCATTTCAAAACCTGGGCTGAGCAGGAGGACAACTTCCATCTGCATCAGGCCAAATTAAGGTACGCGCGTATCAACAATAACTGCATTTCTCTAAAGTCAGTTCATCAGTTAGAGTAGTGAAAATAAAGGCTTCTACTACAGCTTCTTAAAGTATTTGTAACTTTTGGCAACGTTATGTGTTCAGGTCTAAGATCAGAATCCGGGATGGTCGTGCCAAACCTATTGACCTTTTGGCTAAGTACATCAGTGCAGAAGATGATGATCTTGCTGTGGAGATGCATGAGCCATACACCTTTCTCAATGGCCTCACAGTCACTGACATGGATGATCTGCTGGAGGACATTAAGGTATGCAGCATGTTGCATGTCCAGTTGATAGCAGCTTGAATCACATGTAATGAATTCTATAGCTGGTAGGTTGTAAAGTAGTATTTTGTGCATCTTGAGGGTGGCTGCCTCTTAAGAATATCCAAGGCTTGAATTTCCCGACCGATTAACCAAATTAAAAACAAACTTGATTCGGAAATACATGTTTTTAATCATCTATGATCACAAAATCTTCAAAACTTTTGTCTGTCTTCGCCACTGAAACTGGATTAGATTAGCCATCCACATCCAAGCTTATAAGAATTACAAAGTCCAGGTGTCATTGCTCCAAATGGGACCACTGCATATAACCCCAATTCCAGTGAAGTTGGGGCATTGTTAAAAATGTCAATACAAAAAGAATACAGTGATTTGCAAATCCTTTTTTACCTACATTCATTTGAATTAACTACAAAGTCAAGATATTCATTGTTCAAACTGATAAACTTTATTCATGTATTTATTTTTTTATTCACTCACTTTGAATTCAATGCCTGCAACACACTGAAGAAAGTTGAGGAATACTCAAAAAACACCTGTTTGGTTGTTCACAAGCAAGGATGGGACGAGGTTCACCACTTTGTGAACAACTGCGTGAGCAAGTATTTCTTGGTGTACAATACAATTTCATCTACAGTTCATAACATCATCAAAAGATTCAGAGAATACACAGAAATCTCTGCACAATAGCAGCAAGGCCGAAAACCAACATTGAATGTCCACGACCTTTGATCCCTCAGGGGGCACTACATTAAAAACCAACATCATTGTGTAAAGGATATTACCACAGTAATAACGCAGCTCATTTTTGCATCTACAGGTGCAAGTTAAAACTCTACCATGTTAAGCCAAAGCCATATATCAACAACACCGAGAAACACCAGATGGACTGGGGATTTTATTAGGATAAAAACAAGAAAAGATTGCTTGATGTTGTCTGTTTTTTGTACTTCTTTTATTTTCTTTGGTATTATTCATTTTCAGTTTTTATGATTTGAAGCCCTTATCTGATCAAATTACATTTGAATAACCAGTATCAGGTGAAAAATATTTATGCTGTTATCAACATACTGCTAATCCTGATATGATCTCTTTATTAACTAGAGCACCTTTTACAACTGATTTCAGTAGGTGCTAGAAAATCATATTAAAAACAACATTTTGTGTTTTATTTAACTAATTAATTAAACATTAAATGTCAAATGAAATATGACATTTCTCTTCAGATAAATTTAAATTGATCATTATTATGTGTTTGACAGAGGTCATGTGTCAACTGCTGCATATTTTTATCTATTAGACTGAACCCTGTTTTTGGTTTACTGAGTGAGGGATGTGTTGCTTGTAGGTGTACATGGAGTTGGAGCAAGGGAAGAATGTGGACTTCTGGAGAGACATGACGACCATCACCGAAGATGAGATCAGCAAGCTGAGAAAACTGGAGGCTTCTGGTAAAGGACCAGGTACAAATCCTTTCTACTCCTTTTTTAAAAACAAACAAAGAAAAAAAAACCTGCAGTAATAACTTCATTCTTGAGAACAAAACAGCCTCTCAAACTATATAGCCATATAGGAAAAGTACAAGTACTAATTATTAAGTATGCAACCCATAACAGAAGTGACATCACAATTTTATTATCAGACAGCGAACAACCTGTCTTTAAGGAAGAGCAACTCTGTAAAATAACTTTTGACATTATGCCAGCAAAAAGAGAGGTCCAAGTTTATATTAAAAAAAAGAGAGAGCGAACTTTCAGAACATCGTACTTATGTTTTCTTGATTTTTTAATGCAACCAATTCTCAGGTGATCGTCGGGAGGGCATCAATACAGCTGTGAGCACAGATGTGCAGACTGTGTTCAAAGGAAAGACATACAGTCAGCTGCAGGCGCTGCACCTGAACATTGAGTCTAAGATCCGGGCTGGAGGATCTAATCTGGACATCGGTTACTGGGAAAGTCTGCTGCAGCAAGTCAGGGTCTACATGGCTAGAGCAAGGTAGGCATACATGAACCGTTCTTTTACAGTTGCTGGTCATATTATTAGAATATCATGAAAAAGTTGATTCATTTAAGTAATTTCATTCAAAAAGTGTATACATTTATTTCACATGGACTGACGTATTTCAAGTATTTTTTTCTTTTACTATTTATAATAACTGACAACTAATGAAAATCCCAAATTCATTATCTCAGAAAATTAGAATATTATTTAAGATTGATACAGAAAATAGATTTCTAGAAATGTTGGCCAACTGAAAAGTATGAACATGAAAAGTATTAGCATGTATAGCACTCAATACTTAGTTGGGGCTCCTTTTGCCTGAATTACTGCAGCAATGCGGCGTGGCATGGAGTCAGTCAGTCTGTGGCACTGCTCAGGTCTTATGAGAGCCCAGGTTGCTCTGATTGTGATTGCTGGCCAATTAAGAACAGGGTCCTTAAACCAGGCACTGGTAGCTTTGGCACTTTGTGCAGGTGCCAAGTCCTGTTAGAAAATGAAATCTGCACCTGCATAAAGTTGGTCAATAGCAGGAAGCATGAAGTGCTCTTTAACTTCCTGGTGGACAGCTGCATTGACCTTGGACCTAAGAAAACACAATGGACTAACACCAGCAGATGACATGGCACCCAAAACCATCACTGACTGTGGAAACTTTACACTCAACCTGAAGCAACATGTATTCTGTGCCTCCCCTCTCTTCCTCCAGACTGCAAAATTTACTTTCATCCGAGAACATAACTTTGGACCACTCAGCAGCAGTCCAGTCCTTTTTGTCTTTAGCTCAGGCGACACACTTCTGGCGTTGTCTCTTGTTCAAGAGTGGCTTGACAAAAGCAATGCAACAGCTGAAACCCAGATCTTGCATACGCCTGTGCATGGTGGTGCTTGAAGCTCTGACTCCACTCTTTGTGAATCTCCCCCACATTTTTTAATGTTTTTTTTTCCACAATCCTCTCCAGGGTGGGGTTATCCCTATTTCTTGTACACTTTTCTCAGCCACATCTTTTCCTTCTCTTCGCCTCTCTATTAATGTGCTTGGACACAGAGCTCTGTGAACAGTCAGCCACTTTGGCAATGACCTTTTGTGTCGTGCCCTCCTTGTGCAAGGTTTCAATGATCGTCTTCCGGACAACTGTCAGGTCAGCAGTCTTCCCTGTGATTGTGTAGCCTACAGATCTAGACTGAGACCATTTAAAGGCCTTTGCTGGTGTTTTGAGTTAATTAGCTGATTAGAGTGTGGCACCAGGTTTTCTGATATACTCAATTTGGGGTTTTCAACAAAATCAACTTTTTCATGAATTCTAATAATATGACCAGCACCTGTACTGCACTTTTCCTTTCAACTATTTTAAACCATTTCTGAGTTCTCTCTCCAGAAAGTGAGTGGGAATGTTAGTAAGAAGTAATTTTGGTGTTGCAGGTTGAGAGAGCGACACCAGGATGTGCTGCGCCAGAAGCTGTTCAAGCTGAAACAGGAACAAGGAGTGGAGAGTGAACCTTTGTTCCCCATCATCAAAGAGGAACAGAGGAGTGATGAGGAAGAGTAAGTTACCTTAGAGCCTCACACACAACTCACACATACACACACACACTCTGAGATCTGTTGCTCAGCCACCTTGGGTTTAGGTTTCACTTCACATTTTTTGGATCATCACTTCTGTGGTACTTTTTGAACGTGTGTTACCACTCAGAAATACATCCTAAATACTTGTGATGCATCTTCTTCTCACCTGTGGAAAATATAACGCCAGATTTTTTGTATTTCCAGAGAGAGAGAAGAGCAAACAAGGGCAACAGAAAACACCAGCCAGTCTTCATCCCCCTCCACCAGCCACAGGAACAGAGGAACTGAAGAGGATGATGAAGAAGAGGCTGGTCCATCAACATCCACAGCAGGAAACCAAGATGATGATGAAGAGGAGGGTGAAAAGGATGACAAGAAGGATGAGGAGAAGGGGGAGGTGGTGGAGGCTGTGCTGACAGAGGAGGACCTTATCCAGCAAAGCCAGGCAGAGTATGACTCCGGCCGCTACAGTCCAACCCTGCTCATGCAGTCTGAGTTGCCACTGGACACACACACAATCACACCAGAAGAGGACTCTCACAGGCTGCAGTTAGCACGCAGACAGCTGCAAGTCACAGGTATGAACCCAAATACTAAGAGTTTAAATGGCAGGGTTACAGAATATGTGAAGTTAATTTGTACCTCAACAGAAACACCAATCTTTTGTGAGACTTTTCATTTCCAGCTAAACATGTTGATCAATCCAATCTTTGATGTCTGAAATGTGTCTCTAAATGTGTCCTTTGACTTCTGTCCCAGGCGATGCCAATGAGAGTGCTGAAGATGCTTTTGTACGTCGTGCCAGAGAGGGCATGGGCAATGACGAGGCCCAGTTCAGCGTGGAGTTCCCCGTCACGGGTAAAATGTACCTGTGGGCTGACAAATACCGTCCCAGGAAGCCCCGCTTCTTTAACAGGGTCCACACTGGCTTTGAGTGGAACAAATACAACCAGACACATTACGACTTCGACAACCCACCACCCAAGATTGTCCAGGGTTACAAGTTCAACATCTTCTACCCAGACCTGATTGACAAGCGCTCCACCCCGCAGTACTTCCTTGAGCCCAGTCCTGACAACAAGGACTTTGGGATTTTGAGGTTCCATGCAGGACCTCCTTATGAGGACATTGCTTTTAAAATTGTAAACAGGGAGTGGGAGTACTCCCACAGACATGGTTTCCGCTGTCAGTTTGCCAATGGGATCTTCCAGCTGTGGTTCCACTTTAAGAGATACCGCTACAGGCGGTAGAGGTCACATACGCAACAGATCGGTGGGCCAGTTACTGGATTTTAACCAGAAACAGTGTGTTATACAGGCTGTACAGTCAACTTGCTTTATTTTGTTAGTAATCACAAAGCAGTTTCTTAAAGCTGAAAATCCCTTTGTACTGTCTTGAAAAGTAAACTGTTATGTGGTCTGAAAATTACAAATTAAAGATTTTTTTTTAACTCTGCTGTCTATCCTTGATTATCTGTTGTAAATTCCTTCTTTAAAAATTAATTTTCTTTCAATTAAGATTACAACAAATGAATCCCCTCTTGGATATGAACTGGAAGCAGATGCAGTATCTAAAAACACAACACACAGGGATCAAAGCAGTATATATATATATTTTGGAAGGACCCCCAGAACCCTACCCATTGAGCTCCTTATGCTGATTGGCAAAGGGCCGTCACCACATAGTTGTAGCCTAAGACCTGTTGTGGCACTTAAACAAAACTTGAAGTTCATGAACAGGAGTAGTAAGAACTTTGTGTTGCATTCTGCTCTTTGCTTTCTACATTTCACTGCTTTATGCCGTTTGCCAGTCACTTCCTGATTTACAACTGCAGGCCTCTTTCACATTTCTGGCAAGTTCAGTCATGCTGCAGAGTAGTAAACCCTGTTTCTTCTATGTGAATACTTCAAAACAACACAGCAGCTAGTTGAAACTCTTTAATACAATCACACTTCACCTGAAAAATTAAATGACTCACTTTCATTTGCTGTACATTCTTAAAGAAAATAATACACTATTTACAAAATATTTCAATTAAAAAAAGGATTTACAAAACTAATCAGGGATCTTTAAAAACAAGTTCTGCATAAGTTGAAGTGTGTCTTCAACAAAAAAAAATAATTGAATTTTGTGTGACTAACTGTATTCAGTTTACATTTCAAAAACAAAGGTTCAAAAATGTGGAATGTTTTCAGAATGTGACTATTTGAGTCCCATTAATTAACATTCCAGCTGAACTGATGAATGCCTTATCCAGCCAAGACACAAATGGTTTAAGGCTGTACTATTTGTTTGTCAAGAACCTGAACTCAGTAACTAGCTCGCTGTTTTCAGATTTCTGACTCATCATCAATATATTTCAAAGTTGGAGGATTAATAGTTGGATCATTGTGCTCCTCTGCTGCACTAAATGCAGCCTCCCCAGAGTGGTTGTTATTACTGCGGCCATTGCCTGTTTCCACCACGAGAGGTTTGTCCTCTCCCGGTGCAGGCCCTGGTGCATTTTGGTTTAGACCCACATTCTCGTGGGTCACCTGGGTTTGCTGTCTGTTTTTCTTTCCACAGTTCCAGGGCAATGGGAGGTGGCCTTTGTAAAAGTTCCAGGCCAAAAGGGCAAGAAGAGAGACCACAAGAAGTGCAACTACAGCCTGTAGTCCAGCCACAGAGGCACCGCCAACCTGAGCCCTGGGAAGAATCACAGTCCCACCACCTTTGTCTGCTGGACCAACGCTGACCTGATACTCAGCCACAGGAGTTGAAAACTGTTCAGCTTTGGAGCTTTCAGTAGAGGTGCAGAGGTACCGACCAGCATCTGAGTCTGAGGCGTTGAGGATTAGCAGTCCATCTCGTAGAAACTGAAGGCGAGCTTCAGGGGTCAGAGGGCTGCCGTCCCGCTCCCATGTGGTTTTTGCCAAGTTGGAAGGTGCAGTGCAGCGAAGCTTCAGGTTCCCTCCTGGCCAGATAGTCTGATTCATAGGCTTAACAGGATCTGATGGCAAAACAGAGCTCTTTACATATACTTTTTTTTTTTGAAAATGAGATGCTTATGCACTGCATTACTAACTCACCAGCTTTTGGGCAAAGAGATGCATCACCATCTTTTACACTTTGGACCAGCGCTCTGAACCAGAAGATAAACTGGGATTAAATATAGTTTGGGTAACAATAACAAACACTACATGCTCTACATGTTGGAAAAGCTGCCTACCCCTGTGAGTTAGAAATGAAAACACATTTCCTCTTAGCATTGTCCCAGCCACAGTAGGGGTCTCTGGTTAACACACAGTCCATACAGGATGAAGATCTCTCACAGGTGGCCAGTGGTACCTGTGCTACTCCATAGTCCGAGCCTGCATAGATCTGACCCTGTACACAGCGGATCCATCACACAGACACAGAACAATTACAACAATGTGTGTGCTTCACAATGATCCTACACTTGAAATATTAAAGTGATGAGCTGTTAATGAATTTGAATTTACCGTGACATTGGAGAATTTCAGGATCTTGATTGGCTCTGGTGGCTGAAAAAGTTGTACCTCTTCTATGATGAACATTTCTTCATCATAGTTCACAGCTTTCAGCAGTGTGCCTGTCTCTGTCGTATTAAAGATAGACTTGTGTTAAATTTACATGCTGACCCGTTAAGCCCACTGCTGAACACTATAACTGTTTGGCTATCAGGAGCAGAAAAGCTGAACAGATACAGGAAATGACAGTGTGCTGCTTTCATTCAACACTTTACTCACACACCTGTGCCAACAAACATCACATGGTATTTGTTTCCATCTGCTGCCTGCACTTGGTTGACTATGATGCGTGTGAATGTAGCTCCCCTTCGCACTAACAGAGGCTTCTCTCTGATTGGCTGGATAGCTTGGTCCATGAGAGGTTTGTCTTTGATAAATTGAAGGGTCCGGTCTGGGAGGTCCAGAGTTTGAGTTATACCCACTTCACGGACAGCATTGTCTATACACTGGCAGAGGAGAAGACGGGAAGGAAAGAAGAGAGAACAATAGACTTACAACACAAAAGACATCAGCTGCCTGCTACACCACTGGTCATAAAAAAGAGTCGCCTTTTAAGCTCAGCCTTTGTTTCTAACATACACACACACACATACATGCACACACTCTGAATAGTGGGCAGACTCACAGCTCCGGGACGAGGGAAGGGGACATCTCCGCTATACATCACCCACTTAACAAAAGAGGTTTCTACGGGGACCGGGGTCTTGTACTTCCCCTCTGCAAACACTCTGCTAATGTCTGACACGCTGTACGCACACACTGCTGAAAGGTCTGATGTTTCTCTGGAACACAAACACAGAAAGTGTGAGCAAAGTAGTGCACTGAATACAGTTTAAGAAAAAGTAAACCTAAATTGTTCATTTAAACGTACGACTGTGGTGTGAAGACGGCATAGAACAAACAGTCCTTCCAGCGTTTCTGGGGGTCACACCAGCGGTACGTGTCTTGGATAATGTATGGCAGCTGAGACTCAAGCACAGGACAGTCCAGTCTGGCTTTCAGGAAGGATGTCCATTTCTTTTGCAATGTCCTCTGACCTCCAAGATCCCCCTGTTAGCAATAAAAGAAAACTGCGATGACATTTACAAGACTGAAAAACATGCCATTGAACAGGATGCACACTCAGGCAGAGGAAAGGGTGGAATGAGAACAGCTGGGGAAGTTGTATTTATATATCCGTCTCTTTGTAGGAAATGAGGCAAAAACTATTCAGGGCAATCAGGTTAAACCCTTTCACCTTGCAGACACGGGCCACACGGGAGACAACCAGTTTGTTGTAGCAGTCGCACTCCACAGCAGTCTCACTGAAGAACACGTACACCTTGTCATCATCTCCATCCTCACTGAACTCACTCTCTGGCATCTCGGTCATGGAAACAAAATTGGGCTCTAAAATAAAAAGACAGAACACAGCTTATCAAGAGTACTTGCATGAATAAATCATTCTTCAAATACCACAAACTATCACAACATACCATTAAGCCAGGAGCTCTTGAACTCAGTGCGTATGGAGGCAGGAGAACTGCGCATCAGGACAGGCTCAGAGCCCAGGAAGTTCATTGAAGTAGCAGAGTACAGGCTGTTCTCTGACAAGACACAGGGGCACAAATTAAATGATTATACAGATCTGACCATTTCAATCCCCCCCCCCCCCTTTTGCTGTTTTTTAACTGCTACTCACTTAACATGATGGAGGCATATCTCTGGAAAGGATCGAATGGACATTTTCCTTTGCCATCATCTCCACTTTTTTCAAGAATCAGATTCCCATCTGCATAGGACTGCAGGAACACACAAGAAGACCCTCCAGATCACTGTGTTCATCTCCAAACCCTTCGACTGTTTTATCTGCACTCTTACGACTACATAACATCAGGTTTTATGATACAAACAATGAATATAAAGTATAGTGAGCACTATGGCTCTGGAAGTCTCACCATGTAATCACACTCGGGATCAAAGGCATTAGTTCCACACACATACATCCGGTTATCCTCTGTTTTGTGCAGGATCCTGATGTAGTTCTTGCATTCTGTCTGTAAGCATGTTAAAATGCAATGATCGCATCTGCTTTTTATCTGTAAATTGAATCAGCAAACACAAAAATAGACTCACCTCGGGATCTTTTCCTTTGTTTTTACAATCTTCTTGTTGTTTTTGTGTCACTTCCCATTTAACCTTGAAGAGAAAAAAAAATTAAGTAAAACGGTCCTTAAATTGTCTCCTTTGCTAGAGCCAAAATATATTTTTGAAATTGATTATTTTTATTATCATTAATTATTATTAATTATCATTGATCACTTGTGGCTTTAGTGCCTTTTTTGAAAAGCCCACTGAGTCAGCGTGATTTTAAATGAGTAAAGCAGTACTATTATTTAAGCTGTTTAGATTTGGTATTTGTATAGTAAATCTGCACTAAAAGTTTAAGAACTGTAAATAAATGTGCATTTTTGTTACTTTATACATTTTTCTATAGTGATGTGCATTAAATAAAATCAAAGTGGTAAGCAGCAACAAACACTTTTCTAGCTCTGGTTACCTTAAAGGTGAAAAATATAAGCACCTTTGTGCAATGTTAGAAGAGGACGTTTGGCATCCCATAAAAATGCTTAGCAGGACATAAACTGTAATACATAACATAAACTCTTTGCCAGAAGTCGGGCCTTTTGTGTGCATGGAGACTGGCACTGCAGTGGTGATAAATGAAAAACTCTTAGTTGGGAGAAGAATGTGTGGGGAAAATGTGTTTCATTATTGTAACTGTGTTGGGTTAAACTGATGTATAGAGCGATAGTGTGAACAACAGAAAATGGAATGATGTCTGGCACGGTTTAAAATGAGTGACAGCGATGAGTACAGGGACTTGGCTCTCAGGCAGCTCTTAAAGCACAACTCTAAGCTTGTAGCAGGTGCTGCATGTAAACTGTAATTTAGAGTAAATACATATATTGGGCATGACACAAGTTTCCTCTTAAAAATATTTCGCTCCAGGCCAACAAAGCTCTGATGAGGCAAGTAAAAGTTTGCAGGCACTGCTCCAAGGTTCTAGTTGCCTGAAATGCATCATAATCAAGGTGCTCTTACCACAGCATGTTTCTTGGAGATGTCTTTGAGATCAAGAGCAAACACTGCCTCCCTGGCACCCAGTACCAGCAAGTCTAGATCTTCTCTCAACAGCATGGTGGAGTAGTTGAACACCCCCTCCTCTCGAAACAGGTGTGCATTGTCCTCTATAGACAGAATAAGACAGTGCTGCTCAGCAAACACCATTGCTTCATCCCCTTTTCTCAATTTGCCAATCCAAGATTAAAGCCCATGAGTCAACATGTAATTGTGATGACAAAATGCAGGCCAAGGTTATACAACACTCACTATGATATGGCACAGATCTGCGGGGGACACAGTCGAGTGGTGAGTCTTCGTCCAGCATCAAGGCCAGGGGCAGCAGCCAAAGGACGCAGAGGGAAAGCAGCGGATGCATGGCTCTTTTGTTCAAGTTAACAGGAATTTAAGCTTTATTGTTTGCCAAACAGTCATTCATACAGGGCTAAAGACAGCAAGCGGCATCTATGACGTGATGAGGACTCTGCTGACTGAAGGTTGATGGCCCCTTTACTGGCCCCACTCAGCAGGCTGTCCATGGTGAGATGGATGGCACAGACTGAAGAAACAAAGCCGAAGAGGCCTGAAAGAGACAAGGTTGTATGGATATCAAAGTCAATTCATTGGACATGAGACATGAAAGGAAAGAAATATTCAGAGTTAGTGCTGCAACAACCAAAAATGGAAGAAGGTAAAGCACTAAGTGAACTGAAAGATGCATTTAAAACAAAGTCAGACAAAGTAGAGAAATGGCTCTGGAGGGCAGAGTGAGCTAAAGTCAGCGTGGTAGTAAATCTGTCAGTGCCATAGTGATGTTAATGCAGGGCCATGAAAGACATTCAGCAGGGTGCGAGGATGGCAACTTCAGCTATCCTGCGGCACTACACAAAAACAACGAAAGATTCACAGAGTGCTTGAGGCTGGTGTGGAGGAGAGACATGCTCTTGCAAAAACTTTGTTGCAAGACATTTATGCAGCAACAGGAAACATTGAGGTTTAGTCATCACCACTTTGGCTCATTTAGTCTAGCAACAGTCAGCCGTCTTTGAATAAGCTTTCTGTTACAAAACATGTTTTTTCTGTGATTTTAACAAACTTTATGACAACAACCTGCAGGGTGTGTGGGTGTGTGTGTACTACCAGGTGTCTCTTTCCCAACAGAGGTGAGCTGCAGTGTTGTCCTGATGGGCTGTGGCATGTCAGAGAATGCAGCCCTGATAAGATGTTTCACATATTTTGCCCTGGAGCTAAAGTCAGTTCTACTACACCCATTAGTACACACATACAGTCATACTTCAAACTCGTTCTACACACTAATAACGCCAAATAACTCAAAGCAAAACAAACAAATAAAAAAAGTATTGCATTTTCAAGGTAGTTTGACACCTGTTACTGTTACAGAAAATTTTAAGAGCAAAGGGACGAGCTGTGTGTGGTTTATCTGGGGTGGTATGTGGAAATTTACTTATTTGATTGCAACAATTCAAGCTTTACGTCCAAATTTCCCCTATAGTCAACACAAGGTTCACCGTAACTCCTACAAGCTAACCGTCAACAAACAGCAATCAAAAGTTAATAACTCACCTGTGCACCGACACGCCCATAGCTGCAGATACGTCTATCAAACAGTAGTCCCAGCACCTGTTTAAGCGCCATTTTTAGACAAATTCATCTTATTAAAAAAAACTGGTGGGCTTTTAAAACTTACGCAAAGTACACAAACGTTTAAAACGTATAACCCCACAGGAACGTTAGAAGTCGTACCCAGCGTACAAAGCTTTACTTACATTCACGCGAGCTTCCAACTTCCTTAAAGCTGTCTGTTAAAAATATATATATAAAGTTTTACTTTTAAAACTCCCACACCGCATTAAAATGAGCTTCTCTTGCGGCTCAAGCGCCTCCGTGTCTCTGTTTCGGTCCTCTCGAAGTCGCAGCGGTCATCATCCGTTGATAAAGAGGGTCTCTGAGCGCTAACATCCCGCGGTGAATACTGTCTGTAGAACTGCTGCTCTGTTTTAACCGCCTTCAGTCAGCCGTTGAGGCGGTGGCAAGCGCTGATCTCTGATCTGATTAAGTTTTCATTGTTCTCATTTACCTTTGTCTGTCAGGGGAGGGCACAGCTGCTCCAAGATGAGTGAAGTACAAATGGTTTGGTGCCATTTATGGGTTGCTCAGATTTTTAGGAGCGGAGTGACATGTCCAAACAAGGAGACAGACTAGCGTAACCTCTCATTAAGCTTTCTGACCACTCATGAATGGACAGGCTTTCTCTTTATTTGATATGATTCTATCCCTCAATATTATATTGCACCTGCTCTTTAAAATTGATTAAACATATTGGTTGCAAAAACAGAAAATAATGAGGTGACCCTGAAGTGCAAACACACACGCTCTCTCTCTCTCTCTCTCTCTCTCTCTCTCTCTTTTTCTCTCTCTCTCTCTCACTCACTCACTCACACTCACACACACACACACACACACACACACACACACACACACACACACACACACACACACACACACACACACACAACGACGGGACAACAACAAAGAAAAAATGGCAACAAAAACAATAAAGAAGAAAAAATGCAAAAAGGGTGCAAATGCAAAACAGAAAACACTAGCACAAAAAGAAGACACAATCACTTGTTTTTGTTATTTTTGTTATTTTTTCTTTTTCCTTTTTGTTTTTGCATTTTCTCTCTTTTTTCTTTTGCCGTTTTGCACTTTAGGGTCACTGTTTAATGCCACAAAAGCAAAAACAAAAATAAATCATTACGTATGATGCTAAAAATAATCTTGCATTTCATATTTCTTTGGCGAAATAGGTATTTCAAAATTTGACATTATTGAAGATTATCAGAAATGTTGCAACACAGAAAATGAAACAAATTCACTTAAAATTTCTTGACAATTTCTCAATAACACAACCTTTGGGGTAAATGCATCAATATAAAGATTTTTTTTACAGGTCTGTAAAAATCCGAATTGATTTAATCATTAACTCGCAGTATTGATTTGATTCCAACACTATCCAAGGGTTGATTCATTAACAGAAACTGACACATGAAGCCTGGAACTTGATGAATAATAATAAAAAAATAATAAAGAAATATTACAAGGACAAATTAGGCCCATGCAAAGCAATTTAATGTCCCTGATATTGAACACTGTTTTTGTTTGTGACTTTGCACACACTACCACATGTGAACAAAATGTAAAAGAAACTGTTCTTTTAAGACGACATTTGATCAAAGATCACAAATACTGATATGATTTGCATGTGCAATGAGAAGCCAACTGACAGAATGTTAGAAAGCCATATAGAAACACTGATCAATAACCAGATCTATGATGAACCATTCTTTTTGTTATTAAAAGGTTGAGAGGTAGGGTTTGGTGTAATATTGTTTTGAAGCCACGAGTCTTTGCCATGATGTATGCAACATTATTGTCCTATTAAAGGTGTTCTGTTTGTGCTGTTAAGGTTTCTCCTGGTGACAACAATGCCACTAGAGGGTGCCCTTTGGATTTGAATACAGTAGACGGATTTAGTTAAATAGTAACAGAAATCACCTGCAGCCTTCAGGTAGGTCTAAGCATGGGTGAGTCATAGCACCTTACAGTAGCACATACACATTGGCAAAGATTAAAAAACACTTATAAAATAAGCACCAACAGTACAGTCAAACAGTACAGCGTCTTAGAATTAACAATACATTAATGGTTGCTTATTAATCACAAACAACATGCCAGAGCAGCAGGTGGAGATTGTGCAATTTAGTTTACAGTTTCTGGCTAGTTCAACTGTTTTCACACACATTTCATTTTTTTCCTCCAGTCACAGTACATACAGTTATATCAATGGAGAGGATTGCTGAGCCTAAACCTGATTTGGCTCATTTCAGGTTCAGAGCTAATGAAGTTTCTCAGGTGTTGATCTTGGCATCAGATATCAGGCTCAGTTAGTGGTCAAGCATGTTTCAGTGCTTCTCAGCTGCCAGTCATAGTAATAATACATTTTTGTTGTCTTTGTTCTGAAGAAATATTAAAGGTACAGTGAGTAGAAATGGGAGTATTTAGATGTACTTTAGTAGTCAGATTCTAGATTAAAGCACTACTCCCATTGGTGGCTTCAGGGACAAAATGTTCCTGAAATGCATCCAATGATCCTTCATTTGTCGGGCTTTTACCATCTGTAAAACCTCTGTTAATACAAATATCTTTTACTATTATTCTTCTCCCTCTTCCAACCAGTACATTTCATTGGCCACCTGCTATGAATATGTGATTGGCCATTTGTCCATGCTACTGTAGAAACATGGCAGTGCAAGATGGTGACCTCCAAGTAAGGGGATTCTTACAAAGTTTTAAAAAGACTCATTGTAATTAAAAAAAAAAAAACAAAACAATATTTACATCCAGGTGATTGCTAATTTAAACATACTTACATTCCATGTTCTTCTAAATGCTGCCAATTACTGCACACCGTACCTTTAATTTAATGTGCCACTGATTTCTTCTTTTTTTTCTTAGAGACAGTTTGTAAACAGTGTAATGTAAGAAGACAAAAGGCAAATGGATTTATACTCCAACCAAAGGACAGGCAGCATTTCATAGCTCATCAAAGTCCATCTAATGATTAAATCCAAAAACTTTGTTGCCAGACCAGAGGAATGAAACTCAGAGCATTTTGCATCCCCCTTCAAGAAAGTGGTATTTGTAGTCCTTTGTCTTCCACCTTGAAGGCACAGGATGAATACATAGCTGCGGTGAGAAGGTAATTGGCACTGAAGAGTAAAGATGCTGTGACAGGAGGATGATCCTTCTGATTAAGTCACTCCTGGCTTGCTCGTCTCTTTTCCAGCTTCATTTTGAGTTCTTCATTGAGTGCTATGCAAAGATGCATGAAACAGAAGTCAGAAGTCAGCACTTGAAATCTGAAAACATATACGTGGAATGTAGTGGGTAATAAATTAGGATCTGCAGCAATAGTTGAGCTCAGTCACTCACTCTGTGCAAGAGGTGAAGGGGAGAGAATGAGACGTCGCATGGGATTGGTAGGTGAGGCTGGTACTGATGAAGTCAGGATGCGGCGGTCAGGGGCAGGGGACCTGGACAAAGGACTGGTGCACCAACGATCTGTAGCAGAATACAGCAATAATTTTCATTATTTTATTATAATCATTATCTATATCAGACTATACAGATGTAATATCACTGAGACAAGCCTTGTTTTGGAGGCAGGGCAGGAGGCTTCGGCAGAGGGCTGGTAGGGGCCGTGTGGAGGATCCTTTCTCCATTCTCATCATTGGCAGAAACATATGCTGAAGACAGCAAAACATTTTCACTTAGTTGTATTGGTTTCTTTTTAAAAAAGCAAAGGGAAGGCAAAGATAGAATCTTGAAAATATGTGTGCTACATGGAGGGTCTCACTGATATTCTCCTCATAAGGCTCCTCCAGTAAAAATGGCTGTAGAGTCCCTGCCGTTTTCTCTACTAGAGCGTCGATCACATCGTGAAGAGTAGCGCAGGGAATCTGGAGAAAGAAACTTGCTGTATTAACAAATTTAAAACTGTGGTTTTGTTAATAACACACAGCTAACACACAGTCTGAGACACAATGACTGCAACAGTCTCAGAGCATTCATGCAACTTGTTTCTGTTGCACTGTCATAGTTGACATTATCATTTTGAGTCTGCTGTTGGTGCCAAGTCACAAAACAAAACAAAACAAAACAAAACAAAAAATAAGGGCACTTTTAAACTGAAATGACCACAAATATATGAAAATAAAAGTCTTTACTCCTAACTTCAGAAACTGCACAGAAACAAATCTCTTTTGTGTTATACTTAAATTTTACATGATTTACCATCTGAACAGAGTGCAGCCTTGGATTGACACAACCCTAACAAGACGGTCTTTTAAAAATAGAATCACAATATCTTAAAATGTTTTGGTCAAATATAGGAAAACTTTTACACTTACAGGATTTTCAACATCAATCACATAACCACCCTGGTCCCTCTGTGTCACACGGTAATGTCTGAACACTGACCTGGAGTGAAAGGGAAAATACAGGGTGTATGCAGTACAAACAGTGCAAAGTGTTCACATCACTTCCCCTTTTCCACATTTTGTTATGTTACAGCCTCATTCCAAATTAGTATAAATTAATTTTCCCTCAAACTTCTACACACATAATGAATAATGTTTTTTCATGTATCACATTTACTTAAGAATTCACAGTCTTTGCCAAAAAGCTCAAAATTAAGCTGAGGTGCATCTGGTTTCCATTGATCCTCCTTGAGATGTTCCTAGTTGAATGGACATGAAGGTCCCAATGAGCACAGTGACCTCCATCATCTCTAAATGAGAGAAGTTCAGAACCATCAGGACTCTTCCTGGAGCTGGCTGCCCATCTTAACTGAGGGATTGGGGGAGAAGGGCCTTAGTCATGAAGGTGACCTTGAACCTGATGGTCATTCTGTCAGAGCTGCAGTGGTCCTCTTTGGAGAGAGGAATGACAACCATCTCTGCAGGAATCCACAAGAGATCAAAGGAGTGGCTTCAGGGCAACTCTGTGAAGGTCTCTGAGTGGCCCAGAGCCCAGACTTGAATCCAATCAAACATCTTTGGAGAGATCTGAGAATGTCTGGGCACTGACGCTCCCCGTCCAACCTGATGTGTCTTAAGAGATGCATCTTCCTCTTCTGCAAAGAGGAATGGGCTAAATTGCCCCAAGGTAGGTGAGCCAAGCCTGTGGCATCATATTTCACTTTTTCATTACGGGGTGTTGTGAGTAGAATTTTGAGGGGAAAAATGAATTCATTCCATTTTGAAATGAGGCTGGAACAAAACAAAATGTGGATAAAGTAAAGCGCTATGAATACTTTCCAGAAGCACTGTAACCTCTGACCATCATTCTTTAGTTAAGGTGTACAGATGCCCAGCAGGTGTTTACCCATTCAGGTCCTGACGTGTCGTGACAGCCAGTGAGCACCCATCTCTGCCTGGGCGGAGCAGCATGTTGCCACAGTCCGGGTGTCGCTCTAAGAGGACTTCAGCTTCTGTTCGAGACACCGGCCGAAAACACCTGGAAGCGCACAGATGCATGTTATGTATGGTAACATTCTCACACACACTAACTAGAGGTCCTATAGGTAGGTTACAAGAGAAAGCTCACGGGGGAATTTCTCCCACTAAAGGCACAGAGAGGGGCGAAGGTGGAGCACGTGTTGGGGTGCGAGATCTCCGCCTGGATCTTTCTTTGTCCACCACCTCCTTTAGCATCTGCAGCTGGCCAGGCAGCAACGTGAGACAGGAGGGGACGTTCAGCTGTGATGGCACAAAAAGGAGAAAATTGATAAGTTGACAAAAGGGGAAGGGGGGGGGGGGTAGATGTAGCAGAAATAAGTACATGTACAAAAGATCAATACTTACATCAATGACTGAGTAGAGGAAACCTTTCCAAAGCTCTCTTGATTCTAAGTTAGGTGCCTGGAAAACACAACAACACTTTAACACCCTTTAAAGGCATGTGTTTTAATGAACATGTACAAATGTGAATAAAGGATTTACTGTAAGTTTGGTCTCTCCGTCCTTCATGCGCAGGATGAGTCTCGCTGCCTCCAGGTTTCTGTCTCGGCTGCAGTCATCCTTCAGGGACACAAACCCACCGAGGTCCAGCTTGTCCACATACTTTAACACACACATCATAACAATGTACAAACTGTAATGCACAAGTTAATATATATTTACTGTGCATACTGTAAAACCTTACATGAGCGTCCTTGGCATTGTTGAAGAAATACAGAGAATTACCACACAGACAGGTCCACAGTCGCCTGGATGCCTGTCAGACAGAGAAATAAAAAAAACAACAACATGGAAATCAGGGAGTTTGACCACATGTGTGTAATGGATATTTCCTGCCCCAAGAGATGGAACCACAGCTGCTCTCAGTCTGTGGACATAGATCAGGGCAATTCCCTGCACCTGAGCCAGGCTCACATTACATGTCTATATTGCATTAAAATGAGCCCAATGAGAGAGGGTGGGTCTGGGGGGGAGGGTATACTATTCCTTGCTACCTTATTTTTCTACATGTAATGAAATAAAACGCACATGCAATAGAATTTAGTGTCATAATGGCAGATTCACTGTGTCCAACTTTGTGTTTGAGATGTAAACACACTCAGTGGATCATGCTTGACAAATCATGGCAACATAGCAGTAAAATCTGAAAATTCGGGTGCTGAAAATTCTGAGTAATTTCTCTACGTTTATTCTGCTGCAGATAACCAATACATTATCATTAAAGCAAGGGATACAGCAAAAAATGATTCAGGTGATATGATTTCACATGCAATGATTTCACAGCAGTCTGCTGTAACACGTCGTTACCGCCGCATGCTCTCCCTGTCAGATTCTTAGAGAAAAGAACTTTACAGCTCAAAAAAGAATTAACGCGTTATTCACTATGCAAAAAAAAATCCCCTCCAGCTCCAGGCATCAGGCTCGCCTCACCCAGTCTACACAATAAGGAAGTTGACAGTTCACTGGAAATGGGGGATCAGCCGGTGTGGAGCACTCTCTCTCTCACACACACACTGACCATCGCTATCCACGGCACACAACAGGAAACAACATGGCACTTGATCAGCACCTACCTTTTCCTTCGGTCCTCGCTTCTCCAGGTAGCCTTCATAGTAGCAAGGTGGGAGCTGAGCCCGGGGTCCCCCCGGACCAGAGCGCTGCCTGACGGGTGCAGCCGCCATGAGTGTCGCTGGCAGGGCACCGACCGAGGACAAAGGGGGCGCTGAGTAATTCGGGGAGTGACACGCCTTCCCCGATGAGATAGTGCTGTGGCAATAACCCAACAGCTGGCTGCTGTAGCCTGCTGTGTCTGAGGATCATGCAGATGGGTGGTGGTGCTGATTTAAAATTTGATGGCTGGGGGATAATTATTAAGTCTAAAACATAGATATTTTTATTGTCAAACCGAAAACACACCAATAGGTGGATGAAAACACGACCCAAAACAGGTGAGCTGCATAAGAGAAAAAATTCTACTCCGTATTTTGCGGTTCTGTTTATTAACTTCATTGGATAAAAATGTCTTAATAAGTCAGTATCAGGGATATTATTTAAAAAACAGACCAGGAATCATATCACGAAATATTTATTTGACGAACAGCGTCCATTCCCCTTTACATAGTAATACAAAATATATAAACTTAATACAAAGAAGATTACATGTAGTGTAGAGGTAATCTAAATATCCTAAAGATAATCCAGGATAGTCCCACTTTTGGTCTCCCCAACATGTCACAGTTGCAAAAATATAACATTGCTTAAGACACAAGAGGCTGTACTGAAGACACATGCAAAGCAAGTCACAACAGACAAATTCATGAACATTAGACATTAGGTATAATAAAATAAAGCTTTAAATTCTGATAATACTTCATTCATCAATATTGCAACGTGGAGCCAGACGAAACAAGCTATCACAGAATGCAGCATTGCTCTCAATGTATACCAAAGCATTCAGACAACCGTTTCCACTGTGACAGCAGCACACAAAAATTGATCCTGTTTTTTTGTTCAACAACATTATTCATTGTTAATAATATACAAGCCACATAATAGATCGACCTGAACACCCCCCTTCCACCCAGTCCTCATTTCCCCTTTCAGACTCTGCTTTTGGATTTGGTGTAATGAGGCATGTAAACGCACACCTGAACCACACAGTTATTACTCAGCACAGCCTCTGGCCATACACACAACATGAATAACATAGCAGGCATGCAAATATATCATTCAAGGGGCCCATGCTATGACAACAATGGGGAGATTATACCAGAGATGGACCAGGAGGCTGAGCTCCAGAGGCACCATGGGATTGGGATGTGGAGGATAATGAGAGAGGGGGCAGGGGTACAGGGGCAGGTGGTGAATAAAGACCAGTAGGGAGTGGGAGGGTATAATCCACCGCTGTGTGCCCTCATGAGCTGAAAAGACCTGTCTGTTACGCTACCCGTTAAACCAGAGATGGGAGAGATGAGCAGGGCAGAGGCTCGTCTAACAAGAGGATCATGACAAGGGGAAAAAGTTGGCATTTTAGTGAATAGCACAAACATTCTTATTCTTCACAGTCACCTTGTAGTGGGTTTAATTGAAACTGAAACCACCCTTTGTGTGCAGACCTTCCTCATTATAAGGAAAATCTGTACACAATAGTTTGGAGATAGTATTTTCTGTCACGTGTGGTGCACAGTTTCAGCCTGAAAACGGAGACAGGTACAAAAACAGCCAATGCACATCAGATTCATTTCCATGCTCTAAATTAGAGGTTGGAGTAGAAAAGTCAAGCTTAACCCCTGCACTGTGTGGAAAACAAATCAGACTGCAAAGTGGTTTACAAACAGTTGATTACAAGCCCAAAAAGAGTTGTGAGTGACACTGCCAGCAGTGTCAGGAGAGACTGAGAAAACAGAGAAACTGTAGGATGTCTGCTTATGGCTTTGGTGTGCTGAAAAATATTTGTGCAGGGGCTGAACCATGTTACACTGAGTTTGAATTAAAAGAGGCAACAAAGGTTCAGCTGCCCTTCCATGAAATATACACTGAATGGAAAAAAACAAGATTCTTGCATTTACCACCACTGAGTGATTCACTGAACTTTAAACATTAGCTATCGCCAACTATGATTAAGTTCAGAAAGCAGCCTCAGGCAACAAGCAACTTTTCTTTGGCATCAGCTCTGTGAGAAAACAGTGGAGTCTTGTGAAAGGAGAACCTACTGGTAAAACTGTTTAGACATGAGTTGGATGTAGATTCTAAAAGTGATATATCTGGAAGTCCATGCAATCAGCTATAAAATAACATTTCTGTCACAGAGATACTAAGTTAATGTTTGTGAAACAATCTCAATTTCTTGAACAGAAGTAGTGTAAAATCAAAATAGTACCCCATACAGCAGTCGGTTGATAGTACTCCCCGACATACACCTGCCGTTTTTTACACAGAAGAGGTAAAGATCATCATGGAAACAAAAAACGAACTCCCTAAGTATAGATATAGTAAGAGGTAATGGAAACCATTTGCCTTCCTGTCAAATGGCAAAGCATGAGCTCTGGTGCCACTAGGGGGCAGCATAGGACAATTAAAAATATTGGAGGAAAAAAAGTAGTCCTCCATGTTGGCTCTCGCTGACAACAAGGACAACAATACACAAGCCTAAACATGAAAACTGGGAGTGTTGAAAACTCTGCATTTGAATGCATGTGCACAGTACCAATATCAACAACTTCAAAACATGTCTTGTACACACAATATTTAAGGCTAAGAGGATAAGAATAAATCGTTTGCACTTATTAGTGTTATGGATACATCTGGACATGTTATAAATGTCATCCTCTCAGGATCGTTCTTCATCCGATCAGATGATGGAGGTGTAGTGTACAAAGTGCACTGGTGCATAAAGAATGAATGTCAATCGTCAGGTCACTGAAAATGCACCCTAAATTTTAGCTGCTTTTTCTGATCAAACTCTTTTACACTATATAAAGAATCCATTTAACATTTATCTATTCCAACAGACTTTAAAAACTTTGCTTTACCATTAGATACTAAAATTAGATTCTTATCTGGAGCTGTTCAACCCAAAAGAAGGAAACAATATCTTAAGATTATTGAAGATACTTTGTCCCCCTCTTGCTTGGCTGTTTTTATGATTACAGAGGCACCACAACTTCAACGTAGTTGTTGGGGAAGTATCCAGATTTACCACGTATGCTTCCCTCGAACCAGTTCTCATCAATTTGGCTGACCAAGGTGATGATGTCACCCTCACGGAAGCCAAGCTCACCGTCGTTCTCTGGCTCAAAGTCGTACAGGGCTTTACAGCATGGCTCAGCTGTACAGAGACACAGAAAGATGCAAAGAGGGTGAAAAATTTAAAGAAGAAAACTTTCACTATGTGGAAAAAGTATTATTCCTTCAAGATTAGTTTATCTTAAAGAAATATTACTTTGAGGTGACACCAGAACATTTTTGAGTAGATCTCTGGAACAGACCACGAAACTGTTCAAAAAGGACTTCATTCCGGTTAGTCATCAGTGTAGGAAGGGTGAATTCTTCTGAATCTCAAGATCAATAATAACTCTTCTGACATTGAACTATTTAACCCTTTAAAGACTACCCCATCAAAAAATAGCCAGAAAATTCTTTACTTTACTTTTTTAAACTAAGGTGTTTTATTAACCCCTTTAACACAATCTAAAGAAATATTGCTACATCATTCTGTTTCTGCTTTTTTTATTTCATATTTGACACATTAGGCAGTTTTGTTTTTCGGTAAATATGCATTTATTCTATGCAGAAAATACTTTTTTAAAATAAAAAAAATGCATATGTTATTCTTACAGAAACTACTCGAAAATTAGCAATGATTTTCCTGAACAAGATGTTATATCTGATCGTGAGATCTTGAGTTTCAGAAGCTTGAGTTGATCAAAAGACCATCAGATAAATAGAATTCAGCAAAGGAAATGACAGCAGAATTTGTAGTTTATTAAGCATTGACTGATGTAGGCTTAAGATGGAAACCTTGATTAATTTAGCATGTTCAATGATAACTGAAAACAATAATAAGAGATGGTTTGCTGATTCTATATATCTGCAGCCTTGTTCAGACAGATTTTACACTGATAAGCCCACCTTGCTTTGAGTCCTGACTGAGTCTATTAGACTCTACAATACCATCAAATAAGGTTAGTCAGATACTTAAACATCAGAGACACATGCACCCACGTATCTGTCAGAAAGAGGATGTGAACTCAGGGAAACACTGATAATGATGAAAGTCACATGTAAACTTCATCCGTCTAACTCACAGGCTTTGTTCTTGAAGGAGGTTCTTTGGAAGGATGGACCAGGATTTTGTGCTTGGGCTGCTTTTTGTCACCAAAGGAAAAAGGCCACACGCTTACATAAAAGCCTTCTTGGGAGTACACCTTTTAAAGGTGCATTCACTCACAGCTGTTACAACATAAACAAAATAAGTATACCTGCAGAGTAAGCTGGGGGGCTTGTTGCAGCTGGGGAATATCCACCGTTTGATTCTTCCACCTCTCCATAGTCATAGACTGGTCTTGGCTTGGGTGTGTATTGGCGCTTTGGCCGAGACTGAGCATCATTCACCCTGTGATCAAGAGAATTATATACACATCTATGAGCTGCCAAGTAGGAGATACATGATCACAGATAAAGCCATGAAAAACTGAAAGATAACAATGCAGATTTCTTTGTGGGTTATAATCCAGGTACAACAGATACTTTCCCATCTTAGTCTATGTTGTTTACAACAAAAAATGATGTGTACGAATTATTAGATCCTTCTCAATGTTCATTATTTGTAGACAGGTGTGCAACAGGAAATATGGCCCTGCTGAATCATTCCTCGTCATGAGTCAGAGGACACCGCCTCAACACTCAAAAGGAATGCCAGTCATGGCACTGACCTTTCTCTCAGTTTGTCAGAAAGCTCCTCTAGGACTTGTGAGGCCTGTTTGTGGTACTGCAGCAGGGACTCCACTAAAGAAGACAGCTGACTCACCTGCTCCACCTACAAGCACATTAACAGAAATTCTTTTAGAATGCATCGACACCATTCAAAGCATTCTTTACAGCTGCACTATTTTCCTCTCTTTGATTTTTAATTCATGTCAGTACTGCTGCTTGCACTGAGTTTGGTCTAACAGGTCTTGACAACAAATGATGGCAGGTATGAAAATGGCAAATACCAAAACAAAACAGGTTAGACAAGCTCACACTTCTGACAGTCACTGTGGAAAAACACAAGACCTGAGCTCACTTACATTTTCCTGAATAGATGTGCTTGTCACTTAAATTTAATAGAAATAGAAGCCAGAATTCACATTGTTAAGAGGCACAATAACAAAAACAATTATTAAGTTTTTGTGGCCGGTGTTTCAGCAAACTCTGATACAGTCTATTTAAGGCAGGATTTTGTCTAACTTCTCCCTTGAGTTTATATTAAGGCAGTAACATTTACCAAAAATGCGTCTTAATAAATCACCATAATGATCATCATTCATTTATACAGCACTTTTCAGTCTTGGCACAAAAAAAGATGCCTTGACAGTGTTTACAAAATCATTTTGGCTCACCTGAGAAAACACTATAAGATTTCAGAATCAGAATCAGAAATACTTTATTATTCCAGGGAGGAAATTTGATAACTTCTGAACCAAACTAAACCAATATCAGCTGGCACATATGTTTATCCCTTTAAGTCCTTCATTAACTAATATATTGTTTATAAAAATGTTTTTCCAGTTTTGAAAACAGTGACATAACTTGGCCTACTGTACTCACAGAGGGATTAGTTGGGGGAAAGGAGCCTTCAAGTTAAACTGGTTATTTAAAAACAGAACTGTCATCTTAACAACTGTGAGAGTGCTTGTTCACCTATATAACCACTATTAAAATAACGTGCTAAAATTAACGAAATACAAAATCCCAAATACATGGGAAAACGTAGTCTGCCATGCTGGCAATATGCTGACTCAAGTCCTTATGAAGACTGACCAGGGATTCAGTGTGCACAGCCTACTCACATCTGTTTCGAGCAGGTTGTGCATGGAGCACTCAGCCATGTCTTTGGACTCGTGGAACTTCTCCAGGGCCTGCCTGATCTCTTCTTCTGGGATTTTACCTTGACGTTTCTTTTTATAATCATAGTCCAGACGGCGGCCCTCCAGCTTCTTAAGGTGGTGCTGTGGGGGGTTGGGATTTCACAGGAGTAATTATGGTTGTTTTCTTTGTTTTAATTAGCTATGGAAGATGTGCAAAGTAAAATCATAAATCTGCATCTATTCTGATACATTCTGTGTTATCACACTAATTTTACTGGTAAGCTGAGGAAAGAAACATGATTAGTCAGCATGGCCTGTATGCGCAATAACATACCAACTCTTTGATTTTACCTGAATGTCCTTCACATCTTTCTCAGCGACAGCCTGCAGTGGGTCAATAAAGTTCTGCTTCACATCAATATCTAAGGAGTCCTTGACCTCTGCCAACCTCTTCATTGACTCCCCAATGTCTACTAAAGCTCCTCCTGTACACACACACACACATGCACACACACCAACATATCAAAGAGTGTGTTAAACAAGGAGGCATGCTTATAGTACTCTATACATACCACCCCACATCTTACCTAGAAACTGCCTTACCAAAGTTAGTGTCCTCGCCCATATCCCGTCCATACTTGGTCATGCACTCCCCAAGCAGGCCCTCAGGCTGGGGGTAGCCTGGACTCTTTACCTGCCCACGGATTTTGGAAACTGTGTTGAGCATTGAAAGCTTAGCTCTCGTTGCTGGGTTTGGCTGGAGGTACTCGGATGTTTTAGCAATTACTTCCACCACTGCTCTGCTGGTCACATCTGCTTTCTGGTGGGAACAGGGGAAGAGATAATTATTACCTGCACTACCTGGAAGTACTTGCTCGGATGTTTGTCTTTAAAGGCAATTACAGAAATAAAGGATGCTGGTATCACTTCCCTTTTATAAACAGAACACTTTTTCAGAGTTTGTTATCAGTGTTTCTGTACAGTAATTATCTTACCCTCTCAAGGTCTTTGAAGTCTTCATCTAGTTTGGTTCCCTCTGCACCACCAACCTTCTCACTCACCATCTGCAAACACGGATCAACCAAATGACATTTGGTTTGTCAACTACCCAAACAATTAACACATGCTCATAAAACAAATTAAGAATAAGATTTTCAAAGGAGTTTAACTCCTCCACAGGAGTGACTTTTGAAAACTCTTCTGTCCTTTGTACTGGGGGTTTTTGTTCCATAAGGACATGCACAGGAGGCTGTCCCTGTTTCCATCGGGTCAGCACACACACTGCAGTCTCTACTTAAGAGTCAAATCACATGAATACTTTTACTACACACACATGGCAACTTTAACTTTCTATCCCTCCCTTATTCATACCATCCTTCACATACAGAACATACGTTTTCAAGGCCCCTTTAGGAGTAAAAAACTCCTGCGCAGTTGGCTGGCAGGCTGAACAGAGACTCTTTGTACGTGTGTTTCTCATTTGGTTCAACTCATTGCAGCTGTCATAACCACTCCACACATAAAACTGCAATCCTTTCTTACACAATCCAAAGGCATAGCAAGTTATTGTTCAAAAGATTGTGTTTAAATCCAACTTCATGTATCTTTTGCTTCATTTTGAAGCTGTTTTTATGTGAAATCCGAACACAAACACATTATCAATGAGGCATCTATCTTTATAACTGCAAATACAAGATTTTTGTCCTGCATGACCAGAATACCTGCTTATCCAGGTGAGGACACAGGAGGAAATTAAACTGGAGTTAAGGTAAACAGACACCTAACAATTCCATCACATTGACAAAACAAAAAGTGGAGTGCATGATGTCTGTTTCATTTGTTAACTTAACATATTATTACTCCGTTTATTCAATAATTTAATCAAATACATTTTTATGGCATTGTGACATGAATCTTGTTGGACAACCTTTGAAGATTGGCTTACTTACTCCACCCTGTTCATTCTTCTCCAAGCCTGACGGGCAAGAAAACCCGTTTGATACCAAAGCATGTTCCCACACATGGCAGGAGGTTCAGTTTATGACTTATTTACATGCTGCATGCTTCAACTGTCAAGTTTTTGGGAGTTCACTGGTAACACTATTTTTGGTTTGTAAAGCTTGCTGTCAACTTGATTGATAAATCTGTTTCTGAAGTATGACTTAGGAACCAACAGCTCGTTTCTTTAGACTTTTCACATAATTAGGATTCCAGGACACACCCACAGTGCAAAGATCAGTCATTAACATGCCACACCAGGTTAGGTCAAAATGAGCATGTAAGACATGCAGGTGTCCCCAAACTTTGAATCTGTTTCCATGTTTTTTTAAATGAGTTTAACCATAAACTCCCCCAAAACTCCACAAAGTAAAGAGTCCTCCTTAAAATTCATGAGGAGGAAAATAAATAGGACCCCAAAATGTCAACCCATTGTATGTGCCACTTAACAGTCAGGGCATCAAGTCATTGTTTGTTTAAATATTTGATTTGCTCTCTAAGTTTCAGGATCTGTCTACTGTCTGTGACAACTCGTGATATAACCCTCTGAGCTGCACCGAGATCCATTAACAATCCCATTTTAAGACATATGGTCTCCATCGACTAAAAAAGTTAAAGCCTCAATTCTTTCACATTATGAATATATCTTAGTAAAATTTCCTAAAAATAAGCGTGGAAAGTGTTTCATTAGTGTACGTATAGGAACACCAGCTTCGTTGCACTATAAACAAAACTGTAAGTTTAGGTAAATTAACGACTAGCCTGTCTAACTGCATAACCTTTGAGAAAAGTAAGTTTTCAAATGCATAGTCAGCACAACCACAAATAACTGAAGTAGACGGTTTAGGCACTTCAACTATTATCTTTAACTTACTTAGCCTTTAGATCAGCGTAAGCTAATTTGACATTACGGGCTAATGTTGACGTTATTGAGCTACATCACCTTTAACAGTCGTTGAGGAGTCTAATAAAAATTTTGCCAAGTGGACTTGTACGTCTCACAAAATACAGTTTGAAATACGGTACATTAGAAACAATAAAAGGCAGCTTTCCTGTTGCACCTGTGCTTTTTTTCCACTTTAGCAGCCCTAAGTTATCGCAAACTCAATAAAAATAGTGACGATAGTGCTAGCTCGAAGGCTAGCTTGGCTAACGGTTAATGTTAAGAAAAGTCGCTCGTTTACCTGACTTGCTTTGTAAAACTGCTTCTTGAGCCCTGCGACCGACATGTTGAGCCGTCAGCGTTGCCACCTGGACCACGACGAGGAAAATGTGTATTTTTCACAAATTACTGTGTGTCTGGAATATGGAGCAGTCGAGCAACACGTCTTCAAACTTTGCACCGAAGTACTTGCTAGGCAACCACAATTTCCTGGCTCCAGCTTCGTGAGGGAGGCACCATTCCGGTGGATAAAGTGGGTCAAACTCACACACACACACACGCACACACACACTGAATGCATCCAAGTATCATTCTTTCTCTGCAAAGTATCATAATGAACAAATAAGTGACTTAAGGCTGTCTCAGTAGCCTGCCGCTGGTGCTATCAGAGTAAACCAGTATCCAAATATATCAGTGTTTTATTTAACGAAATCTCAGAAAACTGTACAACTCAAAGAACTTAGAGAATCAAAGAAAACAGCATGCAGACAAATGTTAGTTCCTGGTTTAAACTTTAGACTGAACTTCATGATCTTTTACGTTTGAAGTCTTATCGTGTCAAATGATGGTTTTAGAGACTGATTTGATTTTGAACGATCAACAGTATGATGTGACTCATGAAACATGCACTTCAGTGCAAAAGAGTAAATAAGACTCGGGAAACATTTTAAAAGAAAAGGAAACCATTTATTACATTCTTAAAACCACATATAATGTTTCCCATTGGACAACAATATATATCGCGCTGTGTGACTCAGTTACTCTTGGACTAGTAATATACCTCTTGTACATTTTGTCATACAGGGAAAGAGAAGGGAAACAAACTATTCTTTTTGTTTGTACTTGTCCTAATCTTTCTTGAATTAAAAAAAAAATAGATCACTGACTTTACAAGACAAAAGTGGAGACACTTAAAGAAAAAGGTGGATAAAAGACTGACAAGTAAATGTAAATCACAGCAAAAGAAACATTTAACCCCAATAATAAAATTCATCTTTAACGCTAACTGATTTATCCATGGTCTTTTAAATCCTATATCTCAAAAAATTTAATGTTACAATATTAGGACAAACAGGAAGGGCTTTGACACTTTGTGAGTAACATTCACAAAAATAGAACTTACGTCCACAGTGATTATGGTTATGGGTCTCATCTTAGGTGTAAAGGTGTGAGGAGCACAAGGCTAAAAGACGACACTGGTAATAAAGGGACAAGAAGAGATCACAGCTAGCTCCCTGAGCAGCAGGCAGCAGGTCCTCAGACTCTGCTCGAGAACTTCACAGCACCCCGAGTAAGACATTATTATCATCATCTTAATATCAGACCAACCTGCAGGAAGTATGTTATTTATGAACATGATATATGTATAAAGTTATGGATGGTTTTGTGTTACAAATATGGAATTAAAAGAAAAACAACAGAGCAGACTGACTGAAAACCATGAAGTCTTACTGGCTTTGTGGCCCAACTCAGGGGGCAGCTGGTAGCTCTGTCTGGCCTTAGACTGGTGTCCAGTGAAAAAGAGGAAAAGTATAAGTGCTTGGTATTTGGATAGGTGTTGGGTTTGGGACTTAAGGAGAGGAACAGCAAATGTACAAAATAATACAGATGCTCCAACCAGCAAGGAAGGTTTATGATACATAATATGGACCATCATCATCCAAGCTCTTTTGACCATAATGAAACATTGAATGAAAGACAAATATACTACATCTATGGTACTGATTAATGGTTCAAAACAGGTGGGGAAACCCTGTGTATCCCCGTTCATCATACAGTTCATGAAGTCATTTTTAGCCTGGGTTGCTCTTCTCCTTAGGGTCCTGTTTGTCCTCTTGTCTCTTTAGGCAGGGGGTGGGCAGCCACAGCGCACACTGAAGTCTCTCAGTTTAAATGCAATGACAAAGGCTATGTCACTGTCGCCTTCTTTGTTTTTTTGAGTACGCTGCCCCCCCTCCCTGCTGCGTCGCATCCGCAACAAGTGTCTACCCCTTGCTTGACCGCACCTCACCCAGCTGGGTTTCACCGTAGTGGGCAAGAAGGGGCTGTTGCCAAGGAAACCTGAGAGTACTGTTAAAAGAGGGAATAGTCCAGAAAAACATCTGAGTCAAAAAAAAAAAAAAAAAAAAAAAAAAAAAAAAAATCTGCCTTCGTGAATCATCCATCTATTTCTCTTCCCCCCTCTTGAACATCTCACCCTCCATTTCTCTCTCTGAACTGAGCTCACACATTCTAACACTCTCCATACACTTATATAGTCATCTATTTACATTCTTATTTAAAATATTTGTTTATAAATGTGTATATAAATTAAAGATAATTTCATCTTTTCCTGTCTCTAAGTGGCATTTACAAGGAAAGGGGTGTGTGGGACTGAGGTTTCTCATTGCATTACAAAAGCCTACAAAGAGGCAGCACCGAACACTGTCTAAATGTGTGTGAGACTGGTTCTATGCTTATTACGGAAGTAAGCCGAAGCTGTGAGTCATGTCATATTTGCGAGCTTTTATTTTTAGAATTGGGAAAATGACTCATGATCTTGGTCCCTAAGCGATGGTCGGTACAAATATATTGTCTGTATGGGTACACATGTGTACCATTCTGAGAAGTATTAACATAAAGAGATTTATTGGCTGAGAGTTGTATTAGTTGTGAGACCTGTTGATCAACATGACTTCATTCTGATACTACGTGTAAAACTCTGTCTCAGAGTGGCAGGGTTGTACATTCACTGCAGATAGGTTCTTACTTGTGCACTGGTGCTGATCGATGAGGTACATTCATAAATGGTTTGGTGATCCTCCATGGATCTTATGTCAAAAAGTGTTTTAGCTTGGAGCTGTCTCATGCTAAGTGGGCTGCTGTGTTAATACTACAATGCCCATTCTGCTTGTATTTAATGCTACAATATGCAGAGGACCATGAGCATATGTGGTCTGTAGTGTAAGGTGCTTTTGCCTGCTGGGAAAGTGGAGGACTACTTTGGGATCATGGGAGACGGAGTATTTAAAGTCCTGGATTGTCTCGTTACTGCTGGTTGTTGTTAGGCTTTAACATCTATATCCTACTCTGTCTCTCCTTTGCTTCCCTACCTCTGAAAATAATCTCTCTCCCTCTTCTCTGGTTTTTCTATTTGTCTCTCTAGCTGTCGGTGGAGTCTGGCAGAGACATCTCGCTGCCAAACACTTCCCGGTACAGTGGTGGGAAACTGTAGGCAGTCTCCGGGTGCACCAAGCGGAAAAACTCCAGTTTGTCGATGTGAAGGTTACAGATAGACTTCATTATGGGCAGCTTGGACACCATCTGTGGAGGAAGATGATGCACAAAGGTATGTTATGTATGTGTTCCTTCATGTGATTGTACACCTGTTGTTGTATTTGTTGTTAAAAAAAAGTGTTTTCACCTTGTCCAGTTTCTCATCAGAAGCTCCACTCTTATGGAGACTGTGCTGCAGAGCCAGGTAGACTTTCTCCTGGAGTTTCTGAACCTTTTGGCCTTCTGTTAACCAGGGTCGATCTAAGGGAAAGACAATATGAATACCTTAATGTTAAGTTATTCGCCTTCCTCACAATGTCATGTCAGTGTGTGAGCCCTTGATCGACAAAATACAGTCTTAGTAAATCAGACGTTTTTTTAAACACATGTGAAAAAAGTCAGATTTTATGATAAAAACATAGAGGAAAATAAGCTGTCATAATAACTTGGGAGCATATATGACTGAGACATTGAAGGAAATTGTTCACAGCGTGAGCTGCTGGTGTCAAAAAGGACGCTTGAGTGTCACACTCTTGCTCACAGCTCAAGAGTGACACTTGCTCTTGAGTGTCAGTGTAGTGTTCAACAGCAATAGACGGTTCTTCAGTACAGAGTGTCTTTTGCTTTTAATATGATTATGTTCATGTCTGTGAGTAAGAAAAAAGGAACTCACCAGGAGAAAGAAGGACAGCAGCACTGAAAAGAGCCATTTCTTCATCTGACAGCTGCAGACGGCAGAGCCCTTTCCCCAGGTCAAACACTGCACTGACCAGATCGTCACAACCTGTAGAGACACAGCAAAGACTGAGTTATAACACTGCTTGGACCAACAGCTTACCTCTTTTCTTTGTTTTGACTGCATTAGCCATGACGGGAAACTGGTACTTAGCTTTAAAAAGCCATTTCCAGAACAATAAACAGAATGAGGTTGTTTAAAATAATGAACTACGTTCTTCATTGCAGAGGTTTCTCTGACTGCTGTCACTAAGAGTAAGTACAGAGGCTTTTTCCAGACATCAGTGCTCAACAAGGTATTGCATCTTATAATGGCTACTCATCTACTGATGACTCACCAAGTGCTTTGAAGAAATGAGCCGGGGCAAACTTTCCATTAAAGAAAATGGTGCTGTTGTTGACATTGAAAGCTCGGCACATACGAATCAGCAGGACCTCCAGGCAGCCTGAAATAGTAGCCACAGACAGAGCCAAAGATATGGAGAGATGGAGAAAGAGAAGGATAGGGGAAGGAGGAGGGACCAAGATACTCCAACATGCACAAAACAACACAGCAAAATGTAAATAATTTTGACTCAAATTGGTGCGCAGCATATGTTAGACAGTTTTGAACCATTTAAAATCCATAATGGTAGCCAGGTTTATTTTAAGTGTTTGAAAGATTTACAGGGGTAAATAAATTGTCAATAAATGCAATTTATTTTAAAGATAAGTTGTTATAAATGTGTGTTGAACAGATATAGAGAGTAAATGTAAAATTTGTTTCCAGAAAAGTGTTTTCTCCCCAATGTTTGGAAAGTGTGTGAAATTTATTCAAGCAAAATAATAAATAAGGTGAAGGTAGAAGGTTGGAGACAAAAAAAACAGGAAGGAACTAAAGTTAGCAAGTTAAAGACTCAGTTCACTCAGAGAGGGTTGACTTGTTTATCAAGTATTCAGGAAGTGAAGATTTTTAGGCTGTACACTGACCTGCTTTCAGCAAAATGATCTGATCGTTCTGGCACAGGTCCATGAAGCCAGCGATGCGTTTGGCAAACTCCACCACATACTGGATGGCATTAGTGATGTGGTGAGCACACTGCTGCCACATCCACTCAGCTGACTGAAAGGGGGACACAGATGTGAGTGTCTCACAAGTACATTACATTAATAATGAGCTGTTATTCAGACTTTTTAAAAAATACTTTTAAGCACTTGTAGAGATTTATTCCAGTTATGAAAAAGAGTTAATTTAATATTGATTCCTTCTTACAAGCTTTATAAAAGTAAACAGGCTTGACACCACCGGCACAGGTTAGGTGTTAGACAGGAACTTTTAATGCCACCAAAAATACTTGATACATACATAATGTGTTTTAGATTATGTACCTTGTTTTGAAAAGCCCGTGTTTCCTCAGGTGTGTATTGTGCCCAGGTAAATCTCTTCATGTCTTCAGCGCTGTACTGACACGTCTCCAGGTGAGACTTAACAATACTCTGCGTGATGTGCTCTGTGGAAGAAAAACAGGCATAAATATCAGTGCTTTCTCATTCAGGTTGTGTGATTGTAGCAGGTTTATGCCTTGAGGAGACAGAGAGTGTAGCAGAGCGTAAATGTGCCATTATTTACACGTATACTTCTTAAGCTGTGTGGCCTTGAATAAGTAAATGCTTTTCACCGCTCTGCTGGTGCATTTGCCACCAGGAAGCCAATAGCTCATCTAATCATTTGCTGCTATAAGTACATCTTTTGCACCCTGCACTTTTAATACCCACCAGTCATTATGTTTACTGTTTCCTTTTAAAGTCCCAGGAGCTCTACACGAAGCCTCCCTGCAGTCTGTTGATGCCAGTAACCATAAAGATGTAAAAGACAATTTTGATTTTTTTTCTCCTGAGACACCTCTATAACAATTGGCTTCGGTTTCCTTGCAGCTATAAATACCATGTAGGTTTTGTAGGTTGTAGGTTTGTAGAATCTTGCAAGTTGTTCAATATTAACTGTCCTCTCTTTAGTTCTTTTTTTGTTCAATAACAGTGTTAATTAGTTAGATCCTTTTTTTTGCCTTAAAAGTTTTATTGTCTGCTTGATTTGAGATTTTTTCATTGAAACCATTTCAACTCAACATTTTAGAAGAAGTAGATAACAGTCAAGGGAACAAAATCTTCATCAATCACTTGTTGTACAGTGTCATATCCAGTAGAGGCCTAAAAAATAAATTCAATAACCTTTAACAGATATTTTCATTAATGTATGTTGGTGATTTTAACACTTATAATTGTTGAAAGGGTTGTTAAGGCAAATATTACAAAATATGTCTGTAATTATGCTTCCAGTAAAGTGTGGCCAACTTCTCAGCTCTTCAAAAGATATTAAAACACCGACCACTCATTAAGACTCAAGGGTATGTACAGTACAAACACTCAAGACATTGTGTTTTTGAGTGTGTAGTAAGTACCCAGAAGAAGAAATCATTTGTTATTTATCATCACGAATACTTACCAAGGTCTGTTATTGAGCAGTCATCAGGCAGGTGGTCCAGCAGTGCATGTGTGTGTCCCAGCAGCGGGTGTGAATGAGTGTGTGTATGCAGGAGCTGGAGCCCATTGCTGTCCCCTCCATCCAGCATCGTCTGCTGTGGGGAATTCTGATTGGACAAGGATGAGGAAGAAGAAGAGGACGATGAGTTGGAGGTGTTGCCGGTGCTGGCTCCTCCGCCCAACAGCTCCAGGCTGCAGTACTCGCTGGCCTCCTCAGGGGTCAGTGGCAGGTCGAACAGGTCTGGCAGTGCCGCAATGTCGTCCAGATCACTGAGAGTGGAGCTGGAGCCCCCACTGCTGTAGGACCGACTCAGACCTTCTTCGCCGTCCTCCCCGCTGCCGCTGCAGCCACCATCATCCTTGTTCAAGGACAGAGCAGTAGGTCCCCCGCCTCCAGAGCCCACACACTCCTGGGACTTCTGGTGTTTTTGTACCTCTGCATAAAGGCTGTCACGCTGCTTCTTGGACATACGACCGAATTTGACCGCTGCAGAAAGAGAAGACATTTTTATAGAGAAAATCAAATAAAGCAGTTCAAACACATGTTACACATAACTTCATGTACCAATATTAATATTTACAATGACTGAATAAATATTGGACCTTTTTAGACTTAAAGTGGAAGTATTCACATTTCATCATTGTTTGATGGCATGGTGACATTTGACTACTTCTTTAATCTGAAAATTGTATTTCCTCTTCTGTTTCTCTGCAGTCTTTGAGAAAAGAAGGCAACATGTAGCAATCTCTCTAACGACTGTGAAATATTACCACTGACAGCTCCCCCAGGGTCATGGACACTGGAAGTCAACAGGTAAACACCTCCAGTAAACATCCCTGCTGCAAGTTAACGCTGTAGTTTAACAAACTCTGCTCTGTTACTTTTTCTCAACTTTACACTAAATGTTAAAAAAAAGTTTGTTCAGAAGGTACAGAATGTCATTTTGTTTTTGCATATTTACCATCTCTGCTCATGCCCAAAGCCAGACACTTCTGAAGGCGACAGTGCTGGCAGCGGTTGCGATTGGTTCGGTCGATCAGACAGTTCCTCTGACGGGAACAAGAGTACATGGCATTGTTCTGCTGGCTGCGGCGGAAGAATCCCTGAAAGACACACATAGTCACACAAACAGGATTAATGAAAGGCACATTTAGAACCGTTCTGTTAAAGTTAAAACTGATAACCTTGTTTTTTCCTCCTCACCTTGCAGCCTTCGCAGGTGATGACTCCATAGTGGATTCCTGAGGACTTGTCCCCGCAGATCTTACAGGGGATGACCTCAATTTGAGCTGCAAAAACAAAACAAACCAAGGTCAGGATACTGAAACCATATGTGTCCTCAGAGTCTATTAGTACAGTGCAGCTCATACATCTTTGTCCTTATTTGACATTATTGAGTCACAGTGTGGATTGCTGCCAAATATAGTCTAGACACTGACAAAACATGGAACCACATATCTTCATTTTGACATAAGATTTCCCATGAGGCTCATGCGTGGCATTGATTTAACATCAGCCAGTAAAAATGTTGTTTTTACAGAACTTGACCTGTATTTTTGTAAATTATCTTTCACTTTGTTTATATCCAAACATCTGTTCTCAATACATCACCACAGCTGCCCCCTTTAAAATGAAGAAGTTACTCATCATTGCTGGTAATTTGTTCTCAGAGAGTAAAGCCAGTGAATGCCTTTATGTTGTTTTTGCAAGCTTTCCTTTCCCTCTTGGCAGTGCTACCTAATATATGTTTGTGGCTTATTTGGCATATTGCTAATAATATACTACACATTGCCAAGCTAGTGACAGTTACAGTAGATCCACTTTAAGCTGACAACGAGGCAAAATTATTCTGTTGTCACAATTTCTCTTCTTCGGGGAGGAAAATCTGACCCATTTTTTTCCCCTGTAACTGAACTCAATATGAAAACCCCTCATTTTAATTCTTGGTAGCGACCGTATCACTGTAGTAAAGAGAACCAGTTTTAGGCACTCTTTTTCCCCTCTCTTTTGCCCAACAATGATCATCTTTTTCTGTGATGCTATCTATCAGGATTTCTTCAGCCACAAGCTTCGGCCAAAATTAGCTCTTGGGTGTCTTTTGTTGGCCTTGAAAAGGTTGCCTATGCTCCTATTTTGTCAGAGTAGACAAGACTCCTGTCGCTCTGGCTGTTGTGTGCTCCATCAAAATCACATCTTACCCCTCCAGTTGATCAAAAATGAAAAAATTCAGGTGATATCACACCTGTCTAAATCCCTTCTCTGGCAGACTTTGGCTTCTAGATTCAGCTGAACTTAAATGACAGTGTTGAAGACACTAGATAATATCTCAAATCAGTTCTTTGGATTCTGTATGAGTCGACTGATCCTATTGAACGTGAATATTTCCTCTTAGTAAATCCTTTTCCGGAAAGAAGCATCTTTTTCCTTTCATACATTTTGAATGTTTTTTATTCTTTTTTCTTAACTCTAGTCTCCTTACCAATGTTTAATAACCTACCAACTTTACCACATCCCATAAAACACGCTGCATAACAGGATTTTTTATTGTTAGGAAAACATTAACATATTTTTGGAAAAGATAACCCACACTCTCCACTAGACTGAAGTAATAAAGGATTAAAAAACAAAACAAAACAAAACAGATTGTTCTAGGTCAGAGGACTAAGAAACAACATAAAACTAAAACTTATGAGTTAATTATTTTTCTACTGATGGAAACAACCCAAACACACTGTCCCATTATAAGCAAGCAGAGAAAAAAAAGCAGATATCAAACCATGAACTGTTTCTCCACACCCTGCTTGTGGCCCCCATGTGGAGACAGAGTACACAAACAGATAGGGTATCACATGACTCCACACAGATGACACGCATACAAAGACTCCTTCTTTCTTCACCAAGAACACTAACAGCAGCTGTATCATTTAACAACTGTTGCTAAGCCTTGGTGTTTGTGTAATCTCAGACTAATTAACTAAAAAAAAAAGTCCCGTTTGTGGAAAACCAAATCTGTCTGTGTGATTGAGGAGGAATTGTTGCACTCTCAGGTACTGGAAAACACCAACTTTCCACATCCTTCCACATTTTAATGACACGGTTGTCTGTCTCTTTTCTAAAAGTGTTGACTAAAATACTCCAACTGATCAGGGCAGCTGCAGGCATGCAATGGAAAAATATCTTCCCCTCCTCCCTCCCTTCCTCTCTTTCTCTCAGGTTCCTCCTCCACCCCTCCCTCATCTCACAGTTATATAACTCTCGTCTGCGAACATTCCTCACAACACTCATTCAGCCAAGCTCACTCTAGCAACACTGACACCCCGCCCACTTCAGAGGATCTCTTTCCCACTGGCTTAGTGCCGCTCACAGCCTCCTTGGTATTGGCTGAGTCATCCGTCAGTCAGTTGCTGTAGCCTGTCAGCCCATGTGGACACTCTGTCCTACTGACACACTTTCTCACTGCAAAGGGAGAGGGAGGAGGGAGGCAGGCGCGCTCCCGGCTACCCACAGACTAGTTTTAAGGTGGAACTACACAATGCTCAGACTTCCTCATTAGAAAAAAAAACATTTCCCTAAAGGCCCTCTGCTTGCATCAGAAAACTTGCTGGTTACATAACAGAAAAATTAATGAAGAGAAAAACAGATGAGAAGCCTTTAAAACTGAAAAAATCTGTTTGATTTCTGCCCAGTGTTTCTTGTCATGGAGGTCTCTTTAGTCTATCTCTGCCTGACCTTATGTTTTCCTCCAATTTGCTGTATTATTGTCCGAACCACTTTGATTTAACTGTAAAAGTGCACTGTTACACCTGGCTGCCGTCCACTGCAGTCAGACATACCCTCAAGTTCAATGTCAACTATTCAGTCCCCACCCCTCTTTGACACTGAGCCTCTGCTTCAACCCGTTCTATTCTTGTCCTGTACTGAGACCCAGAATTACACAGATGCCCAACCACCCACTCTTGCTGCTACAACCACACATGCATGTTTTCTCTCTCCTCTCTGACTCTCTGCATATATGCAGCCACAACCCAGGCCGAGTTAAATGTCCCCTTAATGTTCTCTTATGTAACCTGTCCTGTCCATAAGCTTGTCATTTAAAAATAACTGTACATGTAAACCAGTACAAAAAATTACAAAGTGCAGAAACTGAAAGACGCCTTCATTAAAGTGCAAACAACAAACTTGATCTCGTTCTAATTTGAGATTACTCTATTTTGATAAGTTTTGTCCTGTCTTGTCTTTCTTGATTAATCATTTGAATACCTTTCAAAAACAGTGAAAATAACCATTCAAGTTTTGTAGAGTCAGGCATAAATATTTCATATTTACAGCTCAAAATTTTGCCCTTTTGTAATTCACTGACAAATACAACTATTGAATGTGCAAAACTAAAGTGCTAAAACCATGTGTTTTTGCCTGAAAAGTGACTAACATTATTGAACAAGGGTTGTCTACTAAAAAAAATAGCCTGATGTCTGTTTCATCTCTATAAAAACATCATTATGAAGCATACACTCAGAGAAAACAAACATGAGGGATCAGACTAATCAAACCATGTAAAAATCGTCATTAAGTCATTCAGCATCAGTAGTCCCACTTATGTTAAAGCAATTTTTTTCTTTCACCCTGAATATCAATGTTGACCTTTGCAACAGCACCAGTCTTTGGCATTTGACCTTTAACTCCCTGGAGCAAGTATGCACTCCAGGAAGATCAATACTAGTCCTGGTTTTTCGCTAACATGATGCATAAACCCTTCATGCAAAACTCTCCATGTTTCTCTTACTGACACGATGACCAAGTCAAATAAAGAAACACTGAAATTAAATTCAATTTATGTGGCAAGATTACGCAAACGTCAAACAAAGAGTGGCATTTAGAGTGAATGTTGTTTGATCACCAAAGAATCTCGTTTGAAAGGCACACCCAAGCCTTCACTCGTAACAAACCAACAACTGAAAATTTTTAACAGTTCTGCAACTAACAACAAGTGTTTATCAGTCAGTTAAATATGTAACCATGTTATCTGTATTGGAGGCTAATTCATTTGGGTGGGGTCGGATAAGGCAGAGGAAAATCACTGACTTTGTGCTGCCAACACTTCCTGCATGTAACGTGGAACAAATTGCCTGTAATTGTCCAACAGATGCCCCCTAACTCTTGCAGTCAGTGTGTCAGTGTGTCAGTGTGTCAGCGTGACAATGGAGAGAAGAGTTTGACCCTACATGTTCATAGCCTTTTATGTGCAAACATTGTAATCCAACCTTGCTTATCTGTTTTATAATCAGGCAACCTGTTTTTTGTACATACAGGTTGTTCATGTTTACTCATTATGCAAGTCCCAACAATGGCCACGCTGCCAAATGCCCCGGAGCAAAAGACTGACATAAGACTCAGTTAGCTAGCGATCTTCTCTTTTTTTTTTCTTTTTTTTTGCATTACCTCGCTGTACAAACATCTGACTGGAAGAAAACCCACAATCAACAGGAGGTTAGAAGCCGTGTGCTTGGGCTATATAAAAATCACATGCCAAGGCACTTGTCGTATCATGCCTCACAGTTGGGTGTAGGCTTACAGTGCAGCACAGAGCTGCATCACAACAATGAAGTAAGCTCATCCTCATTGCTTTTGTCTTCTTTTGAAATCATGTCAAAGAGTAAGGGAGTGTTTTCAAGATGATTTTGTTTCTGAAAGATGAGTATCTTGCAAAGCCTGGAGACATTTCTGAAAATAAGAGAGGCTACAATATCACTTATGAAACTGAAACCGTGTTTATTTTCACACCTTTTGCTTGAAGTTGCGTTCCTCATTTGCTAAGTACACACACCCATTCTCTCACAAACAGCACTAGTGCATTTTGTACTGATACTCTCTGAGGATGATGCACGGAAAGCAGAAGAGATGAAACTGAGCTCAGTCACTCTGAATGCATACAAACCGTCTTGCACTCTGCAGCCCTTGCATTCAAATCAAGGGGCTCTATTTTAAAAGATGCAAATACCAGAAGAGGCCGAGCAGAGGCCCTCAGAGGGGGGGATTACAACAGAGCTAAGAATTCCATAGCCGTCCTCTACCGGCTGTTAGTGTGTGGAATGAGTCTCATGATCTCCCACTATATCTAGAATAAAGCTTTAAGCTCACACTTCTATCAAGTACAGTGAAATAGAGGAAGAGCTGGAAGTTTATGCATCACATTGGGCCTCTATAAGTCAGTCAACATGCTAAAGCTTCCAGAATGAATAATTAAACTAGACTTTGCAATCATGTATTTTGTTTCAAAGTGGGGTAAAAATTGCTGACAGGCTTTTCTTGAGAGGACATGACAGGTTGAGAGACTAACCTACATTTTGGGAGCAGTGAGGAAGAACAGAATAGGCTGAAGTTTGTTTACACTTGGATATCCTGCCAGAAATGGAACCTCCCACCCCCAGAGGCCCCCTCTGCTTCCTCCTCCCCTCTCCCTCTCTTTTTCTCTCTCCCCTTTTTAGTTCAAAAATTCATCTTTCCTCCCATGTTGAAAAAAATACAAGTCCTTGTAGCTTATCTCCGATCCTGCACAATGAAGGATTGTAACAGTCAGCAAAGCTCAAAGGAGAAAAGAAATATAAAATAGAACCAAATCTTATTTAACATTAAGGCAATGATGGTTCAGAGTATGCAGTATTAAATGTTTTGCTTTTGTGAACGATCAAAAAAAGCTTTACTTTGATCGGTTTTGATGCAATTTTGATGTTATATAATATGCTCTTAACAGGAAATATAAATACGTTTGACCTACATGTTGCAAAAAGTACGTGTGGGGCCTTTTTTTAACCCGTTTTTATAACTATCCAGACAGTCTGTACAAAAACAAGCCCCTCTGTTAATGATTATCTTTTGCCTCTATGCCCAAGTTCAAGTTCGGTCCGTGCCAGTGAACGCGCATGAAACTGCACATGGTGTTGCACGTCCAGAAGCACGGCGCTTCCCTGAGCCGCTCCTCCTCCCTCCGCTGCGTATGCTGCTGTATAATGTTTGGTGACATAACTAGGTCAGTGGAACAGCCAGATCCCTCTCCCTCCACGCACTCACACTGTCGGCCATGCTGGCACAGCCATCATCACAGCAACGTCACAACTACACACATACACACACACACAATCCCCAGACTTTACATTAGTTAAGAAAATAGTACAAGGAGAAAACGTTTGAATTATTTTTTTGTGGACTGTTGTTTTGAAAGATATGAAATATTACAACTATTATTTTTTTTAAATAATTTAATTTAAAGCAACTTTCTGTTTTATCCTTTAAGCTGTGTATTAAATGTGTACCATTTAAAATTCAAGTTCACCAAATTAAAAATCTGATTGTCTCAAATAACGTTGATTACATAATTCTAGTTTTGGTTAACAACAACCTCCTCTCATGCCCCTCCCTCTCCCCTATTGCATAACTCTTAACATGGATCCCTAGACAAATTTTACAGGAGGTCTCACAGGTGAAATGTGCCTCAAATTTCACATGAAACAAGACACATTTTGCAACGCCATAATCCGGAAGCAAAAACTATGCAAATGCGTAATGTTAGATTTAAGCTGATATCACCACGCACTATAGAGTTGGTTTTAAAAACAACTCAGTTTTTCTGTTTGAGCGATATGTAATTATTGAAGAACATGCCTCCAGCTTCGGTTTGACTGCATGCTGAACTTCACAGTTGAGCATACAGCCTCGAGCTCAGTGCAGCCATAATCCAGTCATGAGGGATTAATGCGCACTGGGAGGAAAACAGGCGCACTCAAGTCCTTGTGCGCACACATGTGGTCGCTGAAGCCCGCACAAACACATGCCAAAACCTCTACCAAGTTCAACCAAACATGCACAGATTGCGTGTAGTATAAAAATCTTCTTACCTCTCATTATGACGTTTTCTTCTTTCGTTGTGGACGATAAAAACTCGGCTACATGTGGTTAATGTAGGTGACAGAAAAGAGCAGGATGAAAACGTAGGAGCCAGAGTGATCTGGCACTGTAAATATTAACTTCGTCCTGGCTGCAGGCTGCTATCGTAAAGCACGGGCAAAAAAAGCAAAAATAACAAGCTGAAACTCCTCTATCGCTCCGTCAAGTCCGAGCGAAATAAAAGAGTGAAGAAAGTCGCTTCGGATCGCATCGTAACCGTCTCGGCGAACAGATTTGGCTGAACTTTTCTGACAGAATAGTCCCACACGGTTTGACGAGTGGTATTCGGCACCCCCCCTCTGCGCTCTGACTCTCCACTTGCTTTCCTCTCAGTCTACCCTGCTAACCTACTTTCTCCAAGCGTGGACTCTCCCATGATCTCACTGCCGACAGTTCTTCTCGCAGCTCTCGCGGGGGCGCGCACGGGAGCGAGTTTAAGGTGGTTGAGCAAACGAATGACTAAAGATGAGCCTTTACGCTCAACAGCAGTAAAAAAAACGCTAATCATTGCTAGGATATGACTGGAAGATAATTAGAAAAAAATAAGTTCTGCTTTAACAGACTTTAATATTTGCTGTTCCACAGACTTCCCTGATTTTATGTAACTTGCAGCGCAAAATGTAGCCTGAATAGCCATAACATTGAGAATGTTATAAGTCAAATCAGATGATGCAGAAGTTTAAAACTAACAGGAAGAGGCTATCAAACAGGTTCTTTTTCTGTTGACCAAAATGCTAACACACTTTCTCGGAATATTTCCTGAATTTACCTGAAAAGGTGTTGAACTTGACGACTTTATTTTGACACTTTACTTCAGAGAGCCTCCATAAATGAAAGCTCAAAAGTGAGTGTTGTAGAATTTTAAGAGGAAAAGATATTGAATTGAGAGTTTAATATACTTTAGCTCTGACTTTTCAAAAGCTGACTAACAATATTTAAGTATTGAAAACTTCTTTTCAAAAAATATCATGCATTTTTTTTTTATCCAAAAAGTCATTTAGATCAAGCATTTTTATTGCAGTATTTTTCCCCTTTATAACATTCACAGTGATTATTGAGAGTAATAAAAATCTATGACAAAATCATTTTATCAACCAGCAACCGAAATATAAATGAGCATTTAGGACAGTAGATAAACTCTCAGGTGGCTGTGGCTTAGGTGTCTTTAAGCCACTGAACCCAAATTACTCTTGAAGGAGTTTGGATTTTTGTGAATGTGATTTCTGGTCAGCACTACTGCAGCACATTTGTGAAATACCTGTATACCTGCATGCAGATATACCAGACTTTATTTTAAAAACAATACCTTTCATGTTTCCTGTCGTCCTCAATAGTGCTACATGAACATCTGATAGTTATCAGCTCTTCTCAGTCAAAGTAAAATAAACACAAATGAAGAATTCAGTACATCATGGTGAGTAGCTCTTGTAATATTTTGCAAACTTGTAAAATATTTAATCACATAGTTTAAATGAACTTTGTGCCCCAGTAGTGTCCTTTAGTGAAGGAGTATTAGAAATGTCCTTGGCTGCACTCCCAAAGATGGCTCACGAACATTTAAACCAACTCAGAGTTTGCTCGCTGTCGTCTGGTTCCTGTTTCACATTCAGATGACTGCACTGACAAGCAAGAACATATCTCTCCCTTGCTGCTGAATCATTTGCATCTCATTTATGTAACAGTCGGAGTCATATCTACGTGTTAGCCTTTAATCTACGGTGGAATACAATCATACTGAAAATTTTCCACTCCTATGAGTGATCTCATTCTGTGAACAGTTTTTGCTTTTTGAAACCAATTCAGAATCCTGTCCTCTCTGTAGTTAAATGCATGCATTAAAAAGATTTAGATTGTGATGTAAATGTGTGTGACTGCTGGTACCCATAAGGAGTGTGTGGGTACTGAGAGAGAGAGAGGAGGGGGGTTGTTGCTGTAGCTGGTGGCTTTATGATGCAATGTTCTGGCAGCAATGTTATGAAACAGCACGAAGGCAGAGATTACTCAAACTAGGTTAGTAGAGCAGCCGAGCGCAGAGCACCTACAGTCACGGATTCTTTTTCTGTTTCTGTCACACACACACACACACACACACACACACACACACACACACACACACACACACACACACACACACACACACACACACACACACACACACACACACACATGCATACACACAGACATTTACCCATGCGGAGATTTACATTCTTTTGTTTTTGCCTGTCTAATGCGTTTCCTTTGCCTGTTTCCCATTGTTTCGTGTTGAAATGCTCATCTTCTTTGTATGTATACACTTCCTCTTCTCCTTTATCACTGCTCAAATTAAATATACTCTGACATTTTGATGATTTTACCCTTGCAAATGCCTTCAAAGCTTCATTGTCTTTTTCTATTCTGCTCATTTTTCCTCTTAGCAGCTATGTGTGCACGCTGTTTTCCCTCTCGCTTCCCCCCTGTGCACATCTCCTCCAAAGCCCCTCTGTTCTATGTCTCCCTTGACAACGGCAGTGACACTTTGACCTTAGCTCTTATGTAACCGCTGCAGCTCGCTTAGACAGCAGAGGAAGGAGAAAGCGAAGGGTGGGAGGAGGAGGAGGAGCAAGGCCTCAGCTTAGCTTGTCTGTGGCAGACATTTTGTTGCCAGATGATAAAGTAAGATATTAAAGAAAGGAAAGTAAAAGAGCTCAGAGGACTTTTGGTGGTTTCCAGCAGCATGATTACAGGATAAGGGAGCAGAAGGGGGAGTCTGACAGGCAGAGATGACATATAAATGGAAGAACATTCACATAATAATCATTGACAGTGTTTATCAGCTAGCAGAACTACAGCACACGTGCACTCACTCACTCACTCAGAAAGGTGAAATAGTCCATTTTGCTGTCGGTCTTTTCATTCAGAGAAAAACGTTACCGAAGCAACAAAGTCATTTTAACTGGCAGCCCCGTGGAGCCTGTGATGGACAGAAAATGGTCCCCATGCAGAGAAACTCAGAGATACTTAATGCACCCACTCTAACAAGGGCTATAAATAAAAGCCTTGTAGTGAGGCCTCCCTTTTTGTTATTTAAGGAAATATGTGGCTACATTATTGTCCTATTCAATCATTCTCGGTAGAGGTGAACATATGGGTTTTTTTGGTCAATATTTTTTTTTGTTTTTACAACATAACAAAAGGGAAAAAAACCATCCCATCACCCAAATTGATTCAATTTAAGGTTGAGTTAGTATTGCTGTCTTTCATCATGACCTATTACTGTAAAGAAAAATGGAGCCAAAATACCACAAAAGACAGAAGTTAAACAAGACAATCAGAACATTGATGGCACAATAGCCACCCTGAGCAAAGCATTGGAATTTTTTTGATTTTTCAATCTCGCAACTAATCAGATTGGAAATGATCAGTTTGTTGGACTGAAAGTCTGCAACTAACACTTTTCAAATAAATAATATATCTAGATTTGAATCCTTGAACACTGTTGTCCATAAAGTTAGAATAAAATATTTTTTACCTCTTCCCTTGAAATAATTGTGACATTATGATTCATTATTACTAGATAAAGTGTGTATCTTTTCAAAACTATATTGATTAATCTCTTCCAAACATATTCATCTTCTTTACCACTTATCGTGTTCAGGGTCGTGGGTGACTGGAGCCTATCCCAGCTGTCTTAGGGCGAGAGGTGGAGTACACCCTGGCCTGGTGTCCAGCCAATCGCAGGGCTGACACACAGAGACAGACAACCTTTCACGCACACACTCACACCTACGAGCAATTTAGAATCACCTGTTAACCTGATGAGCATGTTTTTGGACTGTGGGAGGAAGCCGGAGTACCCAGAGAGAACCCATGCATGCACGGGGAGAACATGCAAACTCCACGCAGAAAGGCACATTGAACTGGGATTCGAACTCATGACCTTCTTGGTGTGAGGCTGCAGTGCTAACAGTTGCACCACTGTGCAGCCATCTTCCAAACATATTACAGTGAAAATTAATCCATAGTTAACCTTTGCAAATCACAATCATTAACCTTTAACTTTATGGCCATGCAATCCATCTTTTTATGTAGTCCCACTTTTTTCAGTTCTGTTGGGGGTCTTCCTATGCAGAGTTGGCATTTATTTATTTATTTATTTTACTGCATAGCAGGTAGTCAGGCCCCCTCCCACTATCCAAAGACATGTTTGTTGGGTTATTGGGTGAGTGTAAATGGGGGTTTGTCTGACATATTAATTCTGAGTCTGCCTGGTGATAAAGATCAGGTGCACCAGGCCCTGTATTCAGTGATAGCTGGCATTGTCGTCAGGCCTTTATGATCTTTCACTGGATTAATGATACAGATAATGGATGGATGTTTTATTGTTTTTTTGTGATTGATGAGCAATTTTATATACTTGCCTTACAAGTGCATTTATTTTGAAAATCCAATGGTCATTATGAGAAAAAAGGTCTGGTATAGACTTTTCTAATGTGAGGGCTTTTTTGTTTGTGTGGATGTTTGCAACGCCTTTGGACAAAGCAGTCATGGATAAAAAAAAAATCCCTGCAGCAATTTCAGACTTTTAAAACAATTGTATAGCAATAGTCAGCCTCGAGCTGGTGGTCTGGTTGTTTTTTTGTGGATTATTAAGAGGGACCGGAGTCAATTTTATTAAATTTTATAATCAGCAAAAGCTCCTCACAGTTACTTTATATATACATTAAAGTAGTATCATATCATGTACTTATATCATGGACATTCACAGGGCTGATGAATAAAATCTCTGTGAATCCTGCTCATTAAGTACAGAATGATCTGTTCAGCTTTAGTACATTGGCTCCTCACTGCTCCTCCTGGGATTAGTTACATTATACAGAAACATGGACATCTTCAAGATGCAGGGAACCACCACCCACACCAACAGTGTGGTTGCGTTTCTTACACTGATTTTTTAGATTTTCCACCCACTCATGAACGCCTCGCCAGCTCTCTGAACGTCAGGCAGGCTTTTTGTTGTTGTGCAGAAGGTCTTGTTGTCGGTAACGGCAGAAGGTTTCTCCTGACTCAGATCAAAGTCGGCGCAGCCTTGTGACTCCCAAGGGTTGAATTTAAAGGCCTCGCTCACATCAAAGAGTCTTTGTAGGGATGAGGGACCAACTGTAACTGATTGGCTGCACATGGTTTCAGTGGGGCCCCATAGCCTTTCTCTGTCGGAGCTGCATCTCCAGTCCACTCCTCACATTCCAATCTATCTTTACACATGCTATAAAGTAAATTGTTTGTATGGGTTCCTAGAAAAACATCTGTATGTTAAACTGCATGTATTATTCACAGCCCTGAGTCGTCCATCTCCTAATTTGTCCTTATTTGTGCATCACAGCTTTGTAAACACACACATGCACATACACAAGTACTGCACTGTGCTTGCAGGTTTGTTAAGATTACTTCAGACTCCTGCTATCCGCAGAGCTGTAATCCCTCTTCCCTCGCACAGTTAATCTCCCTGTTTTCTCCTCTCTGCCTGCACCATTAATCCCTCTCTTCCCTCTCTCCCTCCCTGCAGTTCTGTAATCTGGAGCTGTGAGCTTTGCTGCGTCACTAGGTCAGTGTGTCAGATTGAGTACAAACACTCTTCCTTCTCAACAAAATCCAGTCTTTGACTCACCTCTGTTTTACATTCTTGTCCCGTCTCAGCATTCTCCTTTTTTTCCTCATTTCTTGTTGTCCTCCCAGCTCCTGTTTCCAATCCAAACTTAAGCACATCTGTTTCAATTTTTTCTTTTTTTTCTCATCTTATCTGCTTCATTTTTTTACACACTGCAGCAATGGAGAGTTTGACAGAGACTGCAGGACAAACATCATGAGTTCAGGCATAGATCATTAGGTACATATTCATCTCATTGAGAACACAATCCTCCAGCTCTAAGGAGAAACATGAACACATATTCGTGTTGTCTGGCCGTCATTAATTCAGTGACTTTTCTTGAAAGGAGGCATTGTGAGGTCGCAGAAAAACACATTTAAGTACTCAAAGAAGTGGGGTGGGGGGGCTAAATGGGAAACGCATCAACACCTCATAAACTGTACTTGAATGCAACACAAACAGGATATTCAGAAACAGTCTCTTTTTGAATTTTATTGTACATCTTTAATATTTTTTTGTTTATTTTTAACCTCAGCCCCAGCCTTACCCACTGCAGGGTAATTTAAGCTGGATTTCCTGAGCATTAAAGGGCCCAAAACTGATTTTGCTAATCAGATTTTTAATGAGTTAATGGATCCCTCAAGAACACAAATGCAAATCCACTTAATTTTTTTATTTTTTTTTAAAAAAGGGGGTTATTTTACTTCAGAAATTTCTTTATCATTTTTCCATGCTTTCTTCTCGTTTATTTTAAGTAAGTGAGACTCACATTGACCAATCAGCATTCTGCAACATTTGCATCAGGATGTGGAAGCAGTTGGAGCATTGTTTAGTATCTGCTGATTAACAGTACTGAAGTGTAGCTACACAGACCAGATAAAAGAGGCAAGCTCTGTTTTAAACCCTTTATGACCGCCCATACCAAGTCTAACAGAGCATATCTTTACTTTTTTACATGCTGCAGTGTCATTTTTTTTTTTTTTGCATAAAACTTTTGCAATACATCAATATAGCCTCTTATATCCAAAACTTTCATAAAAATGTATAGACTTGTCCAAACTAACAAACTGAATTGCTACGAAGTGCCATGAACCATAAAATGAAATAAAAAAATACACATATTTTTCTAAATACAGAAATGTCATGGCTGTATCCCTCAAAACTGAAATGTGAAAAATGTGACGATGTAGGAAGCGATGTGAATACCCCCGGTCTGGATCATGCAGTTTTTGTTGTTTACTCTTTATACTGGATTTCTGCAAACACATTAGTGGAGGGAAACAGCACTCTGCAACATGTTGACACTGCAATATGAAAGTGTAACTCCCCAGATTTCATATGCAAAAAGAATGATCTATTGAAACTTAATATGCAAATCATATCAGTGGTGCTGTGCTGGTCTCTATTATGTTTAGTTTATTGGAATTATGCATGTGTGAATTTGAATTTAAGTGAGTTAGTAGTATTCTCATTCAGTAGCAATACATAATTATTTATGGTAAATTGACTTGGGCTTGAGAAGCACTTTTCTCATCTTTCTAACCATTTAAAGTACTTTTACTAAGCTAATCACATTCATCCATCCACACATTGGTTGTAGAGTCTGCTATAAGAGACCATCAGTGTCAACTAATCTCATTCAAACACATTAACACAACTCTGACTATGTCACCAGGAGCAATTTGGGGTTTCACTGTCTTGACACTTCTGCATGTGACCACAGGAGCTGGGATTAAACCCCCAACCTTCTGAACCAACTCTACCGCTTATCCACAGCTGCCTCACTTGATAAAACATTTAAGTTTGTCTCTATATAACCACACTGACTTTGTTCACACTGTTTGCAGAAAACGTCATATCTGATTTTGCAGCTTTCTGCAAACACAATCACAGACACTGGCTTTCTGTATTTGCAAAGTGTAACCGCAGCATTTTACTATCAGTGCACCTTGAACATTCAGTGCCTGTTCAGGGGCTCTGTGCAGTGTGGGGACAGAGGAAGATTAGTTCTTCTGCGTTTTTCTCTTCACAGATAGTCACATGAATCAAATAAACACACTCCTATTCAGAAAGCCACTTCCTTTATTAAAAACACGCAAGCGTGACATCTAGTCAGCACAGATCCGTATGACATGTTGCCAAACTCAAACTGCAGGCATGTACACACGCAGGTTTATTCTGCTTAGTTTCTACAGTATGTCCAGACTTGTCTCGACAAACAGAATTAGCCACAAATGGCTTGCTCTGACAGTCAGTGTTTCCTATAAATTGCCCTCTGTACCCTCTCCATTTTTCACCCTCTTTGTTCCTGGTAAAGCCGGTTCAGCATCCACACCCACAGACGCTTCAATAGAGGGAGGACTCAGCCATGTTGACACAGTCACAATACTGACCCTCTAATTCAGCTGCTTCACACTGAAAACAGTCCAGGATGATCAAATCTGTGCTCATAATCACAAACATTAACATTGGGCTTTGAATACATGTGTGGTAATACTCCACAGCTTTTGTCAACATCAACTCAGTCACATAAATCTGATGCAAATACAAATGTGGATGTGGTAACAGGATAAGGTGGTTTCCATAGCAACTGCCCAGTGTTTATCTCAAGTGTGACTCGACGTGCTTTGCCATGTGAGCATGACCCAGTTACACCCAGGCGAGTGTGATTGCACCCACACATGGGTACACACAGGCACCACATGCGACCGCATATGTGATCCCACATGGACCCCGGTGAGGTTGTGTTTTTTTATCCTGTCTACAGTAAACAAAGCCAGGGAGCACAGCCAGGTGGAAGAAAAAAAAAAAAAACAACCTTCCAGTTTCCTGCACAATCGCCTCCACTGCGACTATTATTGCTTCTGCCTCATATCATCCCGCTTCCTCCATGTTTGGCCCAATGACCTACATCTGGTGTGTGCCATGCGCAGGGCACTGCTGGAGAGTCACACACACACACCTTATCCTGCGGGCTTTTCAACCCGCTGTGTTTGCTTTCATCCTCCTAAACTCCATTCTCTTTAATTTTCTTATTTTCTATATTCAGTCCTCCAAAACTGCTTCAAATGATGTCACCGTGGGGAGGTTGGAAAAAGTGCACAAGTCATCCTTGATACATGAGCTTGTGCTCATGTTTCTCCCCAGTTTTTACTTCTATGCAGCAGCTTTGTCCCGTCTGTGGCCAGGTTTTCACTACCATCCACTTCAAGACCATCACACAAATCATACAGCATGCATATGCATACGCATAGACACCTCATATATCTCACCTCAGATGTTTTATGTTACCGAGGTAAATGCTGCATTTTTCACACCAGGCATGGGTGAGATGTGGTAATTCAGTTCATACACTGTAAAACCGCCCAGATGACTCATCGCACAGCAGCCAGCAGGAGCAGAGACATCTAGCGTTGGGATCGTGGTACAACACGCTGGGCTTATGTAATACTTGGAGTTTGCTCTTTAGCATGCATATTTGATGATTTTCAGTCCATACTGTCAACAGAGCGTGCAGACACATGATAAGTCACAAGCTGAGCATTGTATTAGATTCAAAAACAGCAGATGAATGCAGCAATTGTTGTCACTCATTTCTGACACAAACAAATAAGGAAGCGATTTTATAAGAGTGTGTTCTCAGATCAAACACACTGCAATGGTGACACATTTTTCTGATGTGTAAACCCACAGATTGACGACCACCTTGGACGTTATGCAATAAGGCAGCCTTATGTAATCTGTCATCTCAACAAAAAGTGGGGCCAAACCTTTGAGGCTCTGGCATTTAAATGGTCTCATATGGCGTGGCTGACTCGTCAGAGTTACCTGGCAGCTTTCAAAAAGTACAAGTTGTCCCTTTTTTTTTTCCTGCTGATATGAGTTTGTTTGATGCTGACTTTGAAGGTGTCGCCATGTCATCGATGAAGTGGGAGACTGTGGTGTTTGGTGTAATAGGAGAGAATCAGATGGACTGTGCAGAAAGTCTGCATTGCGTCACAGCAGGGAGCAGAGGAAAAAAGAAAGGAGATGGAGGAAGACAGGAGGAGGAGGGGTAGGAGGGGGCACAGCCAGGGAAAAGAGGGGTGTGTCTTTACTGACCTAGTTAGAGCGATGGAAAACCCCCCCCTCCAACAACCACCCACCGCCCGCCTCACGACTGACGACTGACGTGTTAAGGGCACTTTCAAACAGTACCAGACGGACAGGAATGAAGGCAGAGATGCATGAAAAAAGAGACAGCAAAACAGTGAGACAGAGAGACGGACTGGCTCTCAACTAAGGGTAAAGAAATCCACCAAGACTAGCAGACAAAATATATCCAAGATTTTATACTAGATCATGGTCAATCTGGGAAATATCTCTGTGAAAACAGGATAAGCCTTGAGGGATCTAAAACAAATTAATGATAACAACAGAGCCTATCCGAAATATGGAGCTCTTTCATATCCTGTGCAATATTAGATTTCTGCCTTTATTTTCAGAGGAAAACATCTATGCTGCAGTTTTTAATAAAATCAGAGCGCCGCCACATAATGCAATAACTGTAAAAACTACAAGCTGTAATTCCTAATAAACAGGATGTAATCTTACATTTCCTGCGCTCTTCAGGCTTCTTGTTGTAAACATCTGAGTATCAAAGCCATTTTGATAGATGATGTGTCAGTTAGGTAGGAAAACATTTAGCACCAATGACAGCCTTTATACTTAATGAAGCCACTGCATCTCCAGGCGACTCTCACAATGATGGTCTCATTTAAGCAGCCATGACCACACACTTAACCTTTTGTCTTCTCTCTAAAGGGATGATTTTCCCCTCCTCTGGCCTCCGTTTAATTTTGGAAACCACAGTCTAATAAACAAAACAGGCACAAAAAGGCATGCCAAACCTTCCTGTAACCAAACTCTTTCAACTTAAAATAGATTTAAATATATGAAACACTAAGTTAAAGGGCAACTTTGTACTCAAACCTTTCTGCGCTGTCATCTGTTTTTGTGTCTTGTGTTCTCAACTGTTCCGCTAAGTCTGTCCAAGGATTTTTCCAAATCGTGTTTTCAGATTTCCATTCTCCCCTCTTGCTTTTAAAAGGCCCGCAGTCAACCACTCTGTTGGTGGTTTCTTTTTCCTCAACTTTTTCTTCACTTGGAGAACAAAATTTTGTCCATGTGTTTTGATGCTGAAGTCTTTAGTGAAGCAATGAAGGCAGAGACTGGAAGTCTTCTTATCTTTGCACTTTGCTCTCATTGGTAACCAGGCAAGTCCTTAAAAACACCAGTTATGTAGTTAAAAATGGTGGATTAGCAGTCATTTTTAAAATTGTACTTATTCATTTATTAAACACATTGTCTGTCCAGTACTTGACACCTGGTTGGTATGCTTTAAATTTTGTTTAAAGCTTCTGTGAGAAATTGTGAGAATGTTTAGCTGCTAATGAAACAACCTAAAAGTGACTCATGTTAAAATGAACAATTACAAATGTGTTAACCATGGACTACAGAAAAATGGACATCATGTCACTGAGGTCAAACTGAGGTTGCCATAAAAACTGCTCCCCCTGGTGACTGGCCGCAGTATAGGTCAAAAACTCTGTCTCTGTATTCATTCCAGAGCGGCTGTGGGGAAACTTTAAATAATGAATACACCTCGTAGAAATGTTTCTCACATCCGTATGCTGTGGTGATATGAAATTATTGGGCTGCATTGTGTTCAGGTCCTCTTTTTTCTTAAACATTTCTTTTTCATCAGTTATTAGATGTTAAAATTTTTTGATGAAACTTAAACGATGGTTTGTTAAGACATTAGGGGAAATGCTGTTAATTTGCTTGTGTTCAACAAGCAGCAACCATCAACTGCAATGTGGAAGTGCTAAAATCTGCAATTCCTCAAGTGTCCACTTGAGGCTTACTCCTGAAGTACTGAAACTATACACAGACCCATAAAAAAGACAATTTTTACAGGAAAAAAAAAAGTCAACATCATCACAGCCTGAATCAGAAATAATTTGGGTCTGAGAAGCTAATGTCTTTAATGACACACAGTTTATGGGGGTGAATTTTTTAGTAAATTTGGAAGAGATTGTGTTGTTGTGTGAGATGTTAAGATTACAGATTTTGCACAATTAGATGCACAGCTGACTTGACTGACAGATGTGCAATGTAGCTCTTAGCTATGAGGCTCAAAGCCCGCCTCATCTTCTTTTTACCTTGCACTAGCTTGACAGATGTAAGGTTGAGATCAGCATTTACAATATGGCTTCTGATGACGATAAGCTTCAAAACTCAGCTTTAGAAACAGATTGATGACATCATTACATCCAAAATCATTACAAACCAAAATTCCTCCCCAGGGCTTTAATTTTAACACCTCGTTGCAACTTAGATACGGTATGTGTACAAATGCAAGTCAACCAGAGGTCCAGCCATTATTAACTGTCAGATTTTCTTAATCATTTCACAAGAAACACACCTTTTTAAGTGTATTTTCAAAACTACTGGATAACAAAAAAAAGTCTCATGGTTTCTATCCACAATGTCATGTTGATCACATGACATTGTCCATATATCACAGATCTACATATCTAAACCAGGATTTCTTAAAGAACAACTAAATGACAGAACAAACTCTCAGCTCGTTGCTGAGGCTTGATGTGCTCGTATTATTCTCTTCATTGTACATAATCCTTTATTAGTTCTAAGCCTCTCACCAGCCCTGTTTTTCTTTTTTTTTCAACCCTGACCTTACCTACCCAGTCTGAAAGCCTGTGTGCTTCAAACCAGAAACTCATTTGCCCGTCATTATCTGTATTCAAACACATAAATTCAAGATGTACCCATGAAGGTTATAAAGCTGATGATTCAACCAGCACAATCTGGTATAATGTGGCCAGCATCCATGGTTACTGAAGACAAGCTGTTTCAGTAAATGTTTAGCTATCTGATTTAAAAAATCCAAACGTCTGAATGATCATAACCACAGTGTGTATATGATACAAACTAAATATATAAAATATTCTTTACTCTGTCAGCATTATGTTTGATCAATGTCTGCTTTTTTTTTTATGAAACTCTCAGTCTTAGTCACTCCGGTGTGGCATACACACCCATGGCCACAAACAAGTGAATCAGAGGCCACAAGACAAACAAGCAGTTGATGTTGGACATGGTTACTGTATGCAAAAACAGAGCAAAACATGAGCAACACACACAGCCACACAAGTTTCACAGACAGACATAAACACTCTTTCCGGGAAGCCATTTGTTGGTGTGCTGCACCCTATAAGTGCCCAATCAAAGGCCTTTAATTGTACATTTTTAATGAGAGCATAAGGTAACTAAATAACAGGTTTGTAAAAGCTTAATGGAGGTAGAGGGTAAAGAATGTCTTTGGATGTCAAAAGATGTCTCTTTCCATTCTCAGTGTCTTATTTAATCCACAAACGTCTTTTCAAAGGTTTTTTTGTACACAAAGGTTCAAACACGAGGCCTGTGGTGGTTAGCTATTATCAAGCTTAGAGGACTCACGCTATTTTTGCAACTCAAATGATGACAGCTGAAAAAAATCTGTGTCAGACAAACATTTCTCCCATTGAGCCTCACATAAAGGCATTGACACAATCTTTCCAAACCTTTATTCTAAGAAGTTGTGTTCCTTAGCCATAGAGACTGGTTGTTTTTTTTCCCCCTCTTTGACCAACATAACCAAGTACTTTTTTTTTCTGGACCAATTACTGATTGATTTCTCATCTCAGTCTAGCCGCTAAAGAGCGGAGGGGTTATGTTTGAACTTAGAAGTCATGCCTGTTGCACAAGGACAAGATTTATTCTGCAGTTTCCTTTTCCAGTCAGGCTTTGTCAGTGCAGCTCTTGACCTGTGCTCTTACCTCCGTTTCAGAGTGCAGCTTATTTTTTCCTTTTCACACTGCTGCTGCTGCTGATGTTTGAATCGCACAAAGCACCCTTGTTTTTAAATTCAGAAATGCAGACTGCAGCACTGCCCATAATCATTCACCACCTTCACCATCATTGTTATTTAGATTATTATTATTATTATGTAGTTTGTTGAGACACCAAGAGACCACTTTAAAGCCACACTTTCAGCTCACAACAGTCAGTATCAGTTTTGTCTGCATGCATTTGTTTTTTCTCGTTCACAAGCTCACCAAGCAGGAACAAACAAATGTCTGTTTGAGGCTACGTGATTAACTCTGTATGTGGTTTACTGCTGAGCAGCTATCACTACTTCTTCTAGTTCCTACTTTCCACTTGAAACCACAGACTGACACTGAAACAGAAGAAACTATACAAAAGTAAAACAAAGTAAAGGGCTCTATGTAGAGGATGTGCCGATACAGACAGCTTCACATCAGTTTAACAGAGTTCATGAAAAGGTGAAAACCTGATTTGGTAAGTTTTCTTTTTGTTTTATAAGTCCAATCATAATATATATGTATGTTTTAAAGTTATTTGCTGGTATGACTGTAAACTCTTGTAAGTTATCAACATATGAGATCAGTTACATTCTTACTGTTTTTTTTTTTACTCTTTGGTTTCTCTCATGTGACTGCCCCCTTGTTGCAACCCTGACTTTCCTCTTGAGAAGCCAAAATGCTGATGATAGCATTACCTGATTAACAATATAATATGATCTACAAAATAAAATCAGACCACAACAGCTGGTTCTGTTTTAAAAGACAAACCATCAAATTCCATCATAAAGTATGAAAGTATAAGTTAACATTATTGTATTTATTTTAGACATAGTAAAATACATGAATGGTAAAAGACAGTATAGATTGCTCCGATTGTTCATATTGTCCTCATTTTATTTTATTTTTTTTTCAAATTTGGACACTTTGACAAAGTTAAACTGAAAATACATGACATATAATATATTAAATGCTATGGATGCATGATGTTATTGCCACAGTATCAGAACTGACCAATAAAGGTTTAAAGGTTTATTTTTAGAATTGGAAGATAGGACAGTTATTCCACAGACATGTATTGATATGTTGATTTTGCACATTTATATTTATTATTTCCTACATTGTAGTTTGATACCAAAGACTTAAAATTATGACATATTAGAAATGGAATTATGTAGTAAACATAAATTTGTATTTGTTTTTGTTTTTGAAGTAGATCAGTGTTGCTTTAATGACAGCTTTGCACACTCTTGATATTCTTTCAGCTGCATCATGAGGTTGTCACCTGGAGTGGTTTTCTGACAGTCTTAAATAAGTTCCCAGAGGTGCTAAGCACTGGTTGGCTACTTTTCCTACACTCTGCAGTCCACCTCATCCCATGTAGGTTTAGGTCTAGAGATTGTGTAGGCCAGGTCATCTAACAAAGCTCTTCATCACTCTCCTTCTTGGTCAAATATCCCTTACGTGGCCTAGAGGTGTGTTTGGGGTCATTGTCCTGTTGAAAAACAAATGATGGTCCCACTAAGAGAAAACCAGATGAGATGGCATGTCGCTGCAGAATGTAGCATTAGCTATTGCTGTAAGTGTGCCTTGAATTTTAAATACCAGTCAATAAACCAACAGTGTCGCCAGCAAAGCGTCCCTACACCATCATACCTCCTCCTTCACTAAGCTTCACAGCAACAGAAAGGAGCTCTTGGCATGGCACACATGTTAGCTGAACACCACTGAAGGTAACAACCTCACGAAGCTGATTTAGAGAATACCATGCGTACGCTACACTGACATCAAAGCAACTGTAGCTACTTTGAAGAATCTACAATCTAAAACATATTCTGTTTGTTTGACACTTTTTTTGTTTGCTACATAATTCCAATAGTGTTTTATCATGACTTCAGTGTCTTCACTATTTATCTAGATTAAAAAAAGGTTTTTAAAAAACTAAAAAAAAAAAACACTGAATGAGAAGGTGTTTCCAAAGTTTTGACTGACACTGTGTTTTGAAGTGTTACAAGCAAACATTTTGCAACGCTTGTAAAGCAAAGTTGATGTGTAGAAGACCAACGCAACAACCCTTTTAACACCACTACGGTAAACATGGATCTTTACAACCATCACCTGTAGTACTGAGAATTTCTGAAAAGTAGAAAAGAAAATAATGAAATGCAGATCATACTGTGCAAGATCACAGGTATTTTCCTCCCTCCAGAGCTCTTTGCTCTGACAAGCAGAGTAAACCTCCTTAGTCCTGGTACAGTTGGAGGATGTGGGATTCAGCATGGTGCAGTTACTCACGCACAAGCAGGAATATGCCACATGGACACAATATATTACATTATGGACAAAATTAAATGCAGTGTTAGCCCTTGTGAAGAGTTTCCAGTGGATACTGAAGTAAAATGAATACACACTTCTTTAAGACCTATAAACAAACAAGACCATGTTGAAATGAAAATGATGTCACAAATCAAATATAAAATATTCTACAATCCCCCTTTTGGCATCTGTCAATCATACGTCAACAAGATATAAGCAAGTGAGGATTGGTTCTGGCACATGTCTGCCCTTCCAGTCCCAGATCCAAGAATCCTGTACCTGCCCCTCCAACCAGGACATTCTTCAGGAAACAGGTGGGAGAACACAGATGTTGACCTATATGTCTATAAGGGATGCATAAGGGGTGTAAGGAGATTCTTTGTTACACTTAAAAGCAGCAAGCATTCTTCATTGCACATTGCCCATGGAAATCTCCAAACATCAGTAAAATTTAATAATGATAATAATATTAAAAATGATAAAAGATGATAATATAGCTTAAGCAAATTAACCGTCTGATTCTAAACTAATTTAATTTCCACTTCATTCTGCTATGAGCACTTTGATTAATCCTAAGAGTCTGTGCTCCTGAGTGTGTGCGAGGGAAGAGAGAGATAAAAAAATAGCAGCTATATGCGATTGTGTAATCTCTTTAGCAGAACGTGAATTTACGAGGGGGTAGGGAAGAAAATATGGTATTCAGGATTCTCTTCATCCTCGCATGTCTGGCAACCTGTTGAAGGAATGGTTTCAGTGGCATGTCGCACTAACTGATAAGGTGGTGGTGCTGGAGATAAACTTTAATAACAGTGGTGATACATTAAGGCAGAGGAGTCTGATGCATGGTGTGGGTTTAACAGTGCTACTGCAGATATCAATGTGATGATTACTGAGGTGATTAAAGATTTACATTCACCCAATGTTTGTATGTTTGTCAAACCACGCAGACAGAGGACTGTCCATGCCTCAGATCTCAGTCAGTTCTTCTTTGGTGCTTGCAGGCTGTGTTGAGCCTTGGTAAAGGAGCCATCTGGATTATTATTATTATTATTATTATTATTATTATTATTATTATTATTATTATTATTATTATTATTATTATTATTATTATTATTATTTGGATTGACTACACAACAATTTTGTTGCACCACTGCACAGAAGCCACCTTTTTCAGCCAATATAAAAAAATAAAACTGAGTATCATTTATTCATAAATTCTCTTTTTGTCCTTCAGATAGACACCTCAGTTTGACTGATTTAAAGAAATGTCACTGGATTCTCTGAAGTTATCTCTGATTTATATGAGCTACTATAATTGTCTTCTTCTTAGTGGCTAAAAATTAAATTATTATACTTTAGAAATTCAGGATATGTCTTTCGTAATCATATTTTCCATTTATTCTCCAGATTTGTGCATTACAATATACCAAGATAGGGACTCCTGTGTTGTTTACGGTTTCCCAGCAAACTGGTTTTGAGTCTTGTTTGCAAGGGGTGCTGGTGGGTAGGAATGGATTAGAGGCACTCCACCTTCCTGTCTCATTTAAATATTTTACAACATGGTTAGTCTCTGTCTCTGTCTGTAGCAAACCATTTTGAATTACTAATACAGAGCTGTTTTTAGCTGCTGCTTGGGTCGGTTCGGTCTGTGGCATTTGTCTGTTAGCTTGTTGTATGGCTTGTTTTAACAGAGCATTAGCCTCTCCATATGGACGACTATAAGATCGAGGAGCACATGCTAGAGGATTCAGAGTCCTCTCATCTGGCTCAGGTTTAAACACATCAGGCTCTTCATGTTTTTGTTTCAACTCAGGTGGAGACACTGCACCATTTTTTATCAACAGACGTTTGTTTTTGTTTTGGAGCAGGGAACAGGTACACAGTTATCATCATTACAAATTTTAATTCTCTGAGAAAACACTTACAGTCCTGATAGGTCTCTTCAGCTCTCTCAGTCACCTTTCTAGCTGATCACCTCTGACCACTTATGCTGGGACTCGACCAAGAACCTTCTACACAGTGACTGTCTCTATGTGCTCGATTATGGGGAGTTACCTCAGTCCAAACACTCGCTTTATTCAACTCTCACTGAAGACAAATGACACCACATTTAGCTTTTAATTTTATACCTCACTCTCCCAAGACTGGCAGAAGAACAGTGCTAGGTACCTGTATTCTAACAACCATCAGCATAAAAAGCCGCAGCAAGAGCAACTACTTCGAAGCAGTTGCTTTAACATCAAACCACAGCAGCAAGGTGGAAGCCACATGAAAGGATAAACAACTCTGGAGAGACTTTCTGTTTGCATAAATGTTGTTAAAGTGAGCCACATTTCAGTGACAAAAAAACTTAATTGAGAGTTAAGATTTGTCACTTTGTCCACAAGGGGGCATCAAAGTTGACACAAACTAACATTTCCCCACGGGAGCTTTAACTTCGATCTAAAAATCAAGACATATTTTGTGCAAGATTCCTGTTATTACTACTCTCGAAAGTAGCAGCCATAAAACTGTTTCTGTTTAAGAATGGACTTGAAGGAATTCACACCTTTTCTAAGCTGCACTGAATAATAAAGCTGGAAAATGGTTTTTATCTTATGCAATGCTGGTGTTTGCATCTCATTTATTCCTTTTTTCTAAGCTAACATGCACTAATCATTTTCTCAGATAACTACAGCATGTGCACTAACACCACCAACACTACCAGCACATTGGAAACTCTTCACGGCGTGGCTTACTGTCCATTGTTTTTGTTTGGTTTTCTTCTCAACGCTGCGGCTCTGTGGGCCTCCTTCACCCAGCGGGCATCCTGGACAGACACCCACATCTACATATTGAACTTGGTTGCGGCTGACTCCACCCTCATCCTCTTTCTTCCCTTCAGGATCTATGATGCCTTCTTCTGCCTACCCAAGACCTCACTTTGTACGGTCCTTGTTAGCATACATTACATCAACATGTACGCCAGCATTTTCACCACAACAGCCATCAGTGTGCATCGATACTTGGCTGTAAGGTTCCCGCTGCAAGCCAGAGCATGGAGGAAGAAGAAAATGACAGCCCTTACTGTTTGTTTGGCTATTTGGGTGTTTGTGATGACAATATGTGCTATATTCAGAGAGGAGAACAACCCTGAAAAACTCTGCACTTGTTATGAAAGATGCAAGAATCAGCGTCTTAAGCTGCAGTTTGGTGTCACACTGGTTTTTGCAGGCTTCATTCTTCCACTCTTGATTGTTGTTTTCTGTTCCAGTCAATTCATTAGAATTCTATTAAAAGACAAGAACACCGAGTTAAGGGAGAGGAAAAGTTCAATCAGCATTGTAACAGCAAACATGATAGTATTTATCTTCTGCTACACACCCATTCACATCAGGTTTGCAGTCATCAGCTTTGGTTTTCTACCTTCAAATCCCAGGTCAGAACCCAGAGATCTATTTCTACTTATATCCGAATGGATCGCTTCTACAAACTGCTGCCTTGACTCCATCAGCTACTATTTCTTATTGAAACAGTTTTATTCATAATTTGACACTGTAATTTTTGGCTTTTGGATGATTCATTGGCTGTTAATGTACCAGAGTGACCTGAAACCTGAAAAGGATCATGGGTTAACATTTCTCTAATTATTTTTATTCAAGCTAATTTCCAAATGCTTCATACATGATGGTAATTTTGAAAATGATCCAATCCCCTTAGTATAAAAAATAAAAATGGTCGCAATGCTGCTTGTTGTGATGGACGAGTTTGTACCACAGACGTGCCTCAGCTAAGACAGAGATGTCGCAATGTGTTCCCTTCCTTCAGTGAAGCAACTCTGATTACTGCTAGTTCCAAAATAACACGATGATTACATAAAAGACAGGCTTCAAAACATTATTTCATAAACCAGTGCCTGTCTGCCACGTGAAGTACATGAGATTGTGAAATTACACAGATAACTTACCACATGGAGCTCTCCGGTGCAGAGCCTGTTAGGCAGATGAATAATGGATAGTATGGCTCTCAAGAACACATAAAGATAATTATTTCCCACAGGTTTTCTTTGTTTGGGCTTTAAATCAGATGGTATTAAATAAAAGTGGGAAACACAATCTTTCAGTTTCAGTTGGTCTTTGGTTTGGAAATTTTGATTTTCCATTCTGGAGATAAAGACTCTGTTAGACTCATCATGGTAGCAATCACAGGTCAGTCACGGTGTAAAACATTACCAGCTGTTTTAGTTCAGTGGTAATTCAATCACACTATATGAAATAATCATATTATCTTTGAGTGCCTAAAATTGTCTAATCAGACCATGAACTCCTCGGAAATGTTTATTGAGGAAATAAATCAAAGTCTGTATCTTCTTTATAGAAAAAATTCTGCTGAATATTCGTGGACTTTTTGAATTTTTTATTCCGTTTTTTCTTTTCTCATGGCATAATATGTTTTGTAATAATAAAGAACGTTTCATGAGGTTTAATATGATTCAAAGGGAACATCTGATTAACAATCCTGCTGATATCTTGAAATACTGCTTATGTTTACAGTATTGTTAATTATGTCAGTGCTTTAAAGAGAATGTAACCTGATTGGTTATACTTGTAGGTCAGACTGCACCTTTAGTGTGTGTTTGTATGTGAGTGATCTAGATAATCAGCAAAAATTTCTGTTATCAATAAAAAAATACTTTGACGTAACAAGGAGGCAAATTCCTTCCTTTTTTCCTGATGTGCAGTGTTGTAAATGCACATTTTGTGACAATTACAGCCTTTGTTTGGACTTTTTAATCACAAAAGTTAAATTAAACCCCATTCATTTCTGCAGTATTTGCTGTACTTGGTTATAGTACATTACTCCTGGAGTCACAACCTTAACCATAACCAAACCAATCTAAGACATTCAGAATATTTTATGTGGCCACTGCTGCACTGATTTGTTTTTGTTTTGGGGTAAAAAAAAAATGTCTTTGTCAACATCATGCTTCCTCCAATGATGAGTGATGGAAGTTTTGGAGATTCAAACACTTAAATTTTAAGCCTCAAATGAAATAGTATTATTTGTCCTCTGACACACTGCAAGCTCTTTGGGTTGTAGTAATACAGTTTGGGGTTACAAAAGGTCATTGGTTCAAGCCCAGCTCAGAACCAATGGGGTGAATAAGTTTCTTCTTCTGTTCTGCTGGCATGCAACTTCTCAGGGTAGCCTTCTGCGTGTAGCCTTCTCACTCTGACAACTTTTCATGACTATAGGACCCGTTTTTTGCATGTATGAGTACATTCAGAAATTTCCAGTGACAGAATGTGAAGAATGAATCCCTCCCTCAGGTGTTACTGAGACATCTTCTTCAGTGAGAACTTTTAAATACTGGCTGCACTCTCTGTGATTAAGCTGGAATGTTTTGGGTTAAAACACAAACTGCTCCCCTTGAAAGGCTGACTACATATTACAATCACTGTGCTCTCTGTGTCATGCTCAGCAGCCCAGAACATGTCCTGTAAATGCTCATGCACCTATGGGAGCTGAAGCTTTCCACTCCTTGAGCAGCTGAAGGCCAGTGTGTAGCTCCCTCTTGTGGTAGGAAATGTAAATGCTGATTTTTTTCTTTTTTCTTTATCTCGCAGTGATGCACTGCTCTGGAGCTGCCTTGTGTGAAGTTTCAAACTGCCAAAAGTATGAAAAATGAGCCTCATTCACCGAAAATAAACTGCTGTAATGATACACACATAACTCATTGTGAAGTAGGGCTTGAAATGTGTTTATCTGTTTGCTGTCTTCAGCTGTGCTGTAATAGTAGGCATTTATTTCAGTGAGTGCATTCTGAAGCAAATTCAACAACATTAGCAGTCAGTTATATAATGCCGTTTAATAGCAGTACTCCAAAGATTGATAGTTATTGTAACAGCAGTAACTTAGCAACTGCAAAAACTGGGCAGGCATCAGTCAAATGAGAAGGCTCAGTTCTGCCTGTGTCTCTACTCTAATAACAGGGAAACTGCTGAACTCAGCAGTCAGCCAAAATCACGTAAATACTGTACATACATCTTATTCACAGCATCGTCACCGAGAGTAAGAAAAGAAAAGAAAAGAAACCTCACACTTCAAACACAGCCCAGTCTCAGAAGACCCTCCTGAAAAACAAAAACAAAAAAACAGCTGTATACACTTTAACTTCAGCATGATTATTTACAATATTCACAAATGATACAGAATACAGTTCCTTTTCAAAATGCAAACAAAGAGAAAGAAAAGTTGTTGTGCTTGTCTGTAATACTGCACAGTACAAAGACCACGAACAGAAAAGAGATGAGTACATTCATTCTCCCAGGATGCTGAGTAATTTCAAGATCCTCCAGTATGGCAGTTGGTTGGTAATGAAATACAGATGATCACAAAACAGCAAAACAGGGCTGCAACAAATTATTATTATTGATCATTTCACATGGGCTGCACGGTAGTGCAACGGTTAGCGCTGCAGCCTCACAGCATCGCGGCTTCCTCCCACCATCCAAAAACATGCTCAGTAAGTCAATTGGTGCGTCTAAACTGCTTGTAGGTGTGAGTGTATATCAAAGGTTGTCTGTCTCTGTGTGTCAGCCCTGTGATTGACTGGTGACTAGTCCAGGGTGCACCCCGCCTCTCACCCTAAGACAGCTGGGATAGGCTCCAGCCACCTGCAACCTTGAACAGGATAAGCAGTATAGAAGTGATAAATGAGTTTTACATTTAATCTTTAAGTCTTTAGGTCAGAAAGTTTCCAGAATCTGAAGTGATGACTTCTATTTGCTTATTTTGTCTGACCAACAGTCAAGTCCTTGAACACTTCATGACCAAAAGCAGCACATTTTTACATTCAAGAAGCTAGAATCAGTGACAGTTTTACAACTAATCAACAGGGATGTGTCCAGAGTGTTGGCTTGGGGAGGTATGGGGCCCCATTTGAAATCTGATTGCCTATCTGTCTTTAAAGGGTGGGACTTGTTAGAAAAAACACCCCCTTTTGAGGTGCAGAGATGCAAGAGGCTGCTCATTTTTTTTTTTTTTTGCATGTTCTTCTATTTTTACTTTGGAAAACCATAAAAAAAAAAAAAAAAAACAAAAAAAAAAAATCAAAACCAAACACACACACACACACACACACACACACACACACACACACACACACACACACAAAAGAATCATAAGTTTCTGTGTGTGTTTGTGCTCTTTACACATTTACTCCACGCTGACCCTCCATAAGGCCAGCCACATGATTAAATGACTTTAAGATCTTATCCAATTTTAAAACTGGGGAGACTGCATGCATGAATACAGTTCAGATCCATTTTTTGATGAAAACATCCTTGAATCAAACACTAAAAAATTCCATACAACCGCTACACCAAACACTTAACGTTTGGGATTCTATACACACAAGAATTCACAGAAGCTCACCTGATCAAACGTGACTTCAGAACAAAAACAAACACTCAGGGAGGCCCTGATGCAGTCAGGAGGAGTGAAATGGCTACACTGACGCCACATACTTTAAGATTCTTTGAAAGAATAAACAGTTATGATAAGCCCTGACTCAGGTCATGCCCCCCTGATCACTGGGGCAGGGAAATCAGGCCTTAACCTGGCCTAAAATCTTTGAGCGTGGGGCCAGCCAAAATCAGTGCCCTAGCTGGGCCACCCCTGTCAAGTAAGTCTGCACACGCCCCTGCTAAATGGTACTTTCACTAAAAGATACTTTGCTTTTTTAAATCAATCTGTCGATGGATTTGTTGTTGCAGCTCCTTATAAATAAACAAAGCACAGAGTTGAGCCACATTAAATGAGTAACACAGTGCTGCCTCGCAGTATTTCAAGCCGTGTGAAGGTTTGCCTTTGAACTACTTTCATGTCATTGTACTTACATATCAGCTATCCTGAAATAGACACAGTTCATGTCATGGCATCAGTGAACACATGACAGTGTAATCATAAAGAGCATGACAAGGTGTAGTTATTAATCTAATAATCTTTACATATTTACAGTATATGCGCATGGATTCATGGTATTTCTGAGTAGTTCACAAACAGACCTTCAAACACTGAAACATTCATCAGAGTGACGGAGCAAGGAAAGGGGGTTTCACATTAAGACTCAGGATAAAAATAAAAAAATAAAACATTCAGCATATATGGTCAAAGGCAAAATATCGGAAATATACTGCAATAGTCCTCAACCAAAACCATCTTCATGGCACTTAAACACAAGTTTCTCCTTGTGTTGTTGCTTCAGTGAGCAGGCATCAGTTGATCATTCATAACTTGGCATCTAGATGTATGAGGAGAAGACACTATTATAACTGTGAGGGGGGGTTTGCCAATTTTAATCTGGAGCAGAAAACTTATAGGCGAGGAGATCTCAACTCATTTTTGTTACAATGGCATGAAAGATGTTCATTCTTGTTTGCAAGCTAGCACCTTCATTTTTTTTTTTTGAGTTACTGTGTCTTACATTTTCATTTTATCTAAATCAAAGTTCACTATGTACAGATAAATCATATATTGCTGCAAGGTGAGCATAAGCTTCATTCATTTGTCGACTTTCGTTTGGAAAAAGTGAAAATTGGGCCAAATTAATCAAATTTTCACTTCTTGTTATCGGTGCGACTCATTTCGTCGACTTGTTCTTGCTTTTCACTTCATCTCGTCTCTCTTTCATGACCTTCATCTTCCCACTAACACACTTGTACCATGTTGTGTTGATCTATAAGTGTCCGATGCTGTGACACTTTGATGGGCTGAATATACAGTCCCATTTGCTTGCCTGGAACATTTCCATTACCCCCATTGGCTCGGAGTTAAGCCTGCTGTTTCAATCATCACCACTGTAACTGTCACTTTGTACTGTGTCATGTCTGCAGGACCTTGACCCACTGCAGACTTATGGGGGAAATTTTGCCCAATAAAACCAGACTGTGTTCTATAACGGGGCATTAATGGATATGTGTGTACGTGCGGAGAAACCCTCAGGTGACGGTGAAGGACAGAGTGTTCATATATTGCAATGCGATTATTTCAAACCCTCTAAAACACCTCTCTCTCCTTTTCTCTCTTTCGCCCACTTGCAGTCCTGCTCCTACTTTGTAGCAGATCCAGTGTTTGGACGCAATCTCCCCAGACGTCCACACGAAATTATTGGTCATTAAAGAGTACATGGCGTGTAAGAAGGCAAACGAACAGAGAGCATGCAGTTGGCAGAAATAGTGCTGACATTTCAGTCCTGCGCTCTGCTTCAGAAAGACGTGAGTTATGGTCCCATATCCCTGTGAGACAAGGTTGGAGGCATTTTAGCACACACGTCTTCCTTCTCCTGTACACAGAATACTAAACACCCTCTGTCACCTGTACAAGAACGCATTGGTATCTACCGCGTGTACTGCGAAGAGGAAAAAGATACAAAGAGAAGGATTTTGTGTTTCTTCATCATCCATTAGAGTTGTTTTTACAGTCGGTTTATTTGCCGGGTGAGTCGCCTCCAGCTTTGTGATGCTTAGATTTTGCAATTTCACCTAAAGTACCTTGTTGGCAAACAGACCAACAGGTAACACAGAGGGGGAACAGATGGGTGGCAGTCTTGTTAATGCAATCCAAGAGGGAGAGAGCATTCCACTCCTGCAGCCACAGTTAATCTGCACAGAGAGGGCAGCTCTTAAGTGCTATGTCCATCTTTGTCTCTGTCCACATCCTCTAGGGGCCCCCTGCTCTGCTGTCCCTCTTTTCTTCCTTTCTCTCTTTCTTCGCCCTCATCCTTTCTCTCTTTCTCTTCCTGCCACCGCTCAGTGAGAGGAGAGAGAAAGGCAATGTCTGCAATGCAGACACAGCAACAACCTCAGCCCACCGAACCAATTAGCGTGAGCCAGGGTATGAGTGGCAGAGCCAGCAGCCAGTCATGAAGAGGGACTCATCATGGGAGGAGAGGGCTGGTGTGTGTGTGTGTGAGTGTGTGTGTGTGTGTGTGCCTGAGAGACTGACAGAGGAGAGCAGAGGGGCTGAATGACAAATAAAGATATTGGGAGAAAGAGGAAGAGGAGGGTGGACAGAGTGAGGGAGGAAAGAGATCCATGTGAACAGAAACAGAGTTCTGGACATTTTCTTCATTTCGTGAACAGTCACTGGCCAGTCTGAGTCCTGTCACTGCAGTTCTTCTTGCTCATCAGCTGGCTCAAATCAACCAGCTCACCCAGCTCTCCTCTCTCCAGAGCACCCCTCAGCAAAGCCCGGGTTAGCCCGGGGGTGTGCTGCTGGGACATGTAGGCCTGGCTGCTGGGTGGGGGCATGGAGGGTGGAGGCAGAGGGACGGGGACCATGCCGTGGCTGCTGAGGATGTATCCTTCAGGGGCAGGCCAGCGCAAAGGCAGTGGTTCACTGTACTCCATGGGGGCACTTGGTGCTGAGACCACCCTCCGGCGCTCAGGTGAGTCCTGTGGGGTCATCGGGTAAACATAATCCCCCGCAGACTTCCTCAGAGGGGCTTTGGGTGTCCCCTTTCCTCCTTTGTCTTGCTTACTCAGGCAGACATAGTGCTGGCGTGGCGTGTCATTCCCCCTTCCCTCGCAGCCGTGTCTCCCGCCCCCCCCCTGCTGGAACAGTCTAGTGGTCAGGTAGACAGAGGGGGGCATGCGGCAGGGGGAGCCCAAACCCACGGATCCTCCTCCCAGGTATGTCTGGCTGGTGTCCCACCCTCCGGAGTTGGAGTCAGACAGACGCAGGCCTCTTCGTTTCTGCTGGGGCGTGTGCTCGGGAGTCGGGAGGAAACCCGGGTCCAACTCCCCTGACTTCACCCAGCCGTTGGGCATGACAAACAAGGTTTCCCCGCTCTGGGTGCAGGGGCGTTCCCCGCCTCCTTGTCTTGTCACACTGAGGACAGAGCCTCCCATCCCACCGCCACTACTAAGCAGGCTTCTTTCACGCCGTTGGATGGCAGACTGAGAGCTGTTGTGGCGGCGGTTCCTGGGCTTGTGGGCCATGATCCAGCAAACAGCGAGGCCGGAGAGCGCTGCTCCAATGGTGAAGGCAGAGACTGCAGATGCCACAAGCAGGTTGAGTGAGACCAGGCTCTCTGGTTCGATTAACAAACTCTGCTGCAGGATCCCTGAGGACAAAGACAAAATTATAAAGATGACATTTAAATGAACAATGGGCTTCCTTTTTCAATGACTGTCCACAGGGTGCACTTTAGACCTATCCTCATTATCATAATATATAGTTTTGCTTCTTCTTTGTACCTATTGATTCAGTCTGAAGCATTAACACTCATAAAAGGTGGTCATAATGTTGAGTGTCTCTCCAGTCTGGCCTTGAGGCTCCACAGGCTCCAGGTTTCAGAGAGGCCTGCACTTGTCATCAGCACTGCTCAGACCACAGCAGCTGACTCTCTTTTTCTCCCCACACTTTCCACCCTGGTAGGAGAGTCTCTCCTCTCAGCACATACCATTACCTCAGTGTTTCCACCCAGCTCTAATCACTCCCATCTGCAGACACAGCAGCACACGCTGGCCCCTGGCTCGGCCTCTGCTGTGCTTTTCACCGCTGCGAGTCCGTCAGGTCTTCAGCTTGGCACCTCTGACTTCTACTGCTCTCTATGTCTTACAGGAGGAGGAAAATATCTTTTTGGAAATTGATTTTTTTTCTTTATTTTACTTTCCTTTACCTCTCTTTCTTTTCTTTTTTTTTGATGTTTCAACTAACTTCATGAATCCCAGATCAAGGATCCGAGAACTCCTCCACCCTGGGCTCTGCTGCAGCGACATCCGAGCCTCTAGAAAAAAGTGCCTTCAGTACTTAATCAGTATTTTATTCCATTTCCTGTTCTGTTTCCAGCAACCCTTGGTCATCCCCCTCTGATGTGGAGATGGTTTCATTAAAAAATAAGTTTCATAACTAGGATGTATCATTTCCCGTTGCGCTGGAAATGTATTATCTACCTCTCACATCCTTTCCATTTGAACTGTCTCACATTGGGAGAGTTTCTGACCAACAGAAAAAGAAACCAGATTCCCAGTTCCACTTCCATCTGATTCAGCATTGAAAAAGACGCTTTAACACTCAATTTCTGAAAGCAAGGTAGAATGGATCTTTGCTGGGCTGTGGAGAAGAAATCACATCACACCTCAGAAAACGACTATGATCTTAAATGTTCAACAAGTCCCAAATATTCTCAGGAATGGAATGAACTCTGGAAGGATTCAAAGATTTCTTTCTTTTTTTTTCAGGACAAAATGTTCAGTGACAAGTGGACAGGTGTAAGAAGGGATTCAGCCACTAGGGGGAGCCTGCTTTCAGTCCACCACACAGACAGACGCATCCATGTCATAGTGCTGCAACCTACCATCACAGTCTCCTAGATGGGAGGAGGCATTTCCATATTCCACATCTTGTTGAAAAGGCAGCCTGCAGACATGGAAAGATCACAGATCAGCACATCAGAGAAGTCTCTTCATTTACAGACATCACACAGCAACAAACTAATTATCACACTCTGTATTTACTGTATCTACAACTACAAGAGCTTTCTAACGTTTTTACAATCTGACATTAAACTTGACTGAAAAAAACTAAAGTGAAAATAGAAATTGATTTTTTTAAGTAAACTTTGCATGTAAGTCTTCATTTATTGATAATGATCCCCTAAAAATATATGACATTTATTGATGTGTCGTTTCAATGTAATAGGATACACTATTGATCCCGTTATTGATTTCTGGCTCCATGTCAGAGAGGTCAGAGGTCAGGGTCAGTCAACAGGTACTGATGGGAGCACAGAGCAACACTAGGTTTAGTGTTTCACACGAATAAACAGGGATGACTGGTGGTCATTAGATAGCTGGGCTCAGCCCTCTCATTCTTGACCAATACAGATCCTGAAAATCCTCCTCAGATGATTTAGAATGGGTTCTTTAAAATTCTGGGTAAAACCTAGAGACTCAAAGCTAGTAGAAAAAATGTATTTCTCTAAATGGGATTTTTTTACAAGCAAAATACTGTAGCATCCTCTTCCATTCAGTTCTTTATGTAAATGAGTGAGTCCTCTGTGTCTGTGGAAGAAAACGTGGAAGTTGAGAGACTGAGAACCCATCACCCCCCCAAAAAATCAAATTAAAAAAAGGGACAAAATAAAGAGTCAAACCAAGCATCACAAACGTTTTTGGTATTTGCTTTCAATTAAAGGCCTTGCTGACAGTAAGTGACACAAAGAATTTACTCTTTAGCTCCCATGTTTGCATTTTGGAGTCACAGCGTGAACTTAAAACATTTTTCTAACAACATGAGAAAGCATTTATGAATCCCAGCTCACAGAAAGAAAACACACAAAGATATCTACGCTGGGCAAAGTTAACATCGCCTTACAAGTCATCCCATCGCTATATAGAGACACAACAAGCAGGTAAACAAGGCAAGGAGGGAAAACAAAGACAGGCAGAGACAGTTTCCTGGTACCAGACACTTCTCTGTAATTTTGAAGTATCTTGCTGGAACTTAATGTCTCATGTGAAACGTTGATTCTAAGGCTTTAAGTACTTCTTAGTCTGATGCATTTGTTAGCCCAACCACCAAACCATAATGACCATCAGACACCACTGCTAATAAACATTCTGCCTTCACCATAACTGATATTTCACTTAATTAAAGATGTATGAAGGATAATGAAAGTCTCTCTTTCATTTTAATGACCAGTCAGTGATTAATGTCTGTATTTAGCTCTCATCATCACCGAATACTAAACACCCACTGGTTCAGATGATGTAATATTGGCTCGTACATATACCAACAAAAAACATAGAAACTTTTCCAAAGACATGGAGATATTTTAATTCAAAAACAATACAAAGTTTCAACATTTTCTCAAACTTAATGACAAAAAAGACTATTATATAACACATAAAAATGGAGGAATGTAAGCTTCTGTTCCTTTGGAAGAACACTAATGTTTTATTGTGGCTGGGCCAAAATAATATTTTATAAATATGACAGCAGAAGACAAATGAGACACAATCAGAGAAAGCTTTTACACTTCACTAAATCAAACTATTTAAAGAGTTTAGATTTGGTATGCTTTTCAGATACAAGAAAAATATCTAATACTGACAAAATCAGTGAGTCAAAATACAGTATCCACAGTATGGGAAATAGAAATGGTCGGTGGACTGTTACTATCATAACACTTTTCTCGTCTTTTCACCGCTAAATAACACTTTAATGTTACATTCAAAATTCATTCACTGACAGCAGATGATGCTCTGTAAGGTGAAGAGCGTTGCTACTTATGCCTCAAACACGGTGGCCCTGAGAGCTCACAGCACTACAGCTTAAGAGAGCACATGCAAAAAGACAAAACACAAGCAAATGAAGAAAACATCTCCATCAATTTGGCAACATGTACAGCATTTAGAGAATGTACTGCAAAGACCTCAACACAACATATTAGAAAAACACGCTGCAAATAGGCCGCCTCACAACGGAAGAGTTTCAGAGGACACTTAAAAGAGATGCACACGGCCATTATTAGCCAACATGCTAATATCTGAATCATGCAATCGCAATATTAAAATAAATCAAAAGCACTCACTTTTATCTAATTTTCCAACACCACTGATGGAAAGAGAACTTTAAAGGCACGGTTGGTAGTCACAGAAAACTAGCATGAATTTGAATATAGCAACTCCTCAGGACTCCTCAACACAAGGAGCTCCTCCAAAACAACGCCCTCGCCCACATGCACGAGCTCTGCTGAATCCTGACCACAGACTCAACCGGTCCTCAGCACATTATTTTTGTTTGCACTACGTTACCAGTAATCAGGGTATAGGTAGATTTTTTGCCGTTCTCCGGCGTACTTGGATCCCTCTTGGTTATGCACATTGAATCTGGGCGAGTGCATGCCAGCAAGATGTACGTGCAAGAGGCGGGCAGAATGGCAGGATGGGATTTGATTGGTTTAACAAATTGGATCCTAAACGCTAGGATTGGTTGGTGTTTTCTCAGGTTATATTTTTTGCTCTATTTTAAGAACACATCGTGCATTGATTGACATCAGGCCATAAAGATCATTTTAACTAGAATAACAAAAAAGTGTATCTAAATCTGATTACCAACACTAGCCTTAATAGGACTGTAACTCAAAATCTGTATCAACAACAAGCGTGTTGGGACCTGTGCATCACTTTCAAGTGTCCTCTGGAAACACTTCAGTTATGTTGTGGCCTATTTTCAGCACATTTTTCTTATGTGTTGTGTTGTGTTGTGGTCTTTGCAGCGTGTTTTGTTAATGCTGCAAATGTGTTGCCAAATTGATGAAGATGTTTTCTTAATTTGGTTATGTTTTGTCTTTTTGCATGTTTTCTTAAGCTGCAGTGCTGTGAGCTCTCAGGGCCACCGTACACAGGTGCATATGGTGGTTCAGTGCCTTGCCCAAAGAAACTGTGGTATGTGAAAGTGGGAACTGGGATAAAACTGACAACCTTCTCATTGAGAAACAGCTGACTGACTCTACCACTCAGCCACATTAAGCCCTCATCTGGTGGTCAAGCATTTCCAGATACAACATACAGGAATGTTTTACTCCATGAAACTCTCCACACAGCAATTTAAGTCAACATCATTATGGTGGAAGCTGGTGTGTTTCTGTGTGTGTGTGTTTTATCCTCACCGTGTTCCTGGTCTCAGGAAGGAGCAGGTGCTGCCTCTGGTCCAACCACAGTACGGATCCCTGGAGGCTAAACAACTCCTGCACACAAACCAAGAAAATAGAAAAAGTTGAGAAATGGTCTGACAATAATTTTAGGGTCAATTAAATTGAACTTGAAATTATTGCTTTCAACTAACCTAAAACATTTACATGAAACCAATTCACATAATAAATTGAATTAAAGCCACTGTTTTGTTTTTTTAAGTGTACTGGACTTATGAGACTTAATTGTGATTTGTTTTGAAAAGTTGTCACATTTTCTATTTTTAGTTTCTGTTTGTTTCAGCTTCCAGTATCTGAGTGTGATTTATGATTGCTGTGGGATTAGGGTCACACTTATGAAGCATTGTTCCCGCATGAGCAGTAATGAATAAATTCCTTCTTGTTATTTATTATAAATCATCAAAGTTATTACAAACAAACTTAAATCAAGATGAATTTGAGACCTATTTTGTTAAGCTAAATGCTATAGTCAAGGGAAAAAGCTTCCATAATTAAAATTAGCCCCGGCAAGCTATCTGTAATTTCACAAACACTTTCCCCTGGTGGCTGCAACGACAGCAGAATCTCAACATATTTCAGCGGAATAAGTGTGTAAATCTGGAGTGAGAAGCACAAGGAAAAAACAAAAGTTGGATAGTGAACAGTTCCTTGGCTTAGGTCCACTGCTACTTTCAAACTGACCCAGTTATCAGCCAAAGAAACATCGAGGGACAGGAAAAACACTATGAGGCAAAAAAAGTGGCTGTATGTCTCTTACTTTATGCAGCGTGAGTGCAGGTGGCAGCGAGACGTGGGCACACGGACCAGACATGAGGGGAAGGCCAGCAGCAGAGTGTGACTGGTCCGGTCCAATGACAGAGACAAGAGTTGACGGGCCTGAGGAGAGTCCTCACCACACCTGTACACAGAGAGACACACGAGGACAGGAGGCAGACAGAGGTCAGTGTACTCTGTTTGGCCTCAAATCAATCTGAGACGGGTTCTAAGGCCTCATCTGTTGTTCTCTGAAGAGAGACAGACTCTGTGCCCTGGCCTCAATAGAAATGGTCACAACATCAGTTTTATCTCGATCTACACAGACACATAGATCACAGCTGCACTCTTTTGTCTACCAGCCAGGGTCAAAGACAGGATCTGTTCTTTTCCTCTGAAGCTTCTTTTTTCAGAGGTTTACAGGCACATTGAAGGTGTTCAGGGGCTTTATAGAGCTGTACGACATTCTGGTCAATACACTAACAAACAATACACTGCAAAAACTCAAAGCTTACCTCACACATTCATCAACAGAAGATCTCATTACTCTTAATACGAGCAAGGATGCCCTGACAAGTCGAGATATAGGCTTTATTTAAATATCTTACCAACAAATAATAAGGACTTAATTAACTGGAATGACTAAAATCGTCTGCCAATGCAGAAAGAACATTTTCCAGATTAGGTTTTTTAAAAAATTATTACGTCTTGTTTTAGGACACTTACCAAGAAAATTGTTCTTGCTGCATTGGCAGCATTTTAACTCATTATAAGTCCTTAAGTCCTTATTTTTGCCTGTAATATATTCAATTAAAACTCATATCTCAGCTTGTCAGGTCCATGTGCTTTCTTTTCAGTGCAATAAGATGTGTTGACCATGAATCACCCAAATTAACCCAGACAGATTTAAGGTTTTTGGAGTGTACGTTTAGTCCATTATGAGTGTTACAGGAACTTAAGCAGGGATTTAATCAATTAATGAGTCATTTCAGGCAGAACACTAAATACAACTCTGTTCAAGCCTCTACAGTGAGTACATATTACGTTTTTCTTTCTAACAACTTTTTTTTACCTGATACATTACAAGTGAAATTATTTTTTCCCCATTTAGAATTTATAGCAATTATCCTGAGGTGCAACACTGAACATTTAACTATATATCTGTAAATATAAATGCAAAAGATGTGATGAAATCATAGAATAATGAAACTAGTATAATTTCACTTTAAGATGGAGGAACGGATGCACTTCAGTGATTAAAACCAGAATAAGCAGGTCTCAAAGTGATGGATTCTCAGAGCAAATATAACACATGAGATATAAATAAGTAACTATGCAAGAATGTAGAAATATAAAGAACATACATTTCTCCCAAACATAATCAAATTAAAAATTAATTTCGAAAAATATGTTGAATATGAAAAACAAAACATCAACATCTCTTTGACCACAGGGTGGTTGAGATTCTATTGAGTGTGTAAAGGAACACAAACTGGTAGCTGTCACACTTGCTGCCATCTTTCATTTTGAGCTTTGCTTAATAAAATTCAAAACAAGTATTTAAGTGTAACCAAAGATATATCTGTGTTACATCTCACTGCTGCCCTCCAGCTCTGAAGTAAAGGCTGATAACAAGAGACCTGATCTACCTGCAGCAACGTGCTGAAATAGATAATTTATTTGAGATCAAGCAGAAATGTGGCTCCACTCCTACTCACTTCTCTGGGTTGAATCCTTCTACCTCCTCCAGAAACACACTGCTGTGGGAGACTGAATCTCCACTGGGAATCATCAGAAACTTGAGGATGGTTCCTCTGGTGGAGCCCAGGAACAGGACTGTACGGTTTTTATGTGGACCTGCCTCTGTGTCCACCACCATGGATGTCAGCTGGTATCTATGGATGAGTTTTTACATAAGAAAAAGTCAGACTCCCTTTTTAAGTAGATCCTAAGAAAAACAATATCTTATCCTACCTGCAGGCTTGGTGCATATTTTATGATCTCTACGCCGCTTTTTATACTTGAAAAAGTTACACAATGGGGCTATAAAAAACAACTTAGTCCACATGTGTACCGTCCCATAGTCTTGACCACCCAGGGTCTGTGCCCCAGCAGTGGAACGGTCTCGTCCATCAACGGATGGGTCTTCACAAAGTTCAGCACCTCATCGGGCAGCGTGGTAGAGGAGCTAAATCTGGATCCCTGCACTGCACATCCTCCTGGTCTGCAGGCGAAGACAGGAAGATAAAAACAGGGAGAGAAAGGCAGGATAATAAATACACAGCAAAAAGGAGAGGGGGGGAGGAAGCTGCTGGAGGCTGTTAGAGAATATTTGCTGAATAGTGGTGAAAATACAGTTTGATGGGCAGCTGAAGCTTATAGCAGAGGAGAAAGCAGACTATATACGAGACAGATGCTCAGGACAGCAGCACCGCAGTATGACGCCCGAGTTCTCTTATATATCTTTTACATGATAATGCCACAGTACCTCGGTTTGGGCACTGCTTCATCCGGCACAGGTGTCCAAATAGACTCAGGAGATTTCTGCTCTTTAAACCGACCCTCAAACACGTGAGCGAGCTGCTGCATGTCGAACACACACACTGCAGAGCCAGGGATGCTATTACAGAAGAAGAAAAATTAAAAAAAATTATGAGAAAAATCCCGTTTGTGTGTCTTTGTGTGCAAGATTCGTGCGTCTCCGTACCTGTTTGGTGGTGTTGAAAAGAGACCCAGGATGACGTCCCGGCCCTGCATGTGGATTATTCCTGAAGTGGCGTGTAAGAGGTTGAAATAAAAGTGTGAGTCTCCAGGGACGGAGCAGTTGAGCCGTGCCTTTAGGAATGTGGTCCACTGTTTTTCCAGGACGCGCTGAGAGCCACCCAGGTCTGCCTTACACACTCGAGCCACACGGGACACCATCACCTGGAGTAAAGGAGCAAGATTCAGTTAAATGCAGCAGTATAAAAGAAAAATCTGTTTTTACAGGTGCATTTTCATGACTACAATGTGGACATTTCTCCCTCTCTCTCTTGCTCTCATGTCTGTTATGACATGCACAAGACCACATGCATATACTTCATAAATAGGAATGCTGTTCTACTATGAAGATCTTATATTTGGAGTGAGATTACCTTCTCTAGATGATGAAACTCCATGGCCATCTCTCTGAAGAAGAAATAAATATGAGGCCCCCACTCCATAGAGCTCACAAAGTAGGGTTCTGAAAAAGTGGAATGAGGAAAACAGTGTTGGACACATTCACAAACGCCCTCACACATACAGAGCAGTGTGAATGTGCCGCCTGCAGCCAATCGTAACCCTCTAAAGTTCCCGACACGGCGCTGAATAAACTGTCATATCAACATAAAGTGCTGCTGTCCTGCAGCTTCACTCATACAATATTCATGAAGTGTTTAATTTATCGTCATGGACAACATCCTGCAGTGTTCCAGCTTTGACCTAAACACTGCTTGTTTTCTTCTCCGTGGAAAACAGGTTCATCTTTTGAATCAGAGACTTGTTGAAACCCTGAGAGAGACTAACCTCAATATATCTGGAGTGTTCCACTTAAAATGAATCTATTGAACAGTGTCCTGATGACGTTTAGTTTTCTGAATCACTGTGACCGAGTACAATTCTGCAATTCTACAATTTCATTTAGCAGATGCTTTTTTCCAAAGCGACGTACAACACAAGGAAAGAGTATACAGCCAAAGCCTTTAGTTTTCTTTCAGTGAATATCTACAGAAAAAGAAGAGGGTTTCTGTTGTTTTCCTCCATGTGATCTGTCGGAGGTATGATTCTCTGGTCGGTTATTTATGTATCTGCTTTGAGAAAGTACCTCTGAACCATTTGGAGTCATGTTTGACCGTGCGGAGGGCGGGGCTGTCGCCAAGGCTGCGATAGATCACCGCATCGATGGCCAGGAAGTCAGTCACAGTGCCTGTAAAGAGACTTCCATCTGAGAATTGCAGAGAGAGAGAGAGAGGAAAGGAGGAGATTAAGAAGAAGGGAATGATACAGATAAGGGGGTTAGCACAAGGTCAGGAAGATTAAAACCAAACAAGCAATGCGGCGAGAGATCTGACCATAAATCATTTGCAAAGGTAAACACAGAGGGCGAGAATGTTTCAATGTCCAGAGCTGAAAACTAAGTCTGATATCTGCTAGATAGCCCGGTTTCTTCATCTCAAGACTGCAAACACAAACCTGCAAATAAAGCCACGTTGGCATGTCGTGGATCATATGGGCACCGCGCCATCCCACTTACAGGTTCTCCCACCAATTCAAGAGTGTCTCTCTGCAACAGGAAACAATCGTTGAGACTAACAAACTGGCAGATTCACAGAGAAAGACAAGACCATAGAAAGAAGGATACTAACAGTGTAGTTGGCACACAGTGGGTTGAAAGCATTTGTTCCACACACAAACAGACCACCATGATGGCTTAGAAGAACCTTGATGAAATTACGGCACTCTCCCTGTTGGAAAAAAAGACAAAAGAAAAAGATTTAAGAGGAATGGGAAAATCACACAGTACAAGACAACTTAAAAGAGACAGTATGAACCAAAGCTAAGCCCAAAACAAGCAGTTAGAGCAAGATGTCTCCCAGTGTGAGGTATGACAAACACAGCTCATAACAAGCCTTAAATTAAACCCTCAACCAAACTTAATCTTCTCCACAACAGCTACCAGGGTTTGGAAGCTGTCTTCAAACTAGTGGCTGCTGATTAAGATGTAATTTAAGGCAGCCACCAACCACTAAATGAGAAACGTGACACTGGTCAGCCCAATGGTTCCTTTGTGATTGTACCTAACAGTGTCTGATTACATGAGGATGCAAAAATGGAAACCATAATTGACTGCACTTGAGTAAACGTTAGGAGGAGTGACTGTTCTTCAGGGGCTACAGTCTGTGACTTTCTCAACATTGAATGAAGCTGGAGGATGTGTTATATTTTTGTCCAGTTCATCAGAATAAGTCACTCTATGGCACAACTTAAGGAGAAACAAAGCCATCCACCAGAGCTTCACTTGTGTTTTTCCTGCACTAGCATTTCTAAATGTCTACTGTAACAAAGAACTTTTCTGTGGAACAACATTAAATGATTTGGTGTAGCTCAACACTTCCCTACAGATGCTTTGGGACTGAGTACTGATAATTAGGTTAGGCTTTGGCCAGCACTTTCCCCCCTCTATCTATTTTGTCTTCTTCTGTTTGTCTGTACCCTTTAATGCCCTCACCATCCCTCCACCTCAAGCCAGTCCTCTCCCCAGCCTTTGTTGCTCTTTTATCAAAGCTTTAATTACTTTTTTTGCTCCCACATGTTTTCTTCTTTCACCTGTCTACCTTGAAACATCACATTTGTTCCCTTTGTTGAACTGTCTTCCGTTTTTTGCTACCTGAAGGCTGCCCTGTCTTTCTGTGTCTTTTCCTCAGTTTTTTTTCCCCACCCACACACGTCCCAGATCAACTTATGACTCTTATTCTCGGATGATTTCAGGTACAGTTTCCTTCCTGAGGCCGTGACACTCTTTCTGCTCAGTTTGCTCAAAAATGTTTCCCTTTCACTCTTTTCTTTTGCCATGAGCTCCACTAAGCTTTAAATTTTGAAGGTGGAAGCTCAGCAAGAACACATGATGGCAATCTTTCTCTAATGTCAAGCCATGCATGAAAACTTGGGCACTATTATTACTTTTACTTTCAATCAAAACTTCACTAAAATATCCTTTTTTATTTATTTTTGGAGCAGCCACATATAGTATTAAAATTTTCTTAACACTGTAGCAGTGTTAGCTTATAAACATTGGCAGAAAGCTAATGTGCGGGGGAAGAACTTTTAAACAACTTTTATCTGAATTGACTGCCGTAAACAATGGCTGGCTAAATGTTAGCATTTAACCCAAGTTTACTGTTAGCCAGAAAAAAGATTTAAACGTGCTGTAATGTAATACTAAGGTGAAATATGTCAGTCAGTTGGTGCAAAATTAACTATGAATGTTGGTCTACTACACAGCAAAATTGAAATTTAAAATGATTTCAAACCAAATGACCCATAAATGGAGAGAAAACACTGATTTCCAGGCCATACTGACTTGCTCAGTACAACAAAAACCCATATGAGTTTAGAGATGAAATATTTGAAATGTACTTTGAGTTTATATTTCATAAAAAAATAACTCTTCAATACACTTGCCAAATTTCCAGGAAGGTGAATTATTTAATACTTATCATGCTTTTGTGGTAACACAATTCGACAATTTAATGGGAGTGATTCTTTAATGGTTAACTGACACTGTCCCACAAACAAAAAGTATTGTTAGCTATTGACTGAATGTTGTTGTTAGCTTGCTTTAGCTTTTATTAGCCTAGTGTTTGGGAATAACACTTTCAAACAGTGGTTAACAGTGAGTGGGGAAGTTGCTGTATTATGCAACAGCCTGTGACTTAACGAAATGCTAGCTTTGGATTGGTTGACTGTTAACAGTGATTGGGGAGCGTGTCTATGTTCCCACATTTCAAAGATTTTTTTTTTTCAAAATAAAGCCCTCTGGTCCCACAGTTCCCAATTTTCAAGGATTTTTTTTTCTCCAAAATCTGGTTTTGTTTGTGCTGACTTAACAAGGGTTCAACATCTACAGCTCTGCCAAAACCCTTTTCGATCAGCCTATTTTATTTTCTCATGTAATGGTTGTGATTGTGACGATTTCTCCTGCTGCTGCTGAGGATGATCAAAATAAAATTAATCATTCACTCATCAATCCATAAAGTGCTTCCAAAAAGTCTTGGGTGGAGGGGGGGTGGGGGGGGGGGTAAATCTGAAAATAAAATCCCCTGGAAATGTGAGAACAAGGGGTTGTGGAAACATAGGGATGACCCCCATTGGGATGTTGTCCTTGTTGGTATATAACTTAGTGTTGTACATTAAAATATGCCCCAGTGTCCCTTTGAATCTGTGCTGATTCATTTTAAGAAGTTGATCAATTAGGAAAAAATGATATGAAAAAGACTTCACAGTCTATCCACTTTTATTGTATAATAATTTCAAAGTGTAACAAAACTGTGAGCATGGTGTCACAGTACAATGTCTGCTGTACTTTCTATCATCTAGCATCTATGCTGCTTTAACAAATCTTTTTCTTTTGTATATCTCACATTCCCTAAATATCTCATAACATTGTAAACCATCATCTTCTCAGCAAAGATGATTACTCCACTCCCTTGTCCTCTGCAGAGGCTGAGAAAAAAACTGGTTTAATACAGGTGTGCTGATAACGGCTTTCAAGCTTGACACACATTGTTCGAGCAGGGTTACGTTTCACTGCTCTGGCGTGATTAAGTGATGTGCTGATTCTGTATCAACAAGATCAAATTTGTGTAAATACAACGTGCAGGTGCACCCACAGCTGTTGTGCCTGTCCATGCATGTGATAGTGTAGATCGTGTTGATGCATGGGAGAGAGAATCTCAAAGTCAGAGTGTTGTGATGGGCCCTGTACCTCATGTTTGCCCTTCATCCGGCACACTCGAATGTCGTTCTTATTGGATTCCCATGTCCGTTTCTGAAAAAAAAAAAACAATAAAATGAAGCAGTCCACTTGTTTGGTGTGTGTGTGTGTGTGAGTTAGCGATTAGTGCAGGATTGGTTTTGTGAGTTAACAATAGATTAAGTCTTACCTTGCTGTAGAACATCTCTTCACCTGCCATGTTATCCAGCTCCACTCTGTACAGATCATCTCTACAGAAATTAAAACAAATCAGTGCCAACAATTTATATATACATATAAACACACAAATGACAATTTACTCATACATAATGTAAGTAAAGGGGCTAGTTTGTTATTTCTTTCAGCTTTATGCATTGGACAGCAACTGAATCATAAGTGGGGAACTCATCGCAGACTAAATCTGACTTATAAAAAAATCTTGTTTAGGATTTCATCAGATATCAGATGTAATTTAGTAAATGAGGGCTTTCAGAGTTACAGCAGCTTATGTTAATACTCATTTGGCAAAAGCGAAACTGAATTTAATGTATCTGTGGTTCAGTCTGCCTCATTTGTGATTACATGAAAGTACTGTTGATGTTGTTGTTGTTATCTACAAACCATTTCTGTATGTCCGCCACCTGTTTGTGTTTTTGGAGTCAGAAATCTGTTGTGGCTGAAGCCATGAAATGAAAACAGTGTTCAAAATGTGAAATGTTTAATTCAAATGATGTGGATTATATTTTTCATTTGTGTTATTGATTTGATACGTTTAGAAACCTTTTCTTCACAAAGCACAGTCTGCCCCTCTCTTCATGTGGGTGCAGATTCAGATGCTATTAGATCACATGTATTTAAAATTATATAAGCCTTTGATTTTCATTCTGAGTAAAAGCTTACACTTCGACTTTCAATAGGAGCCCAGTGGCCACTGTTTCTCATACAGGTGTATTATGAGTCTTATTTCAATGCATCATTGTAAGAGTAAAATGGACAAACAGCTTCAGCTTGACATTTAACAACATGATGGAATTCATCCTCCTCACAGGAACAAACTGAAAATGTCCTCTGCAGAGTGACAGCAGATGGAAGCTGTGGCATCAAATGAAAGCAAAAGGATATTAATGTGTGAGTGTCAGAAACACACAGTTGGAGGCGGTTGCCGTTGGTTACCTGGCTCCTATGTAGAGCGTGCGGTTGACTTGGAGGACCGTCTGGATGTGCAGCTCCTGTCTCTGAGCGAAACGATGAGCTCTGCCCAGGAACACCGGATACCTCCGCACAACTGACACGATCACACAGGCACACTGATGAATATTTATGCACTTACATTTACCCACTGAACTGAAAAACAACTTATGATATAACAATTTAAATAATGATGGTAATAAAGGAACAATCCACACGATTTTCACGACACACCCTGTAGATGGGGATCATGGAGGGTATTTTTTATTTCATGCAAAATTATGCAGTCATTTAAGAAACACACAAAATGCATTTAGTATGAAAGATAATGACATGGGCTTTTCAAGGGGTGTCAAAGGGGGGTCACATCCCCCCCCCAAAAAATTAGATTCAACTATTTTTATTCATTCAATAGCATGTGTGTTCACACATTCTTCACACACCAGTAAAAAAGTCTGGGCCATAAACTGCATAAAAGAGTTCGTAGTCTCTGACATCACCCTCTGTTTCTGATGCAGCATTTTAAAGCCCATTGTCAGTGGGTGCCATGTTGAAAAATAAGACTCAGTCTTACTTGTTTGAGTAAGGATAAAGTGAAAAGGCAGAGTTGAGGCAGGCCTAAACCCTCTTCGTCAACAGCTAATGTGTGCATACCTGCTAGTCAAGCCAGCCATGCTCTTAGATTGGTGAAACTTGGAGGTTTAATAATTGCAGAAATAATGAGTTATCAAAAATTTCACCTGATAGAGAAATTAGCTATTTATACCAAAACGGTTTATTAACCACATGTTTGTTTTTGCTGTAAAGGTCAGCTACTTTATGTGTGTTTATGTGGTTTCCTGCCTCAAGCAGACTCTCACGGAACAAAACTTCCGCATTGGCTTCTTATTTGAAGACATCTGTTTGGTTTGGACACGCCCGTGTGCAGTGTGGCAAAAAATGTAGCAAGGAATTATTGTATGGCATGAATTCAGAAATACTAAGTTAAGTATTAGACTCGCATCTCACATGAACATGTTTCTAATGCATAGAGGAAACCTTGTCTGTCGTCATCATTGTTAAATCCTTCCCTCCTTATTTTTCAGTCAAATGAGAAAGCTCGGATGAGGTGAAGTGAGGAAGTGGAAGCAAAAGACTGAGAAAGTTTGAAAGAGGAGGACAACAGCCTCCACAGGGAGCCCTCATCGTCAGGAGACAGATTGGAAAAATGTCTCATCGTCCTTGACTGCAGGGGAGGGAGAGAGAGAGGACGTAGTGATCCATCTCCACCTGTCTCCTCCTCTTCTCTTCTCCACCCTTCAGCCTTCTCCCTCATCATCTGTAGCACCCCATCTGATCCAATCGTCTCCCTCTTTTTTATCTTCCTCCACCTCTCAACACCTATAGCAATCATTTCTCTTTTTTTCTCTCTCTGCATCCTTCTCATATTTATGAATTCTTCCACTGAGACACAGGGAGAAGTCTCTTTATTTATCTGTATTCATGGGTAGCTTCAAAGCCACTCCATGCCAAGGCTCTGACCCTTGACCCCTGATTTCCACATCCACCATGGAGCCATTTATCACTGCTTTATATACAGTCACGCACACACACACTGCAGGAGGGAGAAACATACCCTCAACGGGGACGTAGCTGAGCGGACTGGGTTCCTCTGGGAATGAGCCGTCAGCCAGTTGAAGTAGCAGGAGAAGAAATGTGAGGGGAGGAGCCACAGTCGCCATGGCAGCAACACACATCTACTGTTAACACAAAGAGAGGAGAGAGAAAAACGTCATCCTTATGAACCCTGTATTTCTCTGTGGGCGTGTGAGTGTGTATGTATTGACACTTTGACTTTTTTGACGGCGTGCATGTATAAGTGTGTGTTTGTGTGTGTGTGTTTGTGTGTGTGTGTGTGTGTGTGTGTGTGTGTGTGTGTGTGTGTGTGTGTGTGTGTGTGTGTGTGTGTGTGTGTGTGTGTGTGTGTTAGATTGCACAGGGTCAGAAGTGCAGCAGGGAGTCTGCTGCCACCAACCTGGCTCCAGCAGGGAGCTAATGTGCATCTATTGTTTGCTCAGTGATGTAATGGGGATCTATTGTCAGAAATGTCACTCCATTGTCAAACAGAATGAATTGAAGGAGACACTCACTGCCTTTTAACACACGAGACACAAAACATTCCACGGATTACAAAGCCACTGTGTGGTGGTGATGTCTCTTTCACTAATTGTCCTTCTGTATGGCCATATGGAGGTTATACTACAGCTGGTTATTAGCCACAAAAATGAAACACTGCTCTTGATAGATGAAAGTAAGAAAGTAGAAAAAATGGGAGAGATAAAGGTGACTGACTTGGGAAAGCTGGAAGATGTCTTTCTTCAGGTCAAAGATCATGACTGCTCTAAATCATGAGCAGGGCAAAGAAAAGAGGGAACAGGTTTCTCTTTACAAAGTTGCAGGACCAGAAAAGGGTCATGTGGCGTTAAATTGGCACACACGCACAAAGAACACTAAGGCCAGGCTCAGACTTCAGTGGTGTTTAAATCATAGGCTACTTCAAATGTGTCTGCAGTGTCCATACGTGTAGTAAGATAGTGCTCTCTTTAAGGTCAAACATGCACACAAGATATGACAATAAGTGAGTGAGTGAGCGTCACATTTCACTCTACATACGATCTTGTGATCTCACAGAGATGAAAACTGAACGCTGGTGTCAAAACACGACGGGAGTAGTAATCTGTCATTCAGTACAGCCAGAAAAACAAACAGGTGAAATGTTTTACAAGTCTTGATGAGGGAATGCCTTGTTAAAAGTCAATTTGGATTTTGTCAGAGAAAGCTGAATGTGTCTGTTTAGTTTCTGTATAGGGTTAGCCTCAGGGCTCGGATGTTTACTGTTGATAGAAACTGTTAATGGTTCTGTCTTAGTCTGCTATCACAGTCCAGCTCTGACAACAAACACAAGTTATTCAATGGGTAAAAGCTTTCTTGGGTTGTAAAATCTGTAGAAACAAAGTAAGCAGCACTTTATGACTGTGTGACTTTTGACTTATGCTAAAACAGCATGCTAACTAGCTCTCAGTGACAATGCTAATGTTTGTATTTTTTTATTAGTGTCAGAGGTGTGTAGTGGTGCTAAAATTAGCTAATTACTGATAAAAGCAGTTCAGCTGATGAGGAAGACTTGTTTTTAAAGGTGTTTAGTCACAAATCAAAGCATTGGACAAATTGAAATATCCAACTTATTGCAGGCACATGTGTATAATCACCTGTCTGCCAAATAAGTCCTCTTGGGGCAAAAAATGTTAGAGCTACTGTGTTGAAACAACCAACATTTGTTCAAACATAAGTTATCCATAGAGCGATCCTGCTTTCTAACTTCAAAACCCACCTTAAAGGGTCTTTCATTCATTCATTGATTCATTTTCTATACTGCTTATACTGTTAGGGTAGCTGGAGCCTATCCCAGCTGACTTAGAGCGAGAGGCGGGGTACACCCTGGACTGGTCGCCAGTCAATCACAGGGCTGACACACAGAGACAGACAACCTTTCACACTCACACCTACGGGCAATTCAGGATCACCAATTGACCTGATGAGCATGGTTTTGGACATGCTCATCAGGACCCGGAGAGAACCCACGCATGCACGGGAGAACATGCAAACGAACCGGGAATGGAACTAGCAACCTTCTAGCTGTGAAGCAACAGCACTAACAGCTGCGCTACCGCGCAGCCAAACAGCATGTGTCTCACCTCTTAAACAGAGACAGCAGAATAACACAGTTATCATCGGTCACAAATCGAGTCAGCCACACTATCAAACACACATTTAGATGCAGAAGCTTTTCTGTGCATTTACTCCAAATGCCTGTGTCTCAGCTGCACAGCTTGTGTCTTTGATGTGAGAAGGGTACAGAAACCAGAAAAGGGAAAGAAAAAGCAAGACAAATGAGGGGAACGAAAAGGGAGGAATGCCCAGGTTTTGTCTTGGGCTGCTGCCGGCGCTGCTAAATCTCTGGAAAATGTGGATTTTAAATCAACACATAAACTAAAGGTTAGAATTTGAAAAAACCACGATATGAATCCTTTTCCCGTCAAATCAACCTGAAAACCATGTCCCCCAACCCCCGCTTTTATTCCTTTCATCCTCCATCTCTCCCCCTCCATCACCCACACCTCCTCTCTTCATTTCTCTCTCTCTGTCTTTATATCTCTCTGCTTGTCTGTTCCAGTGTGAAAAACCCACGACTCTTTTTCAAAGATAGAACGGCAGGCAGGTAGAGAGGTAGATATGTTTGTTGCTAAGGTGATGACAACTACTATTTGAAGTGCACAGATGCACCCAGATGTAAAATGCAAATATTTCGTCCATAAGCACATCCATCTGTGTTGCCAACACTTCAGACTGTGCATGCATTTGAGTGACAGGCTGTTTGAAGACTTCAGTGCGGAGATGGGGGCTAAGGACTATACACCAGGGCCACTTCAAATGAAATTCAAGCCCAAAGATTGCAGGTTTGACATCTCTAAACCTCCTCCTCATCAGAAAAGCACCAGAGGAGCCCTGAGGGGGGAGGAAGGTTTGCTCCCTCTGACTCTCTGTTGGGATTCCCTGAACTAGAACTGATTGAGGTTTAGGGTCAGCCTCATTTCATCGAGGCCATTTCATGGGAAGAGTCCAAATTTGGTGCTTAAACCTCAAATGAAATTCTGCTCGTTTATTTTGACTGAAAGGAGGAATGGAGGGCATGAGATGGAATATGTTGTATTAAGATTAAAAACAGGCTGTGTGAAATACTTAATTCTGATTGGTCAAAACTCTATAACAAAAGTGTTTACTTGTCAACAGCAAAAGCTACACCAGGGACCACCGGATCACACACATCGTATCAAATCAGTCCACAAAGAGATGTCCCACACATTTCACCTCTGCCTGTTGACACTGTGGTGGAAATGTTGGTTTCGGTTAGGGATGCTGAGACCCAATCCTAGTATCTGGTATCGTTCCCTCATGTCTGATAGTGGTGACAAATGGCTGATCCTGAGGGCAGATCTATTCAACTCGGTTCTATGCTCTCTGTGTTAACAACAACCATGTACATGTACTACGTAAACATCGGTAAGTTAGTATTGGTACAGGCTGATACCAAAGCCCAGGTATCGGTATGGATATCGGGTCTTACAAAAGTTGGATCGGGGCATCCCGAGTTTCTGTTTCGTCTTCAGAAATAATTAAATAATTACAGGTACCAGGCACAAATATGAGAGCAACTGAGGAGCAAACAGGTCCTAACCATCTCTAGCTGAGAACAATACGACAGCAGCAGAGCTGGTGAGTATCCGAGGAACTGATTGCTACAAAGTAACCAAAGCCATTATTCAGAACTGATTACAGCAACAATGTTTAAAGTGATGATATTTGCCTCATTTGAAGGTGAGTCAAATAAAAAGGTCAGAGATTAAGGAGAGCTGAAAGAGGACAGAAATGTTAATATAAACATTCCTGCAGTCTCTTTCCATTGTAAAATATGACCTTTGGTATGAACAAACAGTTTGAAGTAACGTATAACTAGCACAGGCTAATGTGCTCATTTCACGGTGAATTCAAACATTTACTTAAATATGAATTGTACCTCAAGGAGGCTGATATGAATCTGTTTGATCGAAGGGTCAATTTTCTTTTGCTGAATAAATACATAAGTTTTAAATCAATAAACATATCTTATTAATATTGTCAAAAGCAATGTGTTGTTTCAACTTGTTTCTGTTGGTGGTCAGGTAATAAACAGATTAATGAAAGGTGAAAGTGACACTATGCATTATCTAAATGTAAGACTTTTCTTTCTTTCTCATCACCTGACTATAAATATTTGATTCTGATTGGTTAAAACCCTTTGACAACAGTTATCAACGTTGACTTAAACAAGCAACACCGTTGGCAAACTTGTTTATTTATTTATTTATTTATTTATATAAAGGGACAGTGCATATTAATGAACATTTTAGCAAAGCCTCAATGTAAATATGCCAGAGTTAGCATCAGGCTAGTTTTCATCTGTAGTCCCGAGCAGAGTTCATAGGAGCAGATACAAAGTACTGATAGAAACATGCCAATAGTATAAAAACAAAACATGCTACGTTACAATGACACCATTAAATGAAAGGTGCAACATCACATTCGAAGTGCTCGATAGAAGAAATGATGATAAAGCAAGATTTCACGTCATATCAAATTAATCCACAGAAAAAAAGTTTCAGCACATTTTGCTTCTGCTTGTTGACAACATCGGTCATAAAGAGGAGTCAAACTTAGTTTCTGTCTTAGTTTTTATCATAGTGGTAAACAATTTGGCTAAAACGTTAAGTTTCATGCTGAGCTACCGATCCGATCGACAGCAGTGGAGCAGGTGAGCGCAGCTTTAGGTTACAGATTACCTAAACCATGAGCTGTGGTGATGATAGCAGATTTATAAGCTATGACATCCTCAGTCCACTAATAAGGGCTAACAAGATCATAATTCAAATATATGGTCATAATTACACCACTATAGCCTAAATAAACTGAATTCGGTTTTTCAAGTTTATTTTGGTGGTTTTTGTTGAGAGGACAGGACAATGAAAAGAGTCGGAAACTGGCAGAAAGAGAGGGAGTGACATTCAGTGAGTAATGATTAAAAAAGACACTTCTTGAACATGATCGTACATCCTCTGTCATAGTTACTTCTGCTACCAACCCTGCTTATATAACTTTGAGGGACAACAAATGTTAAAACCTTTGCATCATCGATACATGACTTGTTTTATAGCAGCTTCGATGAAAGTTCTTGTTTTTCATGTTTTACTAGATAAAGGGTTTAAGTCCAATAAAAGACGCTGTTCTCTATTAAGCTGCTAAAAATGCTTTTATTCAACATCGCATTTTATTTCATCACATCTGAGACTTATGCTCTACCACTCTGCCCCCGCTAAATGTGTGCAGTGGGAGGCTGAAAATGTGGGTCGACTTTTCAGACGCAAACACCTATTAAAAAAGTATTAGGACACTGTCGTCACTGTCTTTTTCACTCTGTTTTTTTGTCTCTCTCACTCCACTTTCATCAGCCTTAAAAAAACACAAGACAAATAAAGATGGAGATGAAGACGTGGAGACCTGCATCAGATGCAGATCGGGGGATAATTACAGACCGAAGAGACAAATTAAAATAAAACTTTGTTCAAAAGCATGACTCCTTTACAATTACTGTATATCCTAAATAATAAGGACTAAACTGCAGACTGGGCACTCTGACTATAGCTCATCTCCTCTGTAAATTAGCTGTATATTCACTGCATGATTATAAACTAAAAAGAACTTGGTGTACACAGTATTAGTTTTTGTGAGCTTGCTAATTCCGTTCACTCAGTCATCATCATTCTCCGCTGGGTCTCATTGCTCCTCAACTTAAATGTCTCTCTTGTGGCTGTTATCCTTCTTAATCCTGTCCTGTTCCTGCTCTCTTTGGCTTCTAACAGACTCATAATTAAAAGCTTGATGTCTGTCTTATGCAAATGGATAAACGTTTTCTTTCTCTTTATTGACAAAATAGGCGTTTAGATCCGTATTCATAAATATTGAACATTTGCTTAACCGACAGGACTCCCTCAAGCTCGGTCACATCTGGTTGTCTTTTTAAGTGTGGACGTAAAACAAAACTTAAAAGTCTGGGGAGTTTATCGATTGTTATATTTAATTAAATAAAAACTCTGACGTAATTTTCGTACTCATTGATTTGCTTACATCTTTGCTTGCTTGGAAACTTTTTGGTTTATAGACAAGAGTAGAGAGGATGAAGGGGGAATGAAAAAATGGCCCGTCTCACTAATCAATACCTTCATTATTCTTGCTCTTTAAATCTCCCCAGCACTGTGGTGGTTGTAATGTGTAAAGAAACACAAAAACACAACTATCTTATTTTGTTTTACATTACCCAGGCTAAAACTGCCCCCTTATCATTAAGAAACACTGACACTCCCATCTTTTTCTTTATGAACAAACAGACATTTCCCAGTCTTGTTAACCTGCTTATAAATATAGTACATTCTTCAAATTTTATCAATTTTAGTACCTTAAAGTGTTCTTAAAAATTCATGGTACTAATACTATGCAAAATGCTTGCATATTCACCTTATACAGAATGTCCCAAAAATTGTAATGTATGCTGACACACGGCTGAGATATACCAGAGAAACTGCAGTTAAACAGATAAGAAACAGCACAAAGTCCTCAGATTTAAGTCGGCCATCTTTTTTTCTTCCTCACTCTGTTCCTCTCACACACAGATTCAATCCACATGCTACATACATGCAGCGAATCATTGATGGAGTCTCCTCATTAGAGTGCGTATTGATTAAGGTTATCGATCCATAAGGTAAACCATCAGATGTGAGCCAAGGCCAGTGTGTTAGAGCTCTGGTGCTGCTGGTCAGCCTCAGAGCACAGACAGTATTTTCAACACTTTCATCTATATAAGGAGGTTTGGGGGCAGTGCTTTGACGTTTGATTATCAAGGCTTCTGAGTTTTCCCTGCAGACAAATGAAGGATAAAAGACAAAAAAGAGGAGAAGACAAACTGTCTGCTACAGACCCAGAGCTCATCAAGCTATAAAAATTACTATGCTGGTGAGAGAAAGAGTGTGAGGATACCAAGGGAGAGAGGAGAGTTAGAGGAGATGGGATGTTATGGTTTTTGTGTCAGACCATGTTGGCATGATAGGATCAAATGGTGTGACACTGACACGGCTATCATGGGAAGCATGTAATGAAGGCGACAGACACACGCTGTAATCCAGCCTCATCGGGCAGCCCATTAGCGAATCACCTGCTAACATTCACATCATTAACCAATCAGCAGGTCATCTGCAGGAAAAGAATCACCTGCTCACACCTCTTATCAGGCCGCCCATATGTTTCATCAGCGGGGGCTGAGATCCATTTTAATAAGGTTTTCTTTAAAGAGGTTCTGATACCAATTTCCATCACAATACTACTTCAGATCCTTGGTTCACACACTAATACTGATGGAAAATGTATTAAAATATGGGAGGGAAAGCAATGATTTCTGGCTTTCTACTTGAATTAATGACAGACTGTGTAAAAAAAAAAAAAAAAAACACCCGCAGTCTCTGTGATGTCACCCATTGGTTTCTGGAGAGGCTTCATGATGCCCAACAATAGCAGCAGCCATATTGGAAATGTTGACTCAACCCAACATTCGATTATTTAAGACAGGGTCAAAGAAGTGGAGCTGAGGGGCACCTGTCAGTCAAATCAGTCAGTCAGCCATGCCCAAATTATGAAAATTTATACACAACTCTCAGGCTTACTATCACAAAAAATGATGAATTTAAAATAAGGACATCTAGGTCTTAAGAATATAAAAAACAGTTTTTGAGACCAAAACCATGAAAATCTGTTTAACTCTTTTGGAAAACCGAGCATTTTATCATAGGGCTGCATCTAACAATTATTTTCATAATCGGTTCATCTATCGATAATTCTTTCAATTAATCGAGTAGATGTTTGGTCCATAAAATGTCAGAAAATGGTGAAAAAAATCAGCAATTTTTGAAGTCCAAGATGATATCATTAAATGGCTTGTTTGCAAACCAAAGATATTCAGGACTTTTCAAAGAAGAGCAAAGAAATCAGATCAAATATTTACATTTATGAAGCTGAAATTAGAGAATTTGGGCTTCTATTTTAAATAATTACTGAAACCGATTAACTGATGATCAAAATAGTTGACGATTAATTCAGTAATCGATTAATAATTGATTATTTGATTAATTGCTGCAGCTCTATTTTATTATGAGATCTGAGGGGGATTCCTCAGCTTTGGAAGGCAACATCAAGTGGAAACTTGAGGAATTCAGTTTTTGTTTTCATATCCCTCCACTGGTTTCATTTTTTCAACATAGGAGTTTGTTGCTTGATTGTAATTCACCAGGCCTCTGGATGATTACAGTGTACAGTGTTGTGATAAGAATATGAAGAACAATAACTTAACAAGCATACATCCCTGAAATATGCAATTCCTCAGCTGATGAGGACTTCTCATGCTGCACCCGATATTTGTGTTTTCATTCATTCATTCATCTTCTGTACCGCTTATCCTGTTCAGAATTGCGGGTGGCCTGTCAATCACAGAGCTGACACACAGAAACAGACAACTTTTCACACTCGAACTAACACCTACAGGAAATTTAGAACCACCAGTTAACCTGATGAATTTTTTTTGGACTGTGGGAGGAAGCTGGAGTACCTGGAGAGAATCCATACAAGCACGGGAGAAAACGCAAACTCCACACAGAAAGACACACCAGGCAAACTGGGATTTGAACTGGTGACCTTGCTGTGAGGCTGCAGCGCTAACTGGTGTGCCACCATGCAGCCCCTGCCACCATGTGTTTTCTAAATAAATCCCAAAGGCTGTTTTTTATTCATTATTAAATGGGCACTGATTAATCTGCAGGTGGCAGTACGATAGCTTGAGCTTCATCCTACCTGCCTCAGAACACCCAGACCTCTATCCATTATTCAAAATGGAAAAAAAACTTCTATTATTATTTTAATATAAACTGAATGATGCGTTGAGCTGTAATGAAATCCCAATAAATTATAAAGCTCTGTACTGTTATCTACACATCAAAATGTACCTAAAACTACCACTGACTGCATTTCATTTTAGCCAATGTGGGCTTCGTAGCCAAAGACAGCCTTCACAAGGAGGCCAGTCACAGGACTCACAGTAACCAAAACAAGCTTTTAAACTAAATACTTAACAGCAAAGATTCCTCAGGTTGCTACAGTCAAGAGCAGAACAGATTCTTGTGTTGGTCCTGAAGAAAAAAAATCCTTGTTTTAGAAAGTTAAATGACTCTTGTGTTAGTATTTGTTGCTTTTTCTGTCATTTTCTCCTCTACTTGGCTCATCCAGTACAGATCGCTGCAGGAGTCTACACTTGTCAACAGAGCTGTCAATAATAATGTTACATCTACCCTTTTGGTAATTAAATAACAACTTTAAACTTAATTTTTCTGAAAAATGAAAATTCATATATAAATCAGCATTATAAAAACTATTAATAATCACAGAAGCTACACGGTGGTGCAACGGTTAGTGCTGAAGCCTCACAGCAAGAAGGTCGCCAGTTCAAATCCTGATTTGCCTGGTGGCCTTTCTGCATCTGTTCCCTTTGCATGCGTGGGTTCTCTCCGGGTTCTCCAGTGGCATCGGTGCATTGAAAGGTATGGAGCAGCAAAGGGATCGCCACACTGCCGTGAAAGTCAGCAAGCTATATAAAAGAAATTTCACAATTATCAATTTAATATTTACCCATTATCATCTCCTCAGTGGTGTCAGTGTTCATATTTGCACCAGGCATCCCAACGAGTTAAGCCACTGAGTAAAATCAATACTCTCCTCCTGCTAAACACAGACAGAATAAAGACCCCCTTCCTATCCACACAGAGGAGCTTTTCCTGAACAAGAGGAAACACTGAGAAATAAATACCACAGGCCTGAGCAGCCAAACTAAACCCAAACGTCTCTGATACCGTTGGTGCTGTTGTCGAGCTGCGTGAGCCATGACCTGTGCAGCACAAAGCTACGGAACAGCCAATAATTAATCCTCTGATATGTGTGCGTGTGCATGCATGAGACAAAATTTAGACGAGTTAAAGCTCTGCAGATTTTCCTGTGGCGTGACATTTCACTCATCTCTGTGTCTGAACTGATGCATTGTGTTAAATCTGTTGTTGTGATTAGGTCTACAGGCAAAAACCTCTCTCTCTCTCTCTCTCTCTCTCTCTCTCTCTGTTTTTCCCTTTATCTCTCACTCGCTCTCTAGCTGCTGCAGCCACTCCACTCTGTGCCTTTGTTACCGTAGCAACCAATAGCAAAGCTAGGCAGAGATGTTGTATTGCAGTGGATGTAATAGCACTGAGGGCGGGTTCGCCCTCTAACACATAGAATACATGCATAGACATGTGTAAGCATACACACATACACACAGTGATGCATACAATTAAACATGAACAAATCTATGGAGATTCAAATGAGAGTGTGTGAACGTGTACATGGAGCTGATATGTAGGGAGGTGGGAGTCCCCTCTGTCTCACTGAGGAGGGGGATGGGGAGGCTGCAAAGATTTTGTCTCCACAAATTTTGCACATACAGATGAGACATTATAGCTTATTAGAAATCAATGGGTCAACAACTGAAAAAAATCAATCCAACTCGATGATGCTCTTATTACACATTCACCTAAAAAATTACTGAGCTAGGTTCCAACCAGGTTTCCTCATCAGAGATGTAAAATTTTAGCCTGGAAAAGCTATTTCTGTGATAATCTTTGGTCCATCTGAGTCTTAAAAAAATGTTGCTCATAAGGAGAATGTGGTGCCTTCAACTAAAATGGGTACCAAAATGAAGATAACACTTTTTAAGTGATGCTTTCAGTGTAAATTTTTGTTTCCAGATTATCATGACAGACTGGTTTTGTTTAAAAAACAAAGCGTAAAACGATGAGACGTGTACATCCTGGGCTGTAACAGAACCGTCTGAATCCATCCCTTCTTGGTATCACACTCGCTCCTTGAAAAAGTATGCAGGTTAAAGCCCGGAATAAAGCAGAAGGCCTGAGGGTAGAAACACAGACACGGACTAAACTGGGAGAAGTGGGTCACCTTCACACATCAGTCCTCCACCCTGCAAGCTCCACAGCTTCATTAACAGACTTTAAGCAGGTTTCCATGGAAAAGGGGAAAGGGTTTAACAAAATGTAGCTCCAATGGATTTTAATAGTGATTCCAGATAGCATCATATTAAAAGTTCAGAAAGTTGTGAGGCTTAAAAAATAATTTGTCCATTAACATAACCATGAAATACACCAAGAATTAGGTCATTTCAGGCTTAGAGACAAAGATGTAGAGAATTTAAGAGGAAAAAGTCAAGTCAATTTTGGGCACACACTTTCTAAAAAAAATCCTTTACATCCTTTTATGTAGAAGTTCTCTATTTTTCAGCAACAAAAAAAGTGGTCAGGAAGGACTCATATGTCTCATAGTTCACATAAAATCTAAAAGATGTTGTTCTAAAATGTAGGTCATTCACAGTGTGCTGACTTTGTATTGTTGTTAAAATTGGAGTTAAGTCTCCTACTCACTTTGGTGAAGAGTTTTTAGAAACCAGGACAATGGTGGAGAAATATTCACACTTTAACACACAGCCAGGAGGTCTGTTTTCCACTCCATTGACAAAACAACACTTCAGTTCAGAACAAAAGCTCAGTTTTAAGATCTGTTCAGCAGTCAACAAACTAGCCTAGCAGCACAACCTTTAGAACTAACCAAGCAGGCTGCTAAATTTTACAGTTAGCCCTTTCTCCCTGGATCCACAACACCAGTAGTTTTATCCTCAATTCTGTCTTTACAATTTAGCACCTGCTCACCAAAATATAGCAACTTCTGTGTAAACATGCTGTAAGGTCTGTGTGATACAGACACTGCTGCTAGCATAATATGGAATATCCTTCTGTTCTGCTTTTTAAGTTTATTGCTAGGAAAAAGACTTATGTTTAAGAAAAATAAACAGATTGATGCTACACGGTATGCTAATATAAAGCTACAGCTACCAGCTGGTTAGCATAGCTCCCTACCATTAGCTACAACTTTTTCTCACTCTTAACAGGGCAAGGCTAGCTGTAAGTACTGTTGTCCCACTGACAGTTAGCAGTAGCTCAAATTGAAAAGCACACACTTTGGTGGTTTGGGTCTACTACTCTCCACTACATCCATCCATCCATCCACCCATCCATCCATCCATCCATCCATCCATCCATCCATCCATCCATCCATCCATCCATCCATCCATCCATCCATCTTCCATACCACTCATCCTGCTCTCCACTACATAAAAGACAATACCTTTAATTTCTAAGTCACAACGTGCTTCAATAGACTTCTACCTCTCTGTAAATGTCACACACCTTGCTGTAGAGTTAAGTGTAATATCAAGAATAACATTTATCCTTGCAGTGCTTGCCTTAGGGTCTTATTCCAGGGCAAAATGGCTGCTGGGAGACTTATAATTATGGATTTAAGAAGTCTCTCATAACAGGTGTCAATACCAGTAGAACCACATAATGTCAAAGAAGGCCAGAGTGAAGAGAAATGAACACCCAGATATTTATTCAGAAGAACAAACCTGCTCACATGCTTTTATATACAAACAAAGGCAAGATACAGACATGTTGTTGAGCAAACACACCCATTCACTCATACATACACACACAATCATGCTCTCCTCAGCAGTGGAATCACTGTGTCAAGTCTTTATCTTATCGAGGTGGAGGCAATATTCCCTCAAGTGGCTGCCTGTCTCCTCTGAATGCCTCTAATCAGAGTTGAGGGATTCTGTCTTTGCTGTTAAATATCCTAAAATACTATTCAATCTACAGGGTCATTTATATGCTAATGCAAAGGTTACCTCTGCATAGGCAATTGATGCAGCCGTGTGCTACCTGTTAAGTTATGTGGCACAGAGGAAGAGAAAGATGGAAGGAACGAGCATAGTGAGGGTGAGTGATGGATAGACTGAGATGAAAAGGGAAGATTTTAGAGAGAGAGAGAGAGAGAGAGAGAGAGAGAGGAGGGAGATGAAGGAAGAGAGGAGATACAGAAGTGAGAGAGGGTGGGAGATATTCCCCTGGGTGTGTGCCACAGGTAATTAAAATAGGATGGACAGAGCTGGAGTCTAGCCAGAAAGAGCTCCATCTCCCCTCAGACTTCTTCCCCAATCAGGCCCTCTGCCTAAAACCAAATTGCTGCTAGTGACAGACACACAGGGGAGAGAGATGCAGTAAGTTATCACCTTATAGATAATGAACATGTAGCTAAAAAAGACGGCTTCAAAATTCAAATACGCAGCGACCAAACACCAGCAAAATTTCCAAATCAAGTCAACATAACAGGTGATGTATGTACTTTGTGTGCTGTGCTAAAATGAAAATAAAGATACACACACAACCATGCACCTATACACACGCACACACACGCGCGCATTTATAGTGCTGTGCAAAGCTGCAGCAAGGGCAAACGTTCCTAACCAGAGTTTGACTGCAGTAAGCACATATACATTCACTGCACAGCTCTGAGCTAGGGGTGAGCACATGAGTATGCGGTGCACGCACTCAGACACACACTATGAGCACAGAGCCGAAGACACACACACACACACACACACACACACACACACACACACACACACACACACACACACACACACACACACACACACACACACACACACACACAAGCGCATACGACAGCAACAAAGATGCGGTCTAATTGCATGGTGGTGACAGAAGGGTTTTCATCTATGAATCTGACCTGTGTAAATGCTGTTATTATTTGATTTTTCACACACTAATGATGCATTTTGAACTATACCAGTCTCTGTGGAGCTTTGTGATTTTCTAAAGCACATAACAAAGACTCATCTTCTTATGGTTGTGAAATTGGTGTCATTGTCATACCTGCAGAAAACTCACTTTTTTTTCTTTTTCTTTCTTTCTTTTCTTTCTTTCTTTTTTTGTTTGTCTGCTTTCCAGACTTTGCTAACCAAAGCCAAATATCTTACTTCCTTTTATTCAACGACAGTAAGTTGCTTTTGTCTCAACATGGCAGCCATTACCATATATCTCACACACTGTTAGTGGCCTATCCTCTGCTGTTATAGAAAGAGGCATGAGGCTGAAGGGTAGCTCATACCCTCATCATGCTCCTCTTTGTGTGTTGTGATCACCAGTAAGGGTAAATATAGCTCTTTTGGCAGAAGCCTGCTAAGAGGATCACAGCTCACAATAGGTGGTCCACACACAACAGACATCAAAATGCCAACAAAAAGGAACCTGCGAGTGGATTGACAAATGTGCACACACTGGTACATGACGTACACATGCACAGATACACACCCACGCTGAGGCAAAACCTCCCTGAGAGCTTTTTCCCCCTTCATGTTGGAATAATTGTGTTGCTGCTGCTCTCCTCTCAGTTGTGACTGGTTCTCTGATGAAAAGCCATAATTAAAAGGGAGAAAAGTTGTGTTTGTTGCAAAAAAATAAGGGTTGGGTGTAGGAGAGGACAGGATGAAGCAGAGAGAAAGATTAGCCACAACAAAGCTTCATTGGCTGCAAAACCATCTCAAGTAGCTGGGAGACAAAGGACTCGGATGCGCCTTTATCTCCAAATAAAAAAGTCTTCCAAATCCCTGTGGCTAAGCTGCCATAACTAAAGCTGCCGTTGGCGTAGGTCCTTGGTTGATTTGTTGGACAACAAAAGCAGAGAAATATAAGAAGATAGACAGAGGTAGCCAGACACAAATAAATATATACCTCCCTGCATTTTCTGCAAAGAAGTAAAAAGTCAAGAGCCTCAGCAGTGACATTTGAGAAAAGGTTACTCTGTTATTTGCTTATTTGTTTGTGTGCGTATGCAAAAATGTGTGTTAAAGCCTCAGTAAAAGCATGAAGTGGATGGTCGATTTCTCACTTCGCATTTGGATGATGTAAATGGGACCACAAAAGGTGAGAGATTAAACTACCTCCATCGATGTGAGTTGAAACAGCTGCAATATCACTCACCAAATTGCCAGGCAGTTTAGACAGCAGGACCAGCTGCATGCAAAGAGACAGGCTCATTTCAGAGACAAACTAACTCTGACTACTTTTTATGGTTCTCACATACACGCAATTACACACATACGCACACATACTAGCGTTTAAACAGTGCATGTGTCATTATTTGTCTGGTCCTTAGAAGAGGGCGTGTCTTAACTGTGACACAATGACAGGAACAACACTCTGCAAAATGAACACACATGCAAGCGCACTATAGCCCACACAGTGTGCACAGGGATGCATAAAAAAGAAAAGCTGCACCTCAGGGGAACAATCAGTGAAGACAGAGAGTCATAAAAGTGAAGATACATGGCTGCTGTAAAGTATATGAGGAATTTTCTACAGTGAAAACAACTGCGAGGTATTATCACACAGGCTGATTCGGCAAACCAAAAGCACATCATGCATCCACATGAACCACATTTATCATTGGTTTACTGCACCATGGACAGTTTACAGCAGAGGATTATCCTCTGCTTGTGTCATATTACCCCTTGTCTCCTTTTTACATCTGGAAGGACTTTTCTGGAACATCAAGCTGGGCTCTTAAAAACTTCTCAAATCAGCACTGAGAAGAAGAATGTTTTGAAGGAGGGCGTTCATTTAGAAATTTACTGTACCTTCCTGTGTGACTCCTGACCCTCTGTTCTCTTTAATCTGGCACAATGACTCCCTGAGGTGCTTGCTCTGGGGTGGACCCTGCTGGAATAGGTCACCCAGCAGATGCCCGGCCGGTGAGGTTCCCTCTGATCTTACTGCCCTGAGGTCTGTAAGCTTCAACACCCTTTTCAGAAGCTGATATACTGAAAGAATAAACAGCACACTCTGTGTAAGACTGGGACTCCTGCAACTAGCAGCATTTTAGGTAAAATAAGCATCTCTTCAAATCTCTTGGAGCTAGCCATAACTTTGCTTTATTTACTGATCAGATTAGAGTCTAATCCTGTCTACTTTCTGGAGCAGAGCGAGGTGGTTACTCTGGGACTGATGGGGTTGATAGAGCTTGTTTTGAAAGTTGCTTTAAGTTTATCTAAACACTATTAGAGCATCCTTAACAGAGAAGCATGGCGATGAGTGGGAGGTTTCTTCAGACTGTGAGAAAACAAGGACATCTAAAGTGGGTGAGGATTCAAATTGGAGACAAAAACATCATCTTTTGGTGGCTACAAGAGCCTGTCCTACATGGCTTTGGTTGAAGGAAAAGAAACAAATCGATTCCATTGTCTGGTATGATGCAGGAAGAGAAAACAATAGATTTAGTGTCAGCTTAGAGTCCAACAGTCCCTGTTCTTCTCTGAGCAGCAGAGGTATAGAGGAAAAATTTGTCGCTGATTGCTTGACGTATTCTCTTGGCAAAAAGAGGCTGTTAGGTAACAACTCTGCTTCCAACATCTTCTGTCTGATTCATCTCACACTATTAAACACACACAAAGACACACACACAGAAAAGATCTCAGACAGTCATCTCACACATTTCTCGAAACATGCTCCTTAGCAACCCCAGCACACTAATCTGTCGTAGATTTACTCCCTTTGAGAGCATGCTGTATTATGCTGCAATCCAATCTCTTTTTTTCCTTCGTGCTTGAGATGGCATGTTTGCAGCTTAGCATGTGTGATTGAATAGGGTCCTATGTGATCAATAGAGCTCATTAAATGTCCCTGTGGGCAGTTGTCTCACCCTGAGGCTCTCTAAGATTGCTTTTTACCTGCAGCCTGCTCAGCCTCATTGCTTCAAGTGCTTCCAACTTTGTTTGCGGCGTAATTAATTTCCTAATTGAATTACTCAAGCCTGGCCTTTGTGTGCTATTTTCCTAAATGTGGATTGAAGTATCCATTTGGTTCCCTTCAGAGCAGGCTGGGAGTGTTTTTAGGAGGGGATTGCTGTGTTACTTGGGATGGGCGGGTGGTTGAGGCTGAGGGAAACAGTGGCTGCACCTGTTGTTCCCTGCGGTGGCTGTGTGGTGGGGTTAGCACCTGCTCACACGGCTGCTGTGTGGCTGTCTGTGTGGGCAGCAGGGCTAACAGGGAGACCATTCACACCCCTTCAGACTGCTGTCTGCAGCCCTTCTCCCCTCAGTGCTTGTTCACCCACAGCTCTCTGCTCCATCATTTTCTTCTTTCTGTCGTTTACATCCTCGCTGCAGCCTGCAAGCAGGAATGCTATCTGCCACACTTTATCCATTGTGTATCCCTGAATCTGTCAGTCTGTAACTCTCTCTCCTCCTGTCTGTCCTCTTGCTCTTTCTGTTTTTCTGTAAGTCTCATACCATGTCTTTTTGCCTTTCACCTCACAGAGACACAAACATAAACAGCAGCAGCTGGGGGCTGTTAAAGTCCTTCTGTCAGAGCTGGACAGCTTTTAGTGTGAAGGATGAAGCTGTAAACAATAAATTATTTGAAACTACTAAATCACTTTAGTGAGAGCTAGGAGGGCAGTGAGAGAGCATTAACTTGGGCCAAGAAGGTTGTGGATGTGTGCAGTGTGGTGCAATTTAGGTGATAAGTTATTCTGAGTCTTAGGACAAAAGATGTTTTTTGGACTCTAGTGTTTTTCTATTTAAAGTGGTGTTTGCATCCATAGGTAATGCAACTGGGCAGTGCCTTCCACACTTATTACTGGGCTATGTTTAATTCTATAATACAAGGTGCTCAGTGCCACTCCTGTTTCCCTAATGTGACTGAGTAATGACATAATCAATTGGCTTTATGGGCTGCCAAATCATCACATATGACCTTTACCATGAGACCTCAAGCAAATGATAAAACATTAACAAAGGTGGACAGTTACATACATAAATATGACCTTTCATCTGAAAGCAATAAGCCTCATTCACATCTCGACCTGCGATCCGGGTCGTGATCCAAATAAGAATTCTGATCAGGCTTTGTGTTAGTCTTTGCAACGCAGTGTGCAAGAATTATGAGCTCTCTTTCTGCTGAGACATCACTTCAAACCGTCTTGAATGCACAGCACCGATAGTATCCGATGCAACACGTGAGGGAACAATGATATGCAACAAAGGTGATGCAGAAACAACATGAAACTTGCAGCAGAAACAAAGAGCAGTTCGTGTCCACACATGTCCAGGCGGTGCCAAACACGACATCTCGTTAGGTGGCAGTGATTAAAAAAAAATGCGCACACGCTACATAGACTATACCTGTTCATCCTATCCACCCTAAGGTCTCCTTAAACACATAAAGCATCTCCCATTCCCACCATTTGGCTCACTCACCACACCAGATGGCCAGGTATGGAGGCAGAGGCAGGTGCCAGTCGCCAGCTCGCCCTCTCCGATCGCTTTAGTCCCTCTGAGTGGAGAAAGGGGGCTGATGGATTGCACGGCTTTCGGTATCCAAAGCTTCAGTGAAATACCAGCAGCAGCTCCTCAGCCGCACCTCACCTGTCTCTGTATGGTCCCTGCGCGCCGCCGTAGCATCACCGTTTAGAGAGCGCGTCCAAAACGCCAAGTCAACTACTAATCGTTTTTTATTTTCTATCCCCCTTTAGAGAAACGGAGTCTGCAATGTACACGATAACTCGTAGTTCAAAGTAACTGTTTCCTTCCCCGCATAGCCTTGTTCAAAACCCCAAATCCTGCAATTGCGGGCTAAGTCTTCTGTCGGGGGGACCGGCCAGTCGTCTGTCTGCTCTTCTTGTTCAAGCTTCGGATCTGAAATCAGGAGTCAGCAAAAATGTGAAATCCGTCCCTTTGTAGAATTTACAATGTCGAGGTGAAACGTCCAAACGCAGAGCAGTCACACTGACAGCAGGGGCCCATAATTCACAGCCCCTGAAACCCAGTCCTGCAGTGGATCAATGATGAATGGAGGACCTCTCTCTCTCTCTCTCTCTCTCTCTCTCTCTCTCTCTCTCATAAACACGCGTGCACGCACACGATTTGTGTCTGATGGTTTTCAAGAAGTGGAAGGGCTCAAACTATAAAACTGCAAGAAATGGACTAGGACCTGTCAAAAATAACAAAGTTGAAGAGCGAATACGTGATAGATACAGTGTCACTCATTTAGCCTATCTGAAAAATAAAACTACTCTCAAACTAATAAAAGCTTTATCAAGGTTAAAGTGCCGTGCACTCAGCACATTAATATTTACATTTTTTTCCCGTTGAATTTCTCCTCTTTACTGCAAAATAGCTAGGTATATGTTGTATTTATACTATTCTATATTTTCCAATAGTCCGATTTTGCATTTAAATTTAAAGGATTTTCTTTTAAATAGAATCCTTTGTGATAAAGCCTCGTATAGTCTGTCCTAAACCCAAACTACTGAGAAATTTTAAGTTTTATTTTTTGTCTCATGTACCTAAACAGTGCTTTTGTTTTTGTTTTATATTTCTCTGTTGCAGGTTCAGTGTTGCTGTTGTAGATTTTGTCTTATTTGAGAGCACAACACTGAAGAACGCAAAGAAGCCTGTCACTGATACAGAGCAGTCCTCAGTAGAGGACTGCTCTGTATCATGCATACGTGTAGTTCTTTATATTGTAAAGAACATTTAGTTGTTCGTTTTCTTCTTTAAATTCCCTACTATTGAACGTTATGGTTCTTAATTTAGAGCAAATCTTTTTTCTTCGTTCTCGGTTTAGCACACAACAATGTATTTTACACACAGTCAATGCTTATCATTTCAAAAGTGTGCCCGTTGCTGATAAGCATATTAGTTGGGTTTAGTAAAGTATATATAAAAAGGACATTTTGTGGAGCAAGCTTTTGTGACGGATATCTGAAAGTGAAGGATATTCTTCCCCCATAGCGTTAAAACTAATCCAACCAAAATTGTTATGGTCTGATGTGTTTAAATAGTTTGAGTATTATACAAATAACCCCCCAAACGTTCCTTTACCGCAACTTATTGAATTATAGAACAGATTATAATGAATGATATCGAGATAATTGTAATAAAGTTAAAAAAAAAATCCACCTTCTACGTCACTTCCGGGTTTAGACGGGCAGTAGTAGAAAAAAAAATCTGGTTGCCATGAATTTGAGCTAGTTAGCCACCGAAAAAATATCTGTACATATGAGTAAGGTCATCCATGTCAAGGCGGAAGGAGGGTTTTCGAAGTTTTGTGCTCCTTCTGTGTACATATAGGGGCACACGAACCCGCCTGCAGACCTCCTGTGAATTGGTAAGTAGCTAGCTTAAAGGCTAGCAAGATAGCAGGCTAGCCGTCACCGTTAGCTGCTTACCTTGCTAACGACAAGTGTTGCTTTATTCTGACTGCTGGCTTGTGTTTAGCCATTCAGGTAAAAGGGACAAAAAGAACCAATGGAGTGTCTATGTTCTGTGCGTTAAATTGCTGCTGTGCATTGTCAATACTCGGTATTGTATCCGTTATGTGTCCATATCACCGGCTAACCATAGAGGTTAATACCGTGGTTAACCGTGAAGCTACCGTTAGCATTTCAGTCGCTTTCTGTGTCCGCGAATGGGGGTGTTTCAATTAGTCACCTATGTCCATAATCACATCAGGACATCTCAATCACATAATCCCACTGTAAGATTAGCTTTAGCAGCCCCTGGACGTATCTAGCTTTACTAGTTTTGGACGTATCTAGTCATGGATATGCCATTAAAACAATGATCTTTCTCTCTTTTTTTGTCCTGGCTGACTGTTTTCTTCCATCATCATATTTTTCTTGCAAAACTGTAAGGTCATGACACTCTATTGACAGATCAGTGTCTGAAGGTTTTTGTGGCCTGTGCATTTTAATATGTTTCATATTAAACGCCAGTTCTATGAATTCCTATAGGGCGGCATCAGATCACTCAAGTGGCCATGCATTTGCAAATATTGTCATGTAAGCTATGATGTCACTAGGCAAACAATAACCCATGGTTCCATTCATACCTCAGTGTTTCGTTCAAGGTTTTTGTTCCATTGCTGTCTGAGTGTTTCTTTGGTAACCTTCCCCAATATACCTTCCTGGTGTTTTGTATGATATGGAATAAATAATAATAATCAATCCAGTATAAAGTGAACTGCCACGGTGGGATAATTCTCTGTAGCCTTTAAAGTCCAGCTGTCTGTAGTGGGAGTGAGGATCTATGCTGTAACCAATTTGTTTTCAATATCTATCTCTGAACTCTCTCTGTGAAACTTAATGGTTCAATAATGCACTGACGGTTGTTTGGTCCCTAGAGTTCAAATGATGTAAAGCTATTCTAATGTGTTATTATTTCTTTTACCAAGATCCAGCTGGCTCAGTGACTTGATCAGGAAACCTTGGCACCCTTGTGTGCCAATTTATTACAAGGCCCAGGGATTTCTGAGTCCAGGTATGTACATGATGGTGAGGTTTTCCCCAGATAATTGGTAGCATTTTGTTGTAAGCAATATAATTTTTTCCTAACCTCTGTTTTGATGCCAGTTTTGCAAATTCTCCTATAATTGAATACAGTAAAGCAATGGAGAATGTGATAGACATGAATAATAAATTGACATACTCTGACGCATCTTAAAAACTAGATTATAAGTAGATGACAATTTAAACATGTTCCTGATAAATCAAAATTTTGTCTTTTGGTAGTGGGTGCTTATTTTTGTGTTTTGCACAATAGTGTAGTTTCGTATATGATTCAAAATCAACCACATTCTTCAGATGAGAGTTGAGATGCTGTGTTCAAAGGCATGTTCAGGAACTCCTGTAAACGCCAAGAGAAACCCCTCTGTGATTTAAAGCTGAACTGCTTCTTGCACTCAAGTCTTATTCTGTTATTCTAAATGAAAGTTTTGTCTCCCATGTTTGTTTGTTTTTTTTTCCAGAATATGAACGGTCTGTCTATACGAGAGCTATGCTGCCTGTTCTGCTGCCCCCCTTGCCCCAGCCGCATTGCAGCCAAGCTGGCGTTCCTCCCTCCAGAGCCAACCTACGCCCTTCTCCCTGACCCAGATCCAAGCTCTGGATCCGGAGCTGCCCACGGATCCAGCTCTGGGGCTGTTCTGCCCTCCCTAGGAGCTCCAGGACTGCGCTCCCGGCTAAGCACTAGTAGTGGAGGTGACAGAGGAGGTGGTGGTGGCAGTGGTGGAGGTGGTGGTGGAGGAGGAGGAGGAGGTGGCGGCGGCGGTAGCGGAGGTGGTGGTGGAGGCAGTGGAGCTGGCGGTGGGAGTGAAGGCAGGTGGAAGCTTCATCTCACAGAGAGAGCAGAGTTCCAGTACTCACAGAGAGAGCTGGATGTGACAGATGTGTTCCTGACCAGGTCTAGCCGGGGGAACAGGGTGGGATGCATGTACATTCGCTGTGCCCCCAATGCAAGGTGAGACACACCAAATCTTCCTGCAAACACGAGTCACTGTCCTGTTTCTTTCTGTCTGCTTGACTTTAAATGTGGTGACTCTCAAGGGAGTCAAGTAAAACCATGTACAATAAATTTAGTCGTATTATTATGTCCCATTTATCCCATACTTATTAGCAGTGCAACTCTTAGCCTGACCTTGATCTTCTTCCTCCTTTGTCTCCCAGGTTTACAGTGTTGTTTTCCCACGGTAACGCCGTAGACCTGGGCCAGATGAGCAGCTTCTACATTGGCTTAGGCACCCGCATCAACTGCAACATCTTTTCCTACGATTACTCAGGCTACGGCGTTAGCACTGGCAAGCCCTCTGAGAAGAATCTCTACGCTGACATTGATGCAGCCTGGCATGCCCTGCGCTCCCGGTAAGCTGGGAAAAACTGTCTGTTCCTGTCACAGGGTCCAAAATAAACAGTGAACAAACACCAAATGCCAGTCTGAGTGTCTTTGGTAGAAAATAAGTGAGTCATATCAAGGGCCAGATATTTTTTTGTGAAAATAACATTTGGTTGGCTCAGTTATACACAACCCTTTTCCCTGCTGACCACATTACCCTCTGTCTGACCATCAAACGGTCAAATCAAAGCTGAAACATGCTGATTGGCTGTTCCACTGTGCTTTGCAGAAAGCAGCAGCATAAAATATTCTGATAAATATTCCTCCTGTTTATTTACTGCAGACTGCAGTTATTTACTGGATAATGAACCTAACGTTAGCAAAGCTACTCTTCAAGGTGGTAACAGCAGAAATAACAGGAGCCAATACAAATTTTGAACACTGATAGAAAAACATTGATTCTGTAAAATATCATGAATTTATTTTCATAATCACTAATTCTATAGATAAAAGAGTATTTTAACAAATATGCAGTCTTTCCTTGGCAAATGGATCATGTCCTTTCCTCAGACCTCTTTTAGTTTAATATATGAGAGGGTATCTCCAAGTCTTCAATTGAATGAATGCCTTAAAATGTCTTAAATTCATTAAAAAAATGTTTTTTTTTTATTTTTCTTGTGGGACTTTTCGAAAAGGAGATGTAGAGAGGCTACTAGCTGCTGATATAATTATTTTTTTTAGTTATTTTTTGGGCTTTTTATTTATATTTTGAGAGGATGGGATAGTAGCTAGAATAGGAAACAGGGTGAGAGTGAGAAATAACATGCGGGAAAGTCACCACAGGTCAGATTTGAACCCAGGCTGCCCGCTCATGGGCATTTTGCCATATGGAGTGCGACCCAAACCACTAAGCCATCTGTGCTCTGCTCCTGATGTAATTGTTATCTGCATCCTAGTTAGCCAGTCTGCGACTAGCTAGCTAGCTCTCTGGAGCAGGATGCAGACCTGTTTGCTGAGCAAGCTAAGGATTAGTCCAACGTCCAGAAGTCCTCAGGAAGAGGCACAAAGATAAATTGAGTGAGCTGAAAATAAAGAGGTAAAACTGGAGACTAAGACCACAGACCTGAGGCTCGTCATGACGTGTGTGTTCAGAAAGTCCAGTAGTTTTTTTTTGTTAGATGTTTACAGTTGCACACTACTGTTTGACTAAATGTACCATATTTTTATGTTTTGTATTTTTAATTTTTTTTTGTATGCTTCAGAAAAATTCAGTCAAACTGCACTTGTACATACAGTTATTGAACCAAAGAGCACCAAATATCACTTTGTTTAATAAAAGTAAACTTGAATGAGTCTCTTTGAATGACACACAAGCTATGCTTGGGTTGTACTACAGCAGGATCCCCTAACCATCGTCTTAAATTTCATTCAAGGTGGCATTAAAAAGGTCTTAAAAAGTCTTAACTATGACTTGATGAAACCTGCAGATATCCTGTATGAATAGTTGTCGGTAATTTACGTTAAATGATGGGTTGTTTGTACTGGTGTATTGGACTGAAAGGCTTACTAAAATGTTATCCTGGATTTTGGAATTTGCATAGTGTTAAGCTACACCGTCACTCTTTTAACACCTTCAAATTTTTGGAGGATTAAAGTGTTTTTTTTTTGTACAGAGGTGGTCTGTTAAAAAATGTTTGGTTTTTTTTTTTTTCAGGTACGGCATCAGCCCAGAGAATATCATCCTGTATGGACAAAGCATCGGCACGGTGCCCACAGTTGACTTGGCGTCCCGGTTTGAGTGCGCTGCTGTGGTCCTCCACTCCCCTCTCACCTCTGGCATGAGAGTGGCCTTCCCTGACACTAAAAAAACGTACTGCTTTGATGCCTTCCCAAAGTAAGTTTTTTCTCTGTTAACGTGGGAACATTTAACATTGATTACTTCTTAGTCTTAAAAAGTAATATATAAATGTCCAAACTTCTCTTCTCATTCCTGTGGTTATTGGGAACTTCTGTTGCTGTCAAAAAGGTTTTCACCATAGACTGTATATAGAATGGACAGAGTGGCTCCAACTTTTACCATTGTACAGTTTTGAAGCCAAAAATCCTCCATCAACGGAGCTGCCATTGTGCAGCCAGAGTCTGTGCAGTAGAGACTTACGAGGAACTCTGTGAAAATCTGAGTGGAAGTGGGTGACAAAAATAATTTATTATTTTTTCTTTCGATGGTCTAATCTCTACTTAAGTCTCCTTCCTGATGTATTTTATTATTCCTGAAAAAACTACACATGAACGGCAGCTGTCAATAATCTTTAAACAAGACAGAAAACCCTGTTTTTAACCTCTTATAACTAATGAAAAAGAAACATTTCAGACAAAAGAGGACCTGAACAGAATGCAGCCAAATAATGTCTACATATCACCACAGCATACAGATGTGAGAAACATTTCTACAAGGTGTAATAGTTTTTTAAGGTTTGACCACATCCCATCTGAAATGAATAGAGGCAGAGTTTTTGACTTGTACTGCAGCCAGCCAGCAGAGGGGGCAGTTTTTTTGGCAACCTCAGTTTGAGCCGAGTGAGATGACGTCCAATTTTTTTTTACAGTCTATGGTTGTCACTCTCACCTGACAGAATTATTAATCCTCACGTTTACAAATGATGGATGATTTCACTTTATATTCTTTTATTACATTTGGAAAGTTTTTAGGTTTGTTGGTGCACCATGAACATTTTCCTTTCAGTTTCATGCCCAGGTCTAAAAATAGTATTAATTTATCGAGCTGTCAACATGACCTGACTCTGGCCTATTAGCTGACCAGGACTGAGAACTCTCTCTTTTTAATAACATGATGTAACCAAGATGTGAGGGCGCATGATATTGAAACAATACTTACAACACTGGCTCTCACTAATCTGGTTTAGAAACTGGCGCAGGTTTCGGTGTAGAAATTGGTGCACAATGGAGTTTACATGTGATCTATGAGACGTGTATATCTGGGCTAATCACTGCAAGCCCTTGTTTATGTGTTGATAAAACTAGTGGCTGAAAATCATTTTAAATACAACACCCTTTTCAAACTGTGACAAACAAATTTCAAAGAAATGTATTTTACAGGATTTGGTAGAGGTAGATTGGAACTTTTAAAGACATTTAAGGTGTCAAATCTAATGTAATTATCTAAATATTTATCTGTGAACATTGTTTCATCTGAAAATGCACTGATTTAATACTTCTCTGCCACATACAGATTTACTAAACTATATTATGCTCCACTCTGACTTGAAACTTGTGGGAATTGAGCGTACCGTCAGCCCCCACCAGAACGATACATGCCAATCTGACCATACATCCATTTTTTGGTTGTAAACGAGAGGGACTGTATTTTACTTCAGCACAGGATAGAGAGAGAGAGAGAGAGAGAGAGATAGGCAAAAAGGCAAAGGGAATGTGATGGACAAAAGTGATAATTGAATATGATCAAAAGAGAAGATGTGCGTATCATATTTTGATTTTTTTTTTTAACACAACTAGAGGCTGTGACGCGCTCACCAGCAGCAAAAAACAAAACATAGATTTAGCAGAAATGTTTTCCATTTCCTCCTTGTTTTGTACATAGGACTGATTAGAAAACATTATCCACCATTCATTGGCGTTATTCTTTAATTGCATTTAAAGGTGACAAACTGAGCAAGTGCTCTCCCTGGAAAAGGTTCCTCGTGAAACACCTGTCAATGCTGACAGAGGTCAGGAGTAGCACCAAGATTGGTGTTGGTGTCTACCTTCCACTATTACTTGCAGGAAAAACCTGCTACAATGACACAAATCTGTTTCCTAAGCTTGCCAAGATTGTCTGGTTAGTGCATTAATACCTCCCTCATTTTTCTCCCAGCATTGAGAAAGTGTCAAAGATCCCTTCTCCAGTGCTGATCATCCATGGTACAGAGGACGAGGTGATCGACTTCTCGCATGGTCTCGCCCTGTTTGAGCGCTGCCCCAAGGCTGTGGAGCCCCTTTGGGTGGAGGGAGCAGGTCACAACGACATTGAGCTTTACAGTCAGTACCTGGAGAGGCTACGGCGCTTTATCAACCAGGACCTGGCTGCACAGCACGCCTGAGAAACAGACAAACAGCCTCTCAGCATTTGTATGAGTGAGTGTGTGAATGAGAACGTCGGCATGTTTGAAAGGTTTGAGTGAGAAGTTTACTGAAACAAACGTGTGATTGTTTTTTTTTTTCTTTCTCACATCTGTGTGTCTTTGAAGCAGCACACCTTTAGGATACCTTTTCACACAACATATGTTAGACTAATTTCCTCTTTCAAAGGCGAGACCACTTTTTAATACGTCATTAGCTATTTCCATCTGTGAGGCAGAGCGGTGAAACACTAAGAACATGATGTGAGATTACACAGCTTGACAAAAACATTTTAACAGGAGAATGGGGGTGGAACCAGAGCTTTAAAATGTCTCAAGACGCGTCAACAGTTGTTTGTCTGACAAAGGCACACAGATGAAGTTTTAAAGTATGATGTTGGTGAATGTATGTGTAAGTGTTTAGTGTGTATTCATATCTCCGTGGGCACCTGAATATTGTGTGTGTGCCTGTTTTTATGTGTGTGAAGAAGGCACTGCTGAAAGAAATGAAGGACATCTCTGAGACTTGGACAGCTGCAAGTGAAGGAGGCCTAAGGAGTCATCTTGATACGATGTGCTTGTTTTTTTTTTCTTTCTCGATGTGTGTATGTATGAAGAATACCTCCACAGCTTGACCAGTTCTCTTTCTCTCTCTGGTGGACAAACGCTGGTCAAGCAGGTGCCCCTTACTCTTCTCTCCCCCCTCTCTGACTTTCTGTTTACCCGTTAATGGACATCCATCTGACTGCCAGGGCATTTCCCAAGCTGTCATCCAGCTAACACTACCCTACTTTTCTCCTGTGGTTTGGGGGTCCATCTCCTTTCCTCCTCTGTCAGTTACATGTGAAACACAAGGACTGGTCTGGAATACTGTCGTAACTTGACTGGCTGTTCAGGCATCTCATACTTTCTCTGTTTTGACTCTGATACGATCACAGGATGGCCAGCTTACACTTTATTTCCCGGCCTTGTTGTAAGTTTAGCCTTTTACTCTCCACAGAGTTACAACAGCAGGAGCTTATAATGGATTACTTTAATTTTCTGTATTGCTTGACCTGACCCAGTAACCTGAATAATGGTGTGGTTGCAATGAAAAAAGGTCTTGGGGGGCAGCGTACTGTGAGTGTGAATGATTCCTCAGCATCGGACAGTTGGTTGACTTTTCACTTTCATGTCAGATTAGATGTGTTAGCTGTAGTTTGACACCTGATGACAGAAAGTTGAGCCGAACATGCTGACCATGTCACACTTAGAATGAAACACATTTAAAGGACTAGTTCAAATTTTGGGTAAATGATTTCTTTTGTGACGATTTTTATCAGGGTCTGTGTCGAGACCAGAAATAGACCCAGCCCATCTTATAAACAGAATCTTTGTAAACAAAAGATTGTGAACTTAGAGGTGATGGCAGGTAGATTTGTTACATTTGTACAAGCAGAAATCTCTTTTCCAGTCTTTATACAAAGCCAAGCCAACCACCGGTACACTTTAGCTTGTAATGTTGTGGACATGAGAGTGGCATCATTTTTCCTCAAGTTAAAACTACTCCTTTGACTTGTTGAAGTGAGACTCTTGCTGGATTTTTTTTTGAAGGTGTGTGGCGTCAAGGTAGCCGCTCAGTTCTCCAAACCAAGTAAATGTTGATTTGATTCCGAATAACCTCTTACGTCATCACGTTGTGAAACTGATTCACTTGTAGTCGCACAGCACAGTTTTTCCAGATCTCAGAACTCACTATCCAGGTTCTGTCCACCTCAACTTTTCATTGACCCTCATGCACATTGTTCCCAGCATTTTTGTCTCTGTGTAATTAATCTGAACGTGTCAGTTGTAGTCTGGGTCATGGATCGTGCATTTCAGAACCTGACGTGTCGGCGTTATGACCAACCAAGTGTGATTCAGATGGTGGTGCAGGGACAGGACATCACACCTCCTCGCTCTGTTTAACCTCTGTGGCCCTAAATATACAGGAAGCTCTCTTATGGTCGGCAGCACGCTTCATGTGTGACACAAGCCATATTTGAGCCTCTCACTGTTGGTGTGGTGCAGGTTCCACCACACACACACACACACACACACACACACACACCCACACACACACACTTTGCACATCATCTCACACATGCACACATTCATACGCTATGTGCACACACACACACACACACACATTACATGTACTGTAGGATACAGTGTGTTTACACATTTATATATATAAATATATATATAAATATCAGATCAAGCATGAAAAAAGCAGGTCTTAAGTTCAGCACTATTGTACAAAGCATCAAAAGTGTAATAAGGGTATAAAATGTAAGTTTGTGTCTTCATTATTATTGACTTGTCTTCTGCAGGCTAGCATCAAGGATACTAACACCATGATTAAAACGCTGTGTGTAGACCTGAAAATCTCAAGAATCCAAAAAAAAAAAAAAAAAAGGCGAACACGAGTCAGCTCTACACACAGGAGACCCATCAGTTTCAGTGACAGCGACTGCGTTTTTTTTATTTTTTTTTTTTTAAGGGAACATAAACTGAACTCGCACTAATCTGATTACTCCATTTTGGGAGTACAAGTGGGTCTGAGTAAGCTGTGGAAAAGTTACTGAACACCACTCGCTCTCTGTCTTCATTTTGAACGGAGAACCTTTCAGTTGTCATTCTGTGCTTTGTGTCTCTGATATTTAAATAATGGATGTCTGTTACCATCTCGAACCGGGGATCTGAGCCACCAGAGAAATCAGAGAGTTCAACGCCGCTCTCTGGATTCAGGCCTCAGCTTCTCTCGACAAGTCGTGTTTTCAGGGAAACCACTGGACCCAACTTTCACTCATCGGGTTTAAAAAAGGCAGTGGATACTTGCCGTGTTATTGATGCACCACTATGGTTGGCGTTCATTGTATCCTCTGGCCCTGAATGTTTAATGATGGGGGTAGGGGTGGGGGTAGGGGTCGACAGTGAAAAACTGTATGCATGTCTATCGTGTTTTTGCAGAGCAAGTGACGGGGCGGGAAGTTATCTCTATTACTGTGTATTCTATGTGAGGGTAAAGCTGAACTCATGGCATCGGAACATTGAAGCGCTTTTTAAAAAAACAACAGGACGTTTATTTGACTTTTTTTATTGCTGATACTAACTGATGTAATGTTGAGTTTTGTGCTAGAGTTCGAGTGGGGCCGTGTTTGGTGGGTGGGAGGGGAGGGGTGGGCTAGATAATATTAGTGGGCTGTTTATATGGTTACTGTACTTAACTATTCTATTCTTTGTATTATGATTTTTAATTTTATGTTGCTTTTTTGAACTGAGAATAATGATGTAATGAAATTAATTCATGGGACTGAATCTTGACCTTTTTATGGACAACAAGATAATAAAATGATCACTTATGTACAAAAAGTTGTTGTATTTTCGCCTGATGAAAAAATTGCAGCAATTGAAGAGTTTAGATTACGTGATAAAGTAATTGATAATTCCCACATCTCTGCTCTTATTGGCTATAATGAATGCTGATATTAATTGTTCTTATCATTTTTCTATGCCTGGATAAGTTTGAAAGTAGTTTTTGAAATATTTTAAGATTTCTGAAAACAGTTTTCAAAACACTTGTTCTCTAATCTTTATAAATACGCAGAGTACTTTACCATAAAAAAACACAGCAATGGAAATCAGTAGGACAATGTGTTTATAATTAAAAGTTTACAAGTTTCATTGGAGTAAAGATGAAAAGGATGGGCTTTAGGATCAGAAAGAAATATCACCACCTCTGAATCAACGTTAAATCTTCATTAATGTGATTGGCTGCCCTCTGCTGGCTGATTTTTGTCATTACAGTAAAAAACAAACATGATTCAGTATCCCTGTAGTTACCTTTCAGAATGTGCTGATTTTAACAATGTACACATAATTTACAGTCAATAATCCAGACTACCCCCCACCTTGTAAAGATAAACTCTTTGATGTCCTCTCTGATCCAGGTTATGATGATCCCACGCTCCAGAAACCTCTGCTAGCTGAGCTCAGCTGTTCACCAGCCAGAAAACAAACCTGGCTTCAGCAGGCTGCCTCCATATGGCCCATTGCTGGAGAAATTGCATCATGCTTTTTATACGTCAGCAGAAAATGATTGCACCTCTAACAGAAATACAGTCCTGGCACTTTTCTGCTGAAGCAGTCGTTCCTCCATGTGGTCCACCAGACGTGGCCATGCTCACGTGTAAAGAGAGCTTCTTAATGCTATCCTGCTGACATGATTCTAACACAGGAGGTTCACTTATGTTTTTTTTTTTTTTTTTTACATAACCATCAACTTCTGAAGTCATAATGTATCACTAAACAAGTGCTGTATCTCTAACAGACTGAGTCTCTCTATGTGCTAGGATGCTTTGGGGAGTTTGTCTAGACAGGGATCAACGTGTGCACAGGATCTTAATAGTGTGGGGCATTGCATGAGTTCCTTGACGGATTTGTTTGTCACAGTCAGCTGCCTCTGGCTACGTTTCCTGGTACCTGCAGAAGAAGTGCAGAGTCATTATTTCATTACATCAGATTTTAAAAATGTAAGCCTCTCATCAAGGTTAAAAGCATTTTTAGATTAAAAAAAGAAAAGATAAACACAATGCAGAATAGATTTGACGAAAGCTGCATAATAAAATAAAACATTTTATGTTTATCTTGTAAATTCAAAGTCAAATTTAAGCTTGTACATTAACTAAATCTTTTGAAATGAGTTACAGTACACATTTTAAAGCACAAAGAGGAAAGAACAAAATGTGCTTTTATTCCTATTAAAAATTAGATGTACTTTTCTTCCCTGAGATAGGCATGCATATTTCATTTATTCCATTAGGAGTGTCACACTAGTTAGAGTTTTCCACACAGGTATAACTTGTCATCTTAACGTCACATTTTTAAAACATGGGTGTGACTGAAGGAATGTTATCACTAATCTTTCGTCCACCTGAACCCTGAACTTGCAAAACTGCTCCGCTCACATCCAGTCTTATCTGTAAAGTAATGGTTTTAAAGTCACCAAAACCGGTTTAAGTTATGTCACGTTTTTTCCCCTCACACTCCCTAGATCGCTTCCTCCTTTGTCTCTTTTCAGAGGCTCACCTCTTCTCTTTGTCTGTGTGCCGACTCACTGTCTATGTTGGAAAGCCAACTCTGTCAGAGTTCCCAAAGAGTTGAGCTGCTCCTCCAGTGCAATGATCCTCAGTCCTATGTACCCGGACGCCACCAGCAGCAACACCATCCTGCAAACACAGACACACAATGACTGCATGCATGCTTCGGTTTTTCTCTCTCTTTGGGCAAAGAACTTTTTTTTTTTCAGAACAGATGAAAGGCTGAGCTGAGACAAGAACATTCTGTACAACAACAACAAAAAAGTGATATCAGTAAATTGTATCTGTGTGGAGCCTGAGAGAACATTGTGTGATGACATTTCAAATATTTTATCTCAAGTATTGTAAGTTCTCAAGCCAGGAGCTCCTCATGAAAAGTTGTGCCTCTTGGTACATGATTCATAGAAGAAATGTGACCTTAAAGCAGATGTTTGTGGGGGTCTCGGCGCAGTTTTTGAAATCTTAACTGGTGATACTGAGAGATTGTACGTCCTTTATAACCTTTCAAGAAGTTATTCCAAACCTTTTCCAATGTTGAGGCTCAAAAAGCAGCATTACTCGTGCATCAGAGTCTTAAAATAGTGTAAATGGAATTCGAAAAACGCTCTGGTTGTGGAAAGCTTCATTTTTTTCATCTATATTCTACTGAGGGCTTTAAATTTATAGCATTTTATTGTCTTAGATTTAATTTTTGAATAGACTTGGTTTTCAAGTTAAAGTATAATCTGAATTACACCAAAGAGTCACGTATTCAACTCTATTAAATCTGTTAATTAAATCTAATCGACTGGAGGGAGTTTTTTTACTCACAGTGTCACGTAGATGTAGAAGAGGATGCTCAGGTTCCTCATGTCGCTGACAAAGAGAAACGGTGCAACTCTCTCCAAGATCCTCCAAATCCAGGACCCAGCTGAGAGATTAAAAAAAAAAACATTAATTCATCTCTGCAAATTCTCTCAGCCTTATGCATCATTTCAGTAAATACTTTAGACTATGATCACAGAAGGAGCCATTGCCCTCTATTTAAACTTATGCTGGAGATGTGTTATGTGGTACTGCTGAGTTTTCCAATCATAAGCATAAAAAATCCTGATCATTTCTTCTTCTCTGAGAACGGGCTGGAAAGAGAATATTTAGTGATAAACATATGTTAAAACATATTTGATCGCTTATTCTCTACTATAAGCATTCAAACACCTCCTATGTTATGTGAAATTATTGTTTTTAGTGTTGGATGATGTGGAAGCAAAGTCCAAAATTTATTGTCTTCCATCTTCTTCTTCAAAAAAGTCTGTCAGGAAGTGTAAATCTGTGCTCGTTACTCGATCTTAGTGCTGCTTTTGACTTTTCTGATCATCACATCCTCTTGCAGAGATTAGAGAATCTTCTTGGCATTACAGGAACTGCTTAAGCTTGGCTTAGATCGTATCTGTTGGGTCATTCTCAGTTTGTTCATGTGAGCATTAAATCCTCCCTGCATGCCATTGTGTTATGGAACATGAGTCTGGTTCTGTCAAAGGTTTCTGCCCGTTAAAGGGAAGTTTTCCCTCTCCATTGTAACTTGCTAAATGTTGTAAAGGTCTGTACTCATGGTGGGTTAAGATGAGATCAGACTTCTTATCTTGTCTTGATGTTTGGTCTCTGTTAATAAAATTTATTATCATTTACAGGTCTAGACTTATTAACGCTTTTGGAAAGCATCTTGAGACAATGTTTTTTTTATGAATTGGCGCTATATAAATAAAGATTGATCGATTGATTGATTGACTGAAGTGTTTGAGGTGCATGTGAGTGATTATCCAGCAGTGTTATTGTTGAATGTAAACTGTAATATTGAGCTGATTTTTAACCTGCATTACAAACAAGGCAGTACGACATGATAACCAGTTGTTTGTATTCCTGCTCTGAGAGGAAAACGGCTGCTCTGTGAATACAGGGTAACATATACGGTATGTATCTATTTGTGAGCTCTTCCACACACCTCCATTGTCTGTCTCTGTTAAGCTGCTATGACGTGTAGAATTTGTCCTGGAAGGACCTAGAAAGTAAAAATCACAGATTAAACCTCTTGTTCGTGAAAGTATTAATCAAATTATTGTTTCAGTATTAATTATTTTCAATGGGCTGATCTCAGATTCTTCTAGAATGACTGGCAAACAAGACAACATGAAAAAATCTTGGTCACCAGATTTCTCTTCTGTCTCCCTCTCACCTTCGCTGGACATTTGAGGAAAGTTGTTATCAAGTTGGTTGCCTTCCTGTCTGTTCAGATCATGATCTACGCTGTCCTCTAAGCTTGAATAACCTGAAGCCTGTCAACAAGGACAGTGACACCAAAGGTTAGAGTCATGATGTATATTACAGTCATGTTAAACTCTTGAATGTCCACGTTTATTTAGGTTACAGCGGCAGACTTACCACCTTGTCATGCTCAGCTTCATTCTCTGCAGAGGACAGATGAGGGCTGCTGTTTGGACTCCCCTCGTGCTGCCGGCACTAATGACAGAGATGCTAAATCAAACTGAGACTTTGTTTGCTTTTCGATTGTTTTTCTTTCAGTGAAGGGATTCGTGAGGCACCTACCTGTGCATATGAGCAGATATTTTGGAGGAGATTGTAGCACAGCTCCCGGTTTCTCAAGGACACAAATGAATACTGTTTTAAAAGAAAAAAATGGAGTTAAGGGTTAACCCTGGAAATGTAGATTGGCCAGATGTTGGTTAGAGTCAGTATTTCCAATGTAGATACTTCCAATGGTGGGCTTTTCCAATGGATTCATTGGAAAAAACTGAAACATAAGTAAGCGGTTATGCCTTATTTTTACTTTTTATTTATTACTTATTAGATTTATTTCGAGCCAAAATCACCTTCAAGTCCTGAAAATGTCTTATTTCAAGATATTAAAAGATGAAAATAATGCCTAAATTGTTTGTAAAGAGGGAACAAAAAATCATTATTCTCATTTGAAGAAATTTTGCAGGCAT